>CAKOAL010000044.1:0-366444 GCA_932294355.1 Aporophyla lueneburgensis | reverse complement strand
GGAAACTTCGAGCTGCGGCGCCTCCACTCACGGAGAGTCTCCAACCTGAGCTGCTGGAGGAGGTCGTCGCAGCCCTCTTCCCGGGAAGAGCGGAGCACACTCCGCCGCCGATGGCATTGCCCACAGCCGCAGAGCCTACAGAAGGGAACGCCATTAGCGTCCCAGAGGTGACACAAGGAGAGATGGGGCGGCCGTGTTGCGGCTCCGGGCCAAGAACGTGGCTCCGGGACCCGACGGTGTACACGGCTGTGCGTTGGCCCTCGCTCTGAAAGAGCTAGAGCCCCAACTGAGAGGACTCTTCACAGCGTGCCTTGAGCGGGGCCAGTTTCCCAGTTTGTGGAAAACAGGTCGTCTGGTCCTGCTCAAGAAGGCGGGGCGCCCTGCAGACTCACCGTCTGCGTACAGGCCCATAGTGTTGCTGGACGAGGTCGGGAAGCTATTCGAGTGAATTATCGCTGCCCGCCTCGTCCACCACTTGTGCAGAGAGGGGCCTGACCTCGCCGAGAGTCAGTTTGGCTTTCGGCACGGGCGCTCCACCATCCGCGCGATATCGCGTGTGAGAGTCCTGGCAGAGGAAGCAGTGTCCCGGGGCGGGGTGATGGTGGCGGTGTCCTTGGACATATCTAACGCCTTCAACACCCTGCCTTGGAGCTGCATTCGGGAGGCACTGCTGTACCATCGGGTGCCTCCCTACCTCTGCCACATCGTTGGGGCTTATCTCGAGGATAGGGGTGTCACCTACATGGGACGTGATGGCGGAAACCAGCGCCGCATGTCGTGCGGTGTTCCACAGGGCTCGGTCGTTGGCCCGCTCCTGTGGAATATCGGGTACGACTGGGTGCTGAGGGGCGAGCTTCCGCCGGGCGTGGAACTGACGTGTTATGCTCATGACACGCTGGTCACGGCCCGGGGGAGCTCGTACAGGGAGGCAGCGTTGCTGGCGACGGCTGCGGTCTCACTTGTGGTGAGCCGCATACGGCGCCTAGGCCTGGAGGTGGCCCTTAACAAGTCGGAGGCCATGGTCTTTCATAGCCCCCGGCGGGCGCCGCCGGCCGGATCACACATCGTGGTCGGGGGGTGTTGGATCGCTGTCGAGTCCACCATGAAATATCTGGGATTGGTGCTCGACAGCCGGTGGGACTTCGGCCCCCACTTCCGGCGGCTGGCGCCTAAGTTGATGGGCGCGGCTGGGGCGCTGTCAACGCTGCTTCCCAATCTGGGGGGCCCGAGCGTCGCCTGTAGGCGGCTCTACGTGGGGATTGTGCGATCCATGGCCCTGTATGGGGCCCCAATTTGCGCGGCTGACCTGACGGCCGGCAGCATCGCTGTTCTGCGAAGACCGCAGCGTGCTATGGCCGTCAGAGTCATCAGGGGATATCGCACGATCTCCTACGAGGCGGCCTGTGTACTGGCTGGATCCCCACCGTGGGACCTCGAGGCAAAAGTACTCGCGTCACTGTACCGGTGGCGCGAGGAAGCGCGGGAGCGGGACGAGCGACTGACGGACCGCCACATGGAGCTTCGTCGGTCGCAGCTCCGCGCAGCCCTGGTGGCGAGCTGGCAGGATAGGCTTTCACGCCCTACCGCCGGTCTCGCCACCGTCGAGGCGGTCCGGCCAGTACTCGGGCATTGGCTCGGGAGAAGGCACGGCTCCCTGTCGTTTCGGACGACGCAGGTGCTCTCGGGGCATGGTTGCTTCGGGAAGTACCTGTGTCGCATAAACAGGGAGCCGGACGCCCGGTGTCACCACTGCGTCGACTGCCGGGAGGACACGGCGCGGCATACGCTGGCAGAATGTGCCGCTTGGGAGGAGCCGCGTCGTGCCCTCGTCTCAGAAGTAGGCAACGACCTATCGCTGCCGGCCGTGGTCGAGTCCATGGTCGGTAGCGAGGAGTCCTGGGACGTGGTGGTATCCTTCTGCGAAACAGTCATGTCGCAGAAGGAGGCTGCGAAAAGGGAGCGGGAGATATCTTCCGCTCACCCAGCCCGCAGCAGGCGCACCGGGCGTCGGCGGAGGGCGGACAACGCCCTCTTCCAGCCCCCCTAAATGGGTCCAGGGGCGACGGATCTGGGGACATCCGTCACCCCCTATTCCTTAGGACCCGAGATGGTGGCGCGTAGTGTTCCACGCGCGCCTCTGTGTGATGTATGGGGGGGAGTTTAACACCTCACTCCCCCCCAACGTGAGGAGGCCCGCAAAGGCGGGCCAGTTGGGGATTGCGGAAGACATATTGGTTCCCGTGGTCCCCGACGTAGGTGTGGGACGGAACACCGGGGTGGTTTTAGTCAGTAAGAGTCTGACAGACCCCTCCGCCCTGGAGTGGGCATCGGGGTGGACATCCATGAGGATTTCCACCCCGAGATCAAAAAAAAAAAAAAAAAAGGTTAGGTTAGGTTTTTTTTTTTTGTGATATCACTTTCCACAGTATCTGCGATTGGATACAGATAATGCGTTTTTATTTGTATAATTTATCTCGCAATGGTAATATATAAAGTAAATTATAAGTGATAAATATATTTAATAGATTGCCTTAATTACTATGAGTATATTTATTTACATAAATATATTATGTATACGTACAGTTTTTTTTTAATGTTCCGTTGAACTTCTTGAGTTGGCTCAAAATTTTCGTAACATATGTCACGTATGCGTCAAGCACTTCTTGTTTTCGCGTCAGCATTCCGATATCATATGCCGTGATTCCAAATCTCTCAGAGATTGCCTCATATTGCATGCGGTGCATGGTGAATCTGGGGCAATCCCTCAGGAGGTGGTCGAGTGTTTGTGTTGTGTTATCGTGGCAGGGGCAATTGTCGTCGTTCGTTATTTTGAAGCGATGGAGGTACTGTTTATGAAAGCCGTGGCCCGTCAAAATCTGGGTTACATAAAAGTTCTGTTCAAATTTTTTCCGGAATTTGTGGATTTCCGTTATGGTTGGAAATATGGTTTTTGTGTGCTGACCCTGCTCACTTGACGTGTATCTGGCTTGCCACTTTGCCAAGTTGGTATTCCTAAGTTCGCGTTTGACATATGATATCGGATATGCGCTGTAATCTGGTGTTTTATGAAGCCGAGTGGCCTTTTTTGCGGCAGCACCTACAGCTTCGTTGCCCGCAACTCCACTGTGCCCTTTGACCCAGTTGATCACAAGGCTTGGTGATGGTGAAATGTCGGTCCTCGTTCGTGTGTGTCTATGAATGATTTTGTGTATTTCTGCTACCAGTGGGTGTGTGTTACTGCGGTCTGCTATCGCCAGTATGGCCGACTGGGAGTCCGAAAAGATGGTGGTGTTGGTATGTGCTTTGGTGTAGGCCCATTTGCAAGCTTCCAGGATGGCCAACAGTTCAGCCTGGAAGACTGTGCAGGTGTCGTGAAGTTTGTATTTTTTGGTGACTGATCTTCCTCCCGGGTCGTAACAGATAAACGCCGCCCCAACGGCGCCATCATCCTGTTTACTTCTATCGGTGTAGATGGCGTGCTGTGTGGTGTCTGGTGTTGATTGTGTCGCCTCGGCATCAGCGTGTGTTTGTTTTCGGGTGCTGGTAACTGCTTTAGACAGCCTATTTGCAGGATGCAGTAGCTCCCGTACGGGTGTGGGGCGCTCGGGGGTGATGTCCGCTGGCAAAAGGTGACTGGTGCCTGTGAGGCGGATCGTCTCGATGTGGTGGACTTCTTGGATCCGGAGATCAAGCGGCATGAGGTCTGCGAGGGCAAGAGCGGCAGTGGTAGAGACGGTCCGGAAGACACGGATGGACTTTAGTGCAAATCCCCGCTGCAGGCTGGCAATCTGCTTTTTTATGCACTTTCTGGTTACCATGTGCCCCCATATACCAGCAGCATATGTGATGATGGGTTCGATAACGTGTAGGTATATTGTACAAGCGTTTTCTGGATGTGCTCCCCACGTGCACCTAGTGTACATGCTTAGTTTTTAGGGTTCCGTTGCCATATGGCAAAAAACGGAACCCTTATAGATTCGTCATGTCTGTCTGTCTGTCTGTCCGTCCGTCCGTATGTCACAGCCACTTTTCTCCAAAACTACAAGAGCTATGCTGTTGAAACTTGGTAAGTAGATGTATTCTGTAAACCGCATTAAGATTTTCATACAAAAATAGAAAAAAAACAATAAATCGTGGGGTTCCCCATACATAGAACTGAAACTCAAAAATGGTTTTTTTCATCTAACCTATACGTGTGGGGTATCTATGAATAGGTCTTCAAAAATGGTATTGAGGTTTCTAATATCATTTTTTTCTAAACTGAATAGTTTGCGCGAGAGACACTTCCAAAGTGGTAAAATGTGTGTCCCCCCCCCGTAACTTCTAAAATAAGAGAATGATAAAACTAAAAAAAATGTATGATGTACATTACCATGTAAACTACCACCGAAAATTAGTTTGAACGAAATCGAGTAAGTCGTTTTTTTTTAAAACGTCATAAATCGTAAACCGCAATTTACCTTTCATTTAATCAACAGAAACATAAAAATTAAAAAAAAAACATTTATTTTCATAAACATGAATCTTCTGCATAAACCGAGAATACCTACAGGTTTGTACGGAACCCTTTGTGCGCGAGTCCGACTCGCACTTGGCCGGTTTTTTAAATATCCGAGTTGCTTTCGTCAATATGTATTTAATATGGCTGTTGAATAATAATAATAATAATAATAATATTCCACAACTATCACACAACGCCATCTAGTCCCAAGCTAAGCAAAGCTTGTGTTATGGGTACTAGACAACTGATAAACATACTTATATATTTCTAAATACATACATATTATAGATAAATTACACCCAGACACAGAACAAATGATCGTGCTCAACACACAAACATTTGTCCTGGGTGGGAATCGAACCCACGACCTCCGGCATAGCAGTCAGGGTCACTAACCACTAGACCAACAGGCCTAACAATCTCAATTGCTCGTCTAAGATGACACCAAGCAGTTTAATTTCGGACACAAACACTAAGTCAGTGCCGTCCATTTGGAGTTGCGCGGTCTTCGCTTTGGGCGTGAAGGCGATTACTTGTGTCTTTTCCGGACCAAAAGTCAGTTTTACGCGTTGGCCCCATTCGCTGATGTTAGCGAGGATACTGTTGGCCAACTGCGCCACTGCTTCCGGTGTGTCCGCCGTAACGATGAGCAGGACGTCATCTGCGAATGCCTGCATGTGGCAGCCCGATGGGAGTGGCATGTCTAGGAGCTCGTCCAGGATCAGGTTCCACAAGACCGGTCCACACGCGGAACCCTGAATGCAGCCCTTTGTCAAAGTTTTGCGAACTCGGACTCCAGCGTGATCCAGCGTGGCGATCCTGTCCTCCACGTAGCTTTTTATTAACCCATAAATATTTTTTGGTGTTCCGATATGTTTGAGACGATGGAAAAGGGCAGGCCACCAAGCATTGTCAAACGCCGCCTTAATATTGAGTGAAATGGCTACTGCAAGTTGATGATTTCGTTGTGCGTTGTCTACGTGAGTTAGAGCGGTATAGATGGCTTGGGTGGTGTTTTTCTGCTGACGGAAGCCAAATTGTAGAGGGTTAAGTTGGTTGCCTATTTCAGCGTGATGGACAACCCTTTTAATAAAAAGTTTTTCTAAAAGCTTCCCGAATATCGGAATGAGACCTATTGGGCGGAAGGATTTAAGATTCGTCGGATCATCCTTTCCCGGTTTGGGAATGATCTTGACATAGGCCTCTTTCCATTCTCGGGGGAAGTACTGTAACTTAAGGCATCTGTTCATGATGTCGGTAATCAAGTGAGGGTAATGTACGGTGAAACGGGGTAACCTCTGCTCCAAAAAAAGCCCACCCCCAACAAAACAAACTTTTCAAAAAAATGCAGCAGGAAAGAGACATTACCCAGGTGGGTTCCGGCCAAGCCGGGGAATCCCACACCGCCACGGCGGTCAGCCCCCATCGTATTCTGGGGGGGGCAACCGACTGCACCTTTTTGCCGCGCTCTTCAGCGCACTCGGCTGCTGACTCAGCGCCGCTCCAACAGGCAGCGATAAACACGCCCATACCCTCGACATCGGCTGCGACCCACGCGCCAAACCCCACGACGCAACATGCGCCTCCCGCAAGCCTCTGGCAACAGAGCATCGTGCGGAATAGCGTGACTAACCCAGGAAACGACACAGACAGACATAGACAGAGAGGGACGGGGAAGGATCGCGAGCCTGGCAGCTCTAAAACTTTCTCGGGTGATGGAGTACGCCTGCTGCACAAGCGCGGAAAAGTCACGGCCCGGGAAAGGAAAAAGGTAAAGGCTCAGGCAGTACGCGACCAGACGTCGGTCCGCACAGGGGAAACCCCGAGCGAAAAGCGTCCGGACGCGGAGCCACGCGACCAGCCGCCAGTCCGCACAGGGGAAACCCCGAGCGAAACGCGGCCAGGCGTGGAGCCACGCGATCGGCCGTCAGTCCGCACAGGGGTAACCCCGAGCGAAACGCGGCCGAACGCACATCAAAGCGGGCGAGGGCTAGTCCGCGCGGGGGAACCCAGCGCGAACAGCCTCCGCACGTGGCGGGGTCTGCCAGGGTCGCCAGTCGACCCCTGACCTCCGACAAGACCCACGACCAACCCAGACCTAGGACAAGGAGGGGGCGGCGGCCTAGACCAACATACGCACAGGGTCCCCCGGCAACAAACACCTTGCCAGGGCCCTCCAAGCCGCAGCCTGGACCAAGCGGTACAGGGCCGGCGAAGAGAGGACGCCCGGATGACACGGCTTCACCGAGCACGCTCCAAGGGGACGCCAAGCGTGTGAGGGTCCACTCTGCTCAGGGGGAGCAGAGAACCTACGCGCGAGCCACGAAGGATATTCCTGCAAGGCTGGCCGTAGCGATCTGCTTCCCTCCCTGTTAATAAACGGGAGTCAGGTGTTGTAGGCGGGGGTGACGGTGTTCCCTTGACGAAAGAGTGAAATTAAACCAGTCAGAATGTCGTAATAATTGAGTATATTTGGCACACATAAAATTACACAGAAATCACTATAAAACTTTTTTACAAAAAAAAAAAAAAACCGACTTCCTTAAAAACACTACAAAGTGAAAAATAACTTTAATTTCGGAAGTCGGTGTCTTAGGATTTGTATTTAAGATTTTTGCCACCGACTTCCGAAATTAAAGTTATTTTTCACTTTGTAGTGTTTTTAAGGAAGTCGGTTTTTTTTTTTTTTTGTAAAAAAGTTTTATTTTTAACCGACTTCAAAAAGGAGGAGGTTATCAATTCGGATGTTTATATTTTTTTTTTTTTTTTTTTTTTTTATGTATGTTCGGCCATAACTCCGTCATTTATAAACGGATTTCCAAAATTCTTTTTTTGTTCGAAAGGGGTTTATTCCGAAATGGTCCCATATAAATTTCATATAGATCTGATGATGAGTTCCGGAGACAGACACCGGAACTCTTTAAAAAATGACAGCAAGTCAACCGCGATTTCTGCTATCGCATAAATATGCATCGTTTGTTTGGAATTAGTGCAGGGCAAATAACAAAACTAAAAATTTAAATAATTATAGCTTTTTTAGTGAAGATGCCTATATATTTTGTTCATTTATGATTGCCTAAGGCTCATGTTGAAGCTCCTGTTTCAGGTTCTATGATTTTAGCTGGTATTATATTAAAATTAGGGGGTTACGGGTTATTACGTTTATTAATTTTTTTACAAGAAATTAATTTAAAATTAAATTATATTAGAATTGTTATTAGATTAATTGGTGGATTTTATATTAGATTAAAATGTTTTTGTCAGGTTGATATTAAATCATTAATTGCTTATTCTTCTGTTGCTCATATAAGAATCGTTATTAGAGGAATTATGGTTATAAATTATTGAGGATTTATTGGATCTTATATTTTAATAATTGGTCACGGTTTATGTTCATCTGGGATATTTTGTTTAGCTAATATTAGATATGAGCGTTTACATAGACGAAGACTATATATTAATAAAGGTATAATAAATTTTATACCTTCAATAAGATTATGGTGATTTTTATTATTATCTTCAAATATAGCAGCCCCTCCAAGATTAAATCTTATAGGAGAAATTAGTTTAATCAATAGATTAATAAGATGATCTTGAATTTCTATATTAATATTAATATTAATTTCTTTTTTTAGAGCTGGTTATAGATTATATTTATATTCTTTTGTTCAACATGGTAAATATTATTCAGGAATTTATAGTTATTATACAGGTGTTTCTCGGGAGTATTTAATATTAATATTACATTGATTACCTTTAAATATTTTAATTTTAAAAATTGATTGTGTAATAATTTGATTTTATTTAAATAATTTAAAAAAAAATATTGATTTGTGGTGTCAAAAATATGAAAATTCATTTTAAATTATTAATAATATAAAATATTCAATTTGTTTTATTTCATTTATTTTTTTATTATTATTAAGAATAATAATTTTTTTTTTTATAATTTATTTTATTATAAATGATTTAGTTATTTTAATAGAATGAGAAATTATTTCTTTTAATTCTATAACAATTATTATATCTATTTTATTTGATTGAATATCTTTATTATTTATAATGTTTGTTTTTTTAATTTCTTCTGTTGTTATTTATTATAGAAAAAGATATATAAGATCTGAGTTAAATTTAATTCGATTTATTATTTTAGTTTTAATATTTGTTTTTTCAATAATATTATTAATTATTAGTCCTAATATTATTAGAATTTTATTAGGGTGAGATGGTTTAGGGTTAGTTTCTTATTGTTTAGTAATTTATTACCAAAATTTAAAATCTTATAATGCAGGTATATTAACAGCATTAAGAAATCGTATTGGGGATGTTTTAATTTTGATATCAATTTCTTGAATAATAAATTATGGTAGTTGAAATTATATTTTTTATTTAGAATTTATAAAAAATGATTGGGAAATGAAAATAATTGGTAGATTAATTATTTTAGCTGCTATAACAAAAAGTGCTCAAATTCCTTTTAGATCTTGATTACCTGCTGCTATGGCAGCTCCTACTCCAGTTTCTGCTTTAGTTCATTCTTCTACTTTAGTTACAGCTGGAGTATATTTATTAATTCGTTTTAATATATTATTGTTAGATATGTTTTTTTTTAAATTATTATTATTATTATCAGGATTAACAATATTTATAGCTGGAATTTCTGCTAATTATGAGTTTGATTTAAAAAAAATTATTGCTTTATCAACTTTAAGACAATTAGGATTAATGATAAGAATTTTAAGTATAGGTTTACCTGATTTAGCTTTCTTTCATTTATTAACTCATGCTATATTTAAAGCTTTATTGTTTATATGTGCTGGGGTAATTATTCATATAATAAATGATATTCAGGATATTCGATTTATAGGTGGTATTAGAATATATATTCCTTTAACATCTTTATGTATAAATATTTCCAATATAGCTTTATGTGGTATTCCTTTTTTAGCAGGATTTTATTCAAAGGATTTAATTTTAGAGTTAGTAAGATTTAGAAATTTAAATTTAAGAATTTTTTTTTTATATTATGTTTCTACTGGTTTAACTATATTTTACACTCATCGTTTAAGAATATATTTAATAGTAAATGATTTTAATTTATTAAGAATTTATAATTTATATGATGAAGATTATGTTATATTAAAGAGAATATTTGTTTTATTGTTTATAAGAATTATTAGAGGGAGATTTTAAGTTGAATAATTTTTTCTTACCCTTATATAATTTATTTACCTTTTAATTTAAAAATAATAGTAATTTATGTTAGATTAATAGGTGGATTTTTAGGTTATTTAGTTAGAAATATAAAAATTTATTCAATTAATAAATTTATTTTAACTTATAATCTAAGAAATTTTTTATGTTTTATATGATTTATGCCAAATTTATCTACTAATAGATTAAATTATAATTTTTTAAATTTTGGTCATAATTTATTAAAAAATATTGATTTAGGTTGAAGAGAATTATATAGAGGGTTTGGTATAATAAAAATTTTAAAAAAATATTCTATATTTTATAATTTTTACCAAATTAATAATTTCAAAATTTATTTATTTAGATTTATTATTTGAATAATGATAATTTTATTAATATTATTATTTAATAATTAATTTAAATAGCATATATACAGAGTGCAATATTGAAGATATTAAGGAGATAAAATTATCTTTAAATAAATAAAATATAAATAAATATATATATATATATATATTTAAATATTTATAAAAATATATTTATTTTATTTTTACAATGAAAATGTAAGGTTTTAATTAAACTATATAAATAGAAATATTAATGGAATTTAACCACTAAAAATTAAGTTAGCAGCTTATTTTTAATCTTTATATTTCATATTTAATTGGAATAATAATTCAATTTTATCATTAACAGTGATATACCTCTTTTTGGTTTCAATTAATTTATTATTTTTAATTAAATAAATAAGGAGTTTATTAACTCTTTCTTTTAAGTCGAAATTAAATGCAAAATTGCTTCTTATTTAAGATAAATTAATTAAATTAATATTTTTTGAATGCAAATCAAATGTTTTTTTAAACTATAATCCTATTTATTTTAATTAATTTAATTAGTTCAATTTAATATATTTTGATTTCATTCGTGGTATAGTCCAATTAATAAAATAAAAATAAAGAATATTCTAATTTTAGTTCAAAATATAAAATTTACTAATTTAAATAGGGGAATAATAGGGAAAATAAGAGCAATTTCTACATCAAAAATTAAAAAAATTACAGTAATTAAAAAAAAATGTAATGAGAATGGAATTCGTGCTGATGATTTAGGGTCAAATCCACATTCAAATGGGGAGCATTTTTCTCGGTCTGAAAAAGTTTTTTTTGATAAAATAATAGATAAAAATATTATAATATTAGAAATTAATATAATGATTAAAAAAATATTTATTATTAAAATGATTATTTATATTAAAACTTATTAAACTTTTTGATTGGAAATCAAATATACTAAATATATTATATAAATAATTAATTTCCCCATCAATAAATAGAAATGTAAAGGAATAATCATACTACATCTACACAATGTCAATATCAAGCTGCTGCTTCAAATCCAAAATGATGATTTCTAGAAAAATGATTATTTAAATGACGAATTAAACAAATAAGAAGAAATAAAGTACCAATAATTACATGTAATCCATGAAATCCTGTTGCTATAAAAAATGTTGATCCATAAATTCTATCGGCAATGGTAAAGGGAGCTTCAAGATATTCATAAGCTTGAAGAATTGTGAAATAAATTCCTAATATAAAATAATAAAAAGACCTTGAGTTATTTGTGAATTATTATTTTCTATAATAGCATGATGTGCTCATGTTACTGATACTCCTGATCTAATTAAAATAATAGTATTTAATAGGGGAATTTGAAATGGATTAAATGGAATAATACTAGTGGGAGGTCAAACAGCTCCAATTTCAATATTAGGGGCAAGTCTTCTATGAAAAAATGCTCAAAAGAAAGAAATAAAAAAAAAAATTTCAGAAACAAAAAATAAAATAATTCCTCATCGAAGGCCTTTTGTGACTAAAATTGTATGTTTACCTTGCAATGTTCCTTCACGACAAATATCACGTCATCATTGATATATTGTTAAAATAACAATTAGGTAACCTAAAATTAATAGGTTTATATTAAAATTATGAAATCATTTAACTATTCCTGTAACTATAACTATAACTCCAATTGCTCCTGTTAAAGGTCATGGTCTGTAATCTACTAAATGAAATGGGTGATTAAAATTTGTTTTCATTAATTTACTTCTCTAGAATATAATGTTCTTAAAATAGCAATTACATAGGATTGAATAATTGCTACTGCAGATTCTAATACTAACAATAAAATTTGAATAATAATTAAAAATATAATAAAGTAAGATCTTATTCTAGGGCCAGTTCCTCTTAATAATGTTATTAATAAATGTCCTGCAATTATATTTGCAGTTAAACGAACAGCTAAAGTTCCTGGTCGAATAATATTTCTAATAGTTTCAATTAAAACTATAAATGGTATTAAAACAGAAGGTGTTCCTTGGGGGATTATGTGGATAAATATATGTTGAGAATTATTAATTCACCCATAAATTATGAATCTTAATCATAAGGGTAAAGAGATTGATAAAGATAAAGTTAGATGGCTAGTTCTAGTAAAAATATAAGGAAATAAACCTAAAAAATTATTAAATAAAATAAATGTAAATATTGAAATAAAAATAAAAGTAGATCCTTGAAAATAATTATTTTTTAGTAAGGTTTTAAATTCATTATGGAGTTTCAATAAAATAAAATTTCAAAATAAATAATGACGGTTTGGGATTAATCAAAATGAATAAGGAATAAATAAGATTCCTAAAATTGTTCTAATTCAATTAAATGGAATATTAAATAAGTTAGTAGAAGGATCAAAAATTGAAAATAAGTTACTTATCATTTTCAATTTAAGTTTTTTAATTTTAATCTAAGATTATTTTTTATTAAAATTTTTTTATTAAAAATATAATAATTTATAATATTAAAAATTAAATAAATTAATAAAAAAAAAAGAAAGAAATTAATCAATTGATTGGTATTATTTGTGGTATAAAAGAATATTACTATAGTAATAATTTAAATTTGACATATTTATGTTATATTATTTAACTAATTCTTTATTTATTTATTTCATTAGAAGTAAATGCTAATTTACTATAAAATGGTTTAGGGCCTTTTCGAATTTGAATATAACCTAAAACCTTCCGCTCTAATAAAGTTAAATAAGCAACCCCTACTAATACACCAATAATTAAAATTAATAACCCAATTATAATTATATAAACATCAAATATATACATATACTACTTATATAATTAAATTATACATCAATGAACTCTAAAATCATTACATTTTTCTGCCAAAATAGTAATATATATATATATATATATATATATATATATATTCCATATAAAATTTATATTTTATTAAATTTTTAATAAAATTCAATTACAATTAAATTTAATTTAAATATCTAATCCTTTCGTACTAAAATATTTTATTTATCAAAAGATAGAAACCAACCTGGCTTACACCGGTTTGAACTCAGATCATGTAAGATTTTAATGATCGAACAGATCAAAAATTTTAAACTTCTGCATTTAAATTTTATCTTAATCCAACATCGAGGTCGCAAACTCTTTTTCTTATATGAACTAAAAAAAAAAATTACGCTGTTATCCCTAAGGTAATTTTTTCTTATAATCAATAATATTGGATCATTTATTCACTTATAAATGTTAATAAATTAAAAAAAGTTATATTTATTTTTCTGTCACCCCAACAAAATATTTAATTTAATTTCAATTTTAAATAAAAAATAATCTTAATTAAATTAACTATAAAACTCTATAGGGTCTTCTCGTCTTTTTAATTTATTTAAACTTTTTAATTTAAAAATTAAATTATATTAATAATTAAGAGACAGTTTATATTTCATCCAATCTTTCATACAAGTCATCAATTAAATGACTAATGATTATGCTACCTTTGTACAGTCAATATACTGCAGCCCTTCAATTTATAATCAGTGGGCAGATTAGACTTTATATTATTTACAAAAAGACATGTTTTTGATAAACAGGTGAATATAAATTTTTGCCGAATTCCTTTTAATTAATTTTAAATAAAATAACTAATTAAATTTTAATTTTAATATACTAATTTTATCATTATATCAATTTTTAATAAATTAAAAAATTTTTTTTTATAAACAATATAAAAATTAATTAAATCTTATTTTTAATAAAATTATTTATAATAAATTAAAATTTATTAACAATATAAATCATAAAAATCTTAATTAAATTTCAAAAAATTTTTTATAAATTTAAATTAAAGCTTATCCCTTAAAATATAATTTAATCTTATAAAAAAATTAATTAATTAATTTTTTTATAAGATAAAATTAAATTAAATTTTTTTCTAAAAAAACTAGATATATTTAAAAACGATTAACATTTCATTTCCAATTAATTATTTAAAATATTTATGCTACAATAAATTTATTAATTAATTATCTCTTTTAAATTCGAGAATTTTTTTTTTAAAAATTTTTATTAATAAACTCTGATACCCAAGATACATTAAATTAAAAGTACTTTAAATTAATTTTATTTTCATTTATTTCAAAATTCTTTTACAATACTAATTTACTATAAATTAAATAATTTTTTCTTTATAAATACTTTAACCCCCAAAATATTTTCTAAAAATTTTTTTATTAAAATTAATTTATTAATTTTCCCCCTCAAATTAATTAATTTTTAATATCTTTTCAATGTAAATGAAATACTTTAAATTCAAGCTCTAATTTGTTCTTTCTAGGAACACTTTCCAGTACCCCTACTTTGTTACGACTTATTTCAACTTATTTATTAATTATATGAAAGCGACGGGCAATATGTACATATTTTAATTTTTAATCATTTTATTAAAATAAATAAAATTACATTTAAATCCACTTTCAATCAATTTTTACAAATCAATATTCATTTAAATAAATTTATTGTAATCCATTATATTCTTAATTATAATCTGCATCTTGATCTGATTTAAATTTATATAATAATTTTTAAATATTAATTTTTAAAAAAAATATTTTTTTAACAACGATATACAAAATTCTAAATTAAGTAAATTTATTCGTGGATTATCAATTATTAAACAGATTCCTCTAAATGAACTAAAATACCGCCAAATTATTTAAGTTTCAATAAAAAATTATCTACTATTTTAATATTTAAATTTTAAATTTTAATAATAGGGTATCTAATCCTAGTTTTTTATAAAATTTATTAAATCATGAATATAATTATAAAATTTTATTAAATTAAAATTTCACCTAATAATTTAAAATTTTAATTATTAACTTAAAAATTCATTAATTAAATATTAATAAAATTTAATTCAACTTTTGTTTAACCGCAACTGCTGGCACAAAATTTGTTATTGATTAAAATATTACTAAATCTTAATTCCTTAAATAATTTAATATTAATTACTACTTTTTAATATAAATTATTATTTAAATAATTTAAAAACAATACTAAAATTTATATGTAAAATAAATTTAAAATAAATTAATAAACCATAAAAAATTTATTTATATGTAAATTTTTACAAATAGATTTTTTTTTTTTTTTATAATAAAATATTTAATATAAATTATTAAATTTTTAATAATTTTTTCTTTTTCCTTTTCATAATATTTATATTAAAAATTAAAATAATAATAAACAATTAATAATAAGTTAAATAATAATATATTAATATTATTAATTTAAATTATATAATATAATAAATTAATATTAATATATTAATATATTAAATATTTAATATATATATATATATATATATGTATATACTTACATGTAAATTTCATTTAATTACGTTAAAGAACCATTTTTAATAAATTTACATATAAATAAATAAATATAAATAATTAAAAATAAGCTAAATATAAGCTTTTGGGTTCATACCCCAAATATAAAGGAAATCCCTTTTTTTTAAAAATAAAGTGCCTGATTAAAGGGTTATTCTGATAGGATAAATTAAGTAATTATTTTACCTTTATTATATTTTATAGAGTTAAACTATATCTAATAGCATCAAAAACTATTGTGCATCATACACTAAAATATATAATTTTGAATTGAAAATTCTCAAAAGAAATTTAAATGTTTCTTATTTTAAATTTTTTTATTCAATTCTAATAAAATGTTTTTTCTTTTTATTTTATTTTTTAGAACTTTAATTTCTATTTCTGCTAATTCATGATTTGGATGTTGAATTGGATTAGAAATTAATCTTTTAAGATTTATCCCCCTAATTTCTAATTCTAATAATTTATTATCTACTGAAGCTTCACTAAAATATTTTCTTACTCAATCTATTGCATCTATTAATTTTCTATTTACAATTTTAATTAAAATAATTTTTATAAAAAGTTTTGAAATAAATAATTTTATTTCTATTATAATAAATTCTTCAATACTTATAAAAATAGGAAGAACCCCCTTCCATTTTTGATTTCCTAATATTATTGAAGGTTTATCTTGATTTAATAGATTTATTTTAATAAGTTGACAAAAAATTACCCCCCTAATTATTTTATCATACTATATAAATAAAAATTTTATTATTATCATTATTATTATAAATATTGTAATTGGTGCTATTGGAGGATTAAACCAAACTTCCTTACGTAAGTTAATAGCTTTTTCATCTATTAATAATTTAGGATGAATAATTTCATCTATTATAATTAGAGAAACTTTATGATTTTTTTATATTTTTATATATTCATTTATAATCAGAATTATATGTTTTTTATTTTATATCCTGAATTTATTTTATATTAATCAACTATTTATTAATAATATAAATTTTTTTATTAAAATTAATTTATTAATTAATTTTCTTTCTATAGGTGGATTACCACCCTTTATTGGATTTTTCCCTAAATGAATTATTATTAATTTCTTAATTAATAATAATATATATATTATAACCTTTATTTTTATTATTATAAGATTAGTTATATTATTTTTTTATATTCGTATTAGTTATTCTGCTTTCATATTTAACTATTTAAAAATAAAATGATTTAAAATTTTTATTAAAAACAATTATTTTTTAACAATTAACCTATTTTCGTTTATTTCCTTAACAGGAATAATTTTTAGAACTTTTTTTTTTTATTAAGGTTTTAAGTTAAAATAAACTAATAATCTTCAAAATTATTTATAAAGAAATTATTCTTTAAGCCTTAATAGAAATTCTACTCCTTAAAATTTGCAATTTTATATCATTAATGTGAATATAAAGCTAAATAATTTTTAATAAAAGAGAAATCTCTCGTTAATAAATTTACAATTTATCGCTTAAACTCAGCCATTTTATTTTTAGCGAAAATGACTTTATTCAACAAATCATAAAGATATTGGAACATTATATTTTATTTTTGGAATTTGGGCTGGAATAGTGGGAACCTCATTAAGATTACTAATTCGAGCTGAATTAGGAAACCCTGGATCTTTAATTGGAGATGATCAAATTTATAATACTATTGTCACTGCTCATGCATTTATTATAATTTTTTTTATAGTTATACCTATTATAATTGGAGGATTTGGAAATTGACTTGTACCTTTAATGTTAGGAGCTCCAGATATAGCATTCCCTCGTATAAATAATATAAGTTTTTGATTACTCCCCCCCTCTTTAACATTACTTATTTCAAGAAGAATTGTAGAAAATGGTGCAGGAACTGGATGAACTGTATACCCCCCACTTTCATCTAATATTGCTCATGGAGGAAGATCTGTAGATTTAGCTATTTTTTCTCTTCACTTAGCTGGAATTTCTTCTATTTTAGGAGCTATTAACTTTATTACAACAATTATTAATATACGATTAAATAATTTATCTTTTGATCAAATACCTTTATTTATTTGAGCTGTAGGAATTACTGCATTTTTATTATTATTATCATTACCTGTTTTAGCAGGTGCTATTACTATATTATTAACTGATCGAAATTTAAATACATCATTTTTTGATCCTGCTGGAGGAGGTGATCCAATTTTATACCAACATTTATTTTGATTTTTTGGTCATCCAGAAGTTTATATTTTAATTTTACCGGGATTTGGTATAATTTCTCATATTATTTCACAAGAAAGAGGAAAAAAAGAAACATTTGGTTGTTTAGGGATAATTTATGCTATATTAGCAATTGGATTACTGGGATTTATTGTTTGAGCTCATCATATATTTACAGTAGGAATAGATATTGATACTCGAGCTTATTTCACTTCAGCAACAATAATTATTGCAGTTCCTACTGGAATTAAAATCTTTAGATGATTAGCTACATTTCACGGAACACAAATTAATTACTCCCCATCTATTTTATGAAGATTAGGATTTGTATTTTTATTTACAGTAGGAGGATTAACGGGAGTAATTTTATCTAATTCATCAATTGATATTACCCTTCACGATACTTATTATGTTGTGGCTCATTTTCATTATGTTTTATCTATGGGAGCTGTATTTGCTATTTTAGGAGGATTTATTCATTGATATCCCTTATTTACAGGTTTATCTTTAAACCCTTATTTACTAAAAATTCAATTCTTTGTAATATTTATTGGAGTAAATTTAACTTTTTTTCCTCAACATTTTTTAGGTTTAGCTGGCATACCTCGACGATATTCAGACTATCCTGACTCTTATATTTCTTGAAATATTATTTCATCTCTAGGTTCTTATATTTCACTATTAGCTATTATATTTATATTAATTATTATCTGTGAATCATTAATTAATCAACGAATTGCTTTATTTTCTTTAAATTTATCTTCTTCAATTGAATGATATCAAAATTTACCTCCTGCTGAACATTCATATAATGAATTACCTATTTTAAGAAATTTATTCTAATATGGCAGATTATATGTAATGGATTTAAACCCCATTTATAAAGGTTTATCCTTTTTTTAGAAATTGCAACATGATCAAATTTTAATTTACAAGATGGAGCATCTCCTTTAATAGAACAAATTATTTTTTTTCATGATCATACTTTAATTATTCTTATTATAATTACAATTTTAGTAGGTTATTTAATATCAAGACTTTTATTTAATAAATATATTAATCGATTTTTATTAGAAGGTCAAATAATCGAATTAATTTGAACTATTTTACCAGCAATTACTTTAATTTTTATTGCTTTACCCTCATTACGTTTATTATATTTATTGGATGAATTAAATAATCCATTAATTACTTTAAAATCTATTGGTCATCAATGATATTGAAGTTATGAATACTCAGATTTTCATAATATTGAATTTGATTCATATATAATCCCCTCTAATGAAATAAATTCTAATAATTTTCGTTTATTAGATGTAGATAATCGAATTATTTTACCTATAAACAATCAAATTCGAATTATAGTAACTGCTACAGATGTAATTCATTCTTGAACCATCCCATCTTTAGGGGTAAAAGTAGATGCTAATCCTGGCCGATTAAATCAAACTAATTTTTTTATCAATCGGCCAGGAACTTTTTTTGGACAATGCTCTGAAATTTGTGGAGCTAATCATAGATTTATACCTATTGTAATTGAAAGAATTTCAATTAAAAATTTTATTAATTGAATTAATAATTATTCTTCATTAGATGACTGAAAGCAAGTACTGGTCTCTTAAACCATTTTATAGTAAATTAGCATTTACTTCTAATGAAATAAATAAATAAAGAATTAGTTAAATAATATAACATAAATATGTCAAATTTAAATTATTACTATAGTAATATTCTTTTATACCACAAATAATACCAATCAATTGATTAATTTCTTTCTTTTTTTTTTATTAATTTATTTAATTTTTAATATTATAAATTATTATATTTTTAATAAAAAATTTTTAATAAAAAATAATCTTAGATTAAAATTAAAAAACTTAAATTGAAAATGATAAGTAACTTATTTTCAATTTTTGATCCTTCTACTAACTTATTTAATATTCCATTTAATTGAATTAGAACAATTTTAGGAATCTTATTTATTCCTTATTCATTTTGATTAATCCCAAACCGTCATTATTTATTTTGAAATTTTATTTTATTGAAACTCCATAATGAATTTAAAACCTTACTAAAAAATAATTATTTTCAAGGATCTACTTTTATTTTTATTTCAATATTTACATTTATTTTATTTAATAATTTTTTAGGTTTATTTCCTTATATTTTTACTAGAACTAGCCATCTAACTTTATCTTTATCAATCTCTTTACCCTTATGATTAAGATTCATAATTTATGGGTGAATTAATAATTCTCAACATATATTTATCCACATAATCCCCCAAGGAACACCTTCTGTTTTAATACCATTTATAGTTTTAATTGAAACTATTAGAAATATTATTCGACCAGGAACTTTAGCTGTTCGTTTAACTGCAAATATAATTGCAGGACATTTATTAATAACATTATTAAGAGGAACTGGCCCTAGAATAAGATCTTACTTTATTATATTTTTAATTATTATTCAAATTTTATTGTTAGTATTAGAATCTGCAGTAGCAATTATTCAATCCTATGTAATTGCTATTTTAAGAACATTATATTCTAGAGAAGTAAATTAATGAAAACAAATTTTAATCACCCATTTCATTTAGTAGATTACAGACCATGACCTTTAACAGGAGCAATTGGAGTTATAGTTATAGTTACAGGAATAGTTAAATGATTTCATAATTTTAATATAAACCTATTAATTTTAGGTTACCTAATTGTTATTTTAACAATATATCAATGATGACGAGATATTTGTCGTGAAGAGGAACATTGCAAGGTAAACATACAATTTTAGTCACAAAAGGCCTTCGATGAGGAATAATTTTATTTATTGTTTCTGAATTTTTTTTTTTTATTTCTTTCTTTTGAGCATTTTTTCATAGAAGACTTGCCCCTAATATTGAAATTGGAGCTGTTTGACCTCCCACTAGTATTATTCCATTTAATCCATTTCAAATTCCCCTATTAAATACTATTATTTTAATTAGATCAGGAGTATCAGTAACATGAGCACATCATGCTATTATAGAAAATAATAATTCACAAATAACTCAAGGTCTTTTTATTACAATTATATTAGGAATTTATTTCACAATTCTTCAAGCTTATGAGTATCTTGAAGCTCCCTTTTCCATTGCCGATAGATTTTATGGATCAACATTTTTTATAGCAACAGGATTTCATGGATTACATGTAATTATTGGTACTTTATTTCTTCTTATTTGTTTAATTCGTCATTTAAATAATCATTTTTCTAGAAATCATCATTTTGGATTTGAAGCAGCAGCTTGATATTGACATTTTGTAGATGTAGTATGATTATTCCTTTACATTTCTATTTATTGATGGGGAAATTAATTATTTATATAATATATTTAGTATATTTGATTTCCAATCAAAAAGTTTAATAAGTTTTAATATAAATAATCATTTTAATAATAAATATTTTTTTAATCATTATATTAATTTCTAATATTATAATATTTTTATCTATTATTTTATCAAAAAAAACTTTTTCAGACCGAGAAAAATGCTCCCCATTTGAATGTGGATTTGACCCTAAATCATCAGCACGAATTCCATTCTCATTACATTTTTTTTTAATTACTGTAATTTTTTTAATTTTTGATGTAGAAATTGCTCTTATTTTCCCTATTATTCCCCTATTTAAATTAGTAAATTTTATATTTTGAACTAAAATTAGAATATTCTTTATTTTTATTTTATTAATTGGACTATACCACGAATGAAATCAAAATATATTAAATTGAACTAATTAAATTAATTAAAATAAATAGGATTATAGTTTAAAAAAACATTTGATTTGCATTCAAAAAATATTAATTTAATTAATTTATCTTAAATAAGAAGCAATTTTGCATTTAATTTCGACTTAAAAGAAAGAGTTAATAAACTCCTTATTTATTTAATTAAAAATAATAAATTAATTGAAACCAAAAAGAGGTATATCACTGTTAATGATAAAATTGAATTATTATTCCAATTAAATATGAAATATAAAGATTAAAAATAAGCTGCTAACTTAATTTTTAGTGGTTAAATTCCATTAATATTTCTATTTATATAGTTTAATTAAAACCTTACATTTTCATTGTAAAAATAAAATAAATATATTTTTATAAATATTTAAATATATATATATATATATATATATATATATATATATATATATATATATATATATATATTTATTTATATTTTATTTATTTAAAGATAATTTTATCTCCTTAATATCTTCAATATTACACTCTGTATATAAGCTATTTAAATTAATTATTAAATAATAATATTAATAAAATTATCATTATTCAAATAATAAATCTAAATAAATAAATTTTGAAATTATTAATTTGGTAAAAATTATAAAATATAGAATATTTTTTTAAAATTTTTATTATACCAAACCCTCTATATAATTCTCTTCAACCTAAATCAATATTTTTTAATAAATTATGACCAAAATTTAAAAAATTATAATTTAATCTATAAGTAGATAAATTTGGCATAAATCATATAAAACATAAAAAATTTCTTAGATTATAAGTTAAAATAAATTTATTAATTGAATAAATTTTTATATTTCTAACTAAATAACCTAAAAATCCACCTATTAATCTAACATAAATTACTATTATTTTTAAATTAAAAGGTAAATAAATTATATAAGGGTAAGAAAAAATTATTCAACTTAAAAATCTCCCTCTAATAATTCTTATAAACAATAAAACAAATATTCTCTTTAATATAACATAATCTTCATCATATAAATTATAAATTCTTAATAAATTAAAATCATTTACTATTAAATATATTCTTAAACGAAGAGTGTAAAATATAGTTAAACCAGTAGAAACATAATATAAAAAAAAAATTCTTAAATTTAAATTTCTAAATCTTACTAACTCTAAAATTAAATCCTTTGAATAAAATCCTGCTAAAAAAGGAATACCACATAAAGCTATATTGGAAATATTTATACATAAAGATGTTAAAGGAATATATATTCTAATACCACCTATAAATCGAATATCCTGAATATCATTTATTATATGAATAATTACCCCAGCACATATAAACAATAAAGCTTTAAATATAGCATGAGTTAATAAATGAAAGAAAGCTAAATCAGGTAAACCTATACTTAAAATTCTTATCATTAATCCTAATTGTCTTAAAGTTGATAAAGCAATAATTTTTTTTTAAATCAAACTCATAATTAGCAGAAATTCCAGCTATAAATATTGTTAATCCTGATAATAATAATAATAATTTAAAAAAAAACATATCTAACAATAATATATTAAAACGAATTAATAAATATACTCCAGCTGTAACTAAAGTAGAAGAATGAACTAAAGCAGAAACTGGAGTAGGAGCTGCCATAGCAGCAGGTAATCAAGATCTAAAAGGAATTTGAGCACTTTTTGTTATAGCAGCTAAAATAATTAATCTACCAATTATTTTCATTTCCCAATCATTTTTTATAAATTCTAAATAAAAAATATAATTTCAACTACCATAATTTATTATTCAAGAAATTGATATCAAAATTAAAACATCCCCAATACGATTTCTTAATGCTGTTAATATACCTGCATTATAAGATTTTAAATTTTGGTAATAAATTACTAAACAATAAGAAACTAACCCTAAACCATCTCACCCTAATAAAATTCTAATAATATTAGGACTAATAATTAATAATATTATTGAAAAAACAAATATTAAAACTAAAATAATAAATCGAATTAAATTTAACTCAGATCTTATATATCTTTTTCTATAATAAATAACAACAGAAGAAATTAAAAAAACAAACATTATAAATAATAAAGATATTCAATCAAATAAAATAGATATAATAATTGTTATAGAATTAAAAGAAATAATTTCTCATTCTATTATAATAACTAAATCATTTATAATAAAATAAATTATAAAAAAAAAATTTATTATTCTTAATAATAATAAAAAAATAAATGAAATAAAACAAATTGAATATTTTATATTATTAATAATTTAAAATGAATTTTCATATTTTTGACACCACAAATCAATATTTTTTTTTAAATTATTTAAATAAAATCAAATTATTACACAATCAATTTTTAAAATTAAAATATTTAAAGGTAATCAATGTAATATTAATATTAAATACTCCCGAGAAACACCTGTATAATAACTATAAATTCCTGAATAATATTTACCATGTTGAACAAAAGAATATAAATATAATCTATAACCAGCTCTAAAAAAAGAAATTAATATTAATATTAATATAGAAATTCAAGATCATCTTATTAATCTATTGATTAAACTAATTTCTCCTATAAGATTTAATCTTGGAGGGGCTGCTATATTTGAAGATAATAATAAAAATCACCATAATCTTATTGAAGGTATAAAATTTATTATACCTTTATTAATATATAGTCTTCGTCTATGTAAACGCTCATATCTAATATTAGCTAAACAAAATATCCCAGATGAACATAAACCGTGACCAATTATTAAAATATAAGATCCAATAAATCCTCAATAATTTATAACCATAATTCCTCTAATAACGATTCTTATATGAGCAACAGAAGAAGGGGTGCTTGGACAGGAAACCTCCTCGTGTGCCCGGGGGTTGGAGTTCCCTTATGGATACGTCCGGGGGGAAGGCCAATGTCCGGGACGGTGCATCCTGGGGTGCGGGCAAGGACTCCCCATTAGGTACTGTGTGCCTAAGGGGTCTCGGTGTCCGTACGCTAATGTCCTGTCGGAGGAACGCTCCACCGTGTGTCCCTCTGATCTTAGCAGAGGCGCACAGCGGTGGAGTAAGAGCGGGCTCGGTGTGCACTAACCTGCCGCCGGGCAGGCAAGAAGGAAGGTACTCCTTCTGCCACCGTTAGTCTCGTAGCCCCGAAGATCGTCACGGTCATGTCTCTGACTTTTGACGGGGGTCGAGGGTCTTGGCTTAATTGCCCGGGCCGCGAGGTAGAAAACCTCTATAAAAAATCACCCCAAACCTCCAAGCGGCGGCGCACCGTGAGGGAGGTTGACAGCTTGACTAATGGGTAGCTGAATTAGTCACTAGTGCGAACCACTGGATTTCTTTTATAAACATGTTTTTACTCGTGGGAACAGATATGGAAATTTTTTTAAAAAACCCAAAACCCAATGATGTGGAAGGGAGCGATGCGGGGTCGGAGTCCGACGCCGCGTCGAGTGCGAAGGGCTCGCGTGCGAGCCCGAAGCGAGGAGTGGTGAGCGCTGCTGGGAGGAACCGTGAGTTCTCCCAGAAGCGCCCCAAATCGGGGGAAGCCCAAGAGTCGTCTTCTGACGGCGGGCTGAGCTCGGCCCGCCGAAAAATATCACGGCGGGGTGGGCTCAACGAGAGGGGCACGGGCCGAGGGCTCCCTACCAGGGAGGCCAGCAAGCCGAGCCGGGCAGGCTCAGCTGAGATGACCCAGGGAGAGGTGAGGCTAGCCACGGAGGGGTATCCCTCTGGAGGGACCAGCAGCAGGGCCCTCTCAGAGTCCTCCGGTGGCGAGCCAGACCCTGCCATTGGCTCCAATTCGGAGCAACTGGTCAGGTTTGCGGAGGTCGTGGCTGGGGCGGTCAAGTTGGTGTCCTTGAAAAAGATTCAGTCTTCAAAGGACAAGGCCATATCCGCAGCCACGGAAACCATCGTGGCGGCAGCGAAGGCCATTCGGTCAGAGCCTCCGTCCGATGGACTGGCGGCGGAGGTGGCCCGGTTGACTGCCGCCATCGAGCTCCTCCGGAAGGAAAATGAGGAGCTCCGAGCGGACCTGGCCGCGCTCCGAGGAGCCGGCCCACGGGAGGTGTCAAAGGGGGGGTTACGGTATGGGCAGGGCGGGCCCCTGCCTGCCGAGGACCAGGCGCTGACCCTGGTGCGGCAGGAGCTCGCTGCCATCCACAGCAGATTTTCTGCTCTGGAGGCCGTTGTCCTGCGCCCCCCGCTAGCGGCAAGCCGGCCGGTTTCGGTTTCGGGCCAGCCTAGGGCGGCCTCGAGTCAGCCGAAGGCGGCCTCGGGCCAGCCGAAGGCAGCCTCGGCCCAGCCGAAGGTAGCCTCGGGCCAGCCAAAGGCGGCCTCGTTTGCTGCCACCGCCGCGTCTGTCCCAGCCAAAGGGTCGGGGCAGACAAAAGGCCGGCCCAAGCAGGCCCCCGGGAGGACCCCAGCGACGGAAGTGAGAGGGCCGCCAATGCCATCCGCTCCTGCTAGATCTCCCCCTGCCACCGCCGAATGGCAAGTGGTCGGGGAGAAAAAGAAGGCGGGCAAAGCGGCTAGGAAGGCCCGAAATAAAAAGAGGCAGCAGCGACGCAAGAAGAGCAGCGTTGCGGCTAGGCTTCGCGCCCCGAAGTCCGCAGCTGTAGTGATTACACTACAGCCGGAAGCGGAAAAGAAGGGCGTAACCTATCGCGACCTGCTCTCTAAGGCGAGGACGGCGGTGGACCTCAAGGAGCTTGGCGTTGCCGATGGCCTCCGGTTAAGGGTCACCCTGACTGGGGCCCGGATGCTGGAGGTCCCGGGTGCGGACAGCGGCCCGACCGCTGACGCTCTGGCCGAAAGGCTCAGGGCGTCCTTAGATGCGGACGAGGCCCGTGTGTCCAGGCCCACCAAGTGCGCTGACGTGCGCATCATGGGCCTGGACGACTGCGCAACGGAGGCAGAGGTGGTGGCCGCCATCGTCAGGACGGGGGAATGCTCTGCCGAACAGGTTAGGGCAGGCACCATCCGTCCTGACAAAACCGGGATGCGAGCCGTAACGGTGAGCTGTCCCGTGTCGGCGGCCCAAAAAATAACAGGGGAGGGCCGAAGGCTCCTGGTGGGCTGGGTCTCTGCGCAGGTCAAACTGCTGGAGCCCAGACCTCTGAGGTGCTTCCGCTGCCAAATGGGCAACCATGTGGGAGTGACATGCACCTCGGAGGTAGATCGCAGCGGTCACTGCTTCCGCTGCGGTCAGCCCGGTCACAAGGCCGGCTCGTGCGATGCCATGCCGCACTGCTACTTATGTGCGGCAGCTGGCAAGCCGGCCGATCACCGGGCGGGAGGTAAGGCCTGCGCTCCACCCGCCAAGGCCAGGGGCAGGGGCAAGCCCTCCGCCACCGCCGTCACCGCTGCTGCCGATGCCGGCTCGACCACATCTGTCGCTGCCGGTAACGCCACAGCAGGGCCCTCACAGGGGGCTCGGGAGGGGGCTGATATGGACTGTCAGTAATGGCTGCTCCATTACGCCTCCTCCAGGCGAACATCAACCACTGCGCCTCTGCTCAGGATCTTTTGCTCCAGAGCATGGCGCAGTGGTCGATTAACATCGCCGTGGTCGCTGAGCCGTACTTTGTCCCGCCCAGGGATGACTGGGTGGAGGACCTGAGCGGCTCAGTGACCCTCATTTCGTCGGCCGCCGCCGGAACCCCGACCCTCGAGGCTGTCAAGAGGGGACGGGGTTGCGTAGCAGCACGGTTCGGGGAGATTGTCGTGGTAGGAGTATACTTCTCCCCGAGCCGAACTCTCGCCGAGTTCCACAACTCCCTTGCGGAGTTGAAAGTTGTCGTCGTCGGGTTCCGTCCCCTCCCCGTGCTCGTACTCGGGGACTTCAACGCCAAGAATTTGGCTTGGGGTTCCCGGTATACGGACACACGGGGCAGGATGGTGGAGGACTGGGCTCTGGAGACAGGCCTAGTCGTCCTTAACCGGGGTTCTGTCCCTACGTGCGTACGGATGCGGGGTGATTCAGTGGTGGACATTTCGTTCGCCAGTCCCGCTCTGTCGCCGCAGGTCATTGACTGGCGTGTAATGGAGGGGGTGGAGACGTATTCCGACCACCGGTATATCCGGTTTGACGTCTCCGCCCAGACCTCGACCGCGCCGGTCCGACAGGCCCCGTGTGGTCCGCGGTGGGCGCTTAAGAAGCTGGACCGGGAGCTTCTCCTGGAAGCCTCGATCGTGCAGGCCTGGGTGTCACCACCGGACAGGCCTGCTGACATCAACGACGAGGCCGAGTGGTTCCGGGAGGCCATGTCCGAGATTTGTGACGTGGCTATGCCCCGAGTCCAGCCAGGACGGGCTTGGCGCCAGGTGTACTGGTGGTCGCCGCAGCTGACGTCGTTGCGCGAAGCGTGCGTTGCGGCACGATGCCGGTACACCAGGCACCGCAGGCTCCGTATCCGCCCATCGGATACGGAAGCCATTCAGGCGGAGCTATACGAGGGGTACAGAGCGGCGAAGACCGCCCTCCAAGACGAGATCCTGCGGGCCAGAGGACTGGCCCGCAAGGAGTCGCTGGAGACTCTGAACAGGGACCCATGGGGACGGCCCTACAAGGCCGTCCGGGAGAAACTCCGCACATGGGCTCCTCCGCTGACTCAGAGTCTCCGGCCCCAGCTTGTGGAGGACGTGGTGAGCGCTCTGTTCCCTTCGCGAGGGGAACATAGCCCCCCACCCATGGCTCCGCCTCCTGCGGTGCCCGATGCGGACCACACCACCGATGACGACGACAACGCTCCAGAGGTGACCGAGGTAGAGTTGAGAGTGGCGGTACGTCGGCTAAATGCCAAAAATACCGCCCCAGGACCCGACGGCTTGCCTGGCAAAGCCTGGGTCCTGGCCTTAGAGGCTCTCGGGCCTCGACTCAGGGGGCTCCTAAGCGCATGTTTGGGGAGGGGCCAGTTCCCACTTCGTTGGAAGACGGGGAAACTGGTCCTCATTAAGAAGCCGGGGCGCCCAGCGGACTCTCCATCCACTTACCGGCCCATCGTGCTGCTTGACGAGGTGGGCAAGCTCTTTGAAAGAGTAATTGCAGACCGCCTCGTCGGGTGGCTGGCGCGAGTGGGGCCGGACTTGTCGGACGGCCAGTACGGCTTCCGCAAGGGGCGCTCAACGGTGGACGCCATCATGCGCGTGCGAGCCCTCACGACGGGGGATGCAGTGGCCCGGGGTGGGGTCGTCTTGGCGGTGTCTCTTGACATCGCCAATGCCTTCAACACCCTACCCTGGAGTTGCATTAGGGAGGCACTCCGGTATCACCGGATGCCGACCTACCTCTGTCGCGTGGTCGAGGCCTATCTGACGGATAGGGCCGTTATCTACCCCGGTCACCAGGGAGAGTGGAACCGGCGAGAGATGTCGTGCGGTGTCCCACAGGGATCGGTCCTGGGGCCGCATCTGTGGGACATCGGTTACGACTGGGTGCTGCGCGCCGACCTCCCTAGCGGCGTCAGTGTGGTTTGCTACGCTGACGACACGCTGGTCCTGGCGCAGGGGAGGTCGTATGAGGCGGCGGCCGAACTTATGACACGCGGGGTTGCGACAATCGTCGATAGGATCCGGCAATTGGGACTCGAGGTGGCATTGCACAAGTCCGAGGCCATGGGTTTTCATGGACCTCGGAACGCGCCACCTGCGGGTTCCCAACTCACGGTGGGAGGGGTTCACATCGGCGTCGAGTCGACGATGAAGTACCTGGGACTTGTCCTCGACAGCCGGTGGAACTTCGTTGAGCATTTCCGACGTTTGGCTCCCAGACTGGAGCGGGCTGGGGCTGCATTAAAGCGGCTCCTGCCCAATCTGGGGGGTCCAAACGCCTCCTGCCGGAGGCTCTACACGGGGATCGTGCGGTCCATGGCCCTCTACGGGGCACCGGTGTGGGCACCCTCACTGAGGCTGCGCCCAGCGCGCCGGTTGTTTGCGGCCCAGAGGGTCATGGCCATCCGGTTAATCCGGGGATACCGCACGGTCTCCTGCGAGGCGGCGAGCCTCCTTGCCGGAGTGCCGCCATGGGATCTGGAGGCAAAGGTCCTCGCGCACATGTGGGAGTGGCGCGAGGAGGCGAAACGCCGGGGCGAAACTCCGCTGCCGCGACAAATCGCGGCACGGCGGACAGAGCTCCGGTGTGATCTCATGGCGACATGGCGGGTACGATTGTCGCAACCCAGTGCTGGGCACGCCACAATTGCGGCGGTAAGTCCCCTCTTTGAGGAGTGGATAGAGAGGCGCCACGGCGTCCTCACCTTCCGCCTGACGCAGGTTCTCACCGGGCATGGGTGCTTCGGTGGGTTCCTGTTCAGGATAAAGCGGGAGGATACGTCCGGGTGTTTCCATTGCGAGGATCGTCTGGAGGACACGGTGGAGCATACGGTGGAGGTGTGCCCTGCCTGGGCGGAGCACCGCCGTGTCCTCGTGGAGGCGATCGGCGGCGGCGACCTCTCGCGTCCGGCCCTGGTGCGAGCCATGGTACGGAGCGAGAGGGAATGGGAAGCCGTCACCTCCTTCTGCGAAGCAGTAATGCTCGCGAAGGAGGAGGCGGGGCGCGTGAGGGAGTGGCAGTCTCTGCGCCCTCACGTCCCTAGCCGCCGCAGGAGGAGACGCCCCGGGCGTCGGGAGTCAATAGCGGACTCCCGGCCACCGTAGGCGCGAGCTTGCGGGTGGCGAGCAATGGGTAGCTCGCCGCCCGGTAAGGACCAAGCTCGGGTCGACGGCGCGCAGTGTTCCACGCGCGCCTCAAAGAGATGTCAGCAGCAGTGTAGGGGTCTACTAGGACCGATGCCTGCCGGGGTCGCGTGATTGTTCGAAAGAGATACCGTGACCCTGGCACATGGGCAACTGATGGAACACGGGTGGGTTTTAGTCAGTAAAAGTCTGACACGCCCTCCCGCTCCGCCCAGAGCGGGAGAAGTCAGAGTCTCAGAGTCTCCGGCCCCAGCTTGTGGAGGACGTGGTGAGCGCTCTGTTCCCTTCGCGAGGGGAACATAGCCCCCCACCCATGGCTCCGCCTCCTGCGGTGCCCGATGCGGACCACACCACCGATGACGACGACAACGCTCCAGAGGTGACCGAGGTAGAGTTGAGAGTGGCGGTACGTCGGCTAAATGCCAAAAATACCGCCCCAGGACCCGACGGCTTGCCTGGCAAAGCCTGGGTCCTGGCCTTAGAGGCTCTCGGGCCTCGACTCAGGGGGCTCCTAAGCGCATGTTTGGGGAGGGGCCAGTTCCCACTTCGTTGGAAGACGGGGAAACTGGTCCTCATTAAGAAGCCGGGGCGCCCAGCGGACTCTCCATCCACTTACCGGCCCATCGTGCTGCTTGACGAGGTGGGCAAGCTCTTTGAAAGAGTAATTGCAGACCGCCTCGTCGGGTGGCTGGCGCGAGTGGGGCCGGACTTGTCGGACGGCCAGTACGGCTTCCGCAAGGGGCGCTCAACGGTGGACGCCATCATGCGCGTGCGAGCCCTCACGACGGGGGATGCAGTGGCCCGGGGTGGGGTCGTCTTGGCGGTGTCTCTTGACATCGCCAATGCCTTCAACACCCTACCCTGGAGTTGCATTAGGGAGGCACTCCGGTATCACCGGATGCCGACCTACCTCTGTCGCGTGGTCGAGGCCTATCTGACGGATAGGGCCGTTATCTACCCCGGTCACCAGGGAGAGTGGAACCGGCGAGAGATGTCGTGCGGTGTCCCACAGGGATCGGTCCTGGGGCCGCATCTGTGGGACATCGGTTACGACTGGGTGCTGCGCGCCGACCTCCCTAGCGGCGTCAGTGTGGTTTGCTACGCTGACGACACGCTGGTCCTGGCGCAGGGGAGGTCGTATGAGGCGGCGGCCGAACTTATGACACGCGGGGTTGCGACAATCGTCGATAGGATCCGGCAATTGGGACTCGAGGTGGCATTGCACAAGTCCGAGGCCATGGGTTTTCATGGACCTCGGAACGCGCCACCTGCGGGTTCCCAACTCACGGTGGGAGGGGTTCACATCGGCGTCGAGTCGACGATGAAGTACCTGGGACTTGTCCTCGACAGCCGGTGGAACTTCGTTGAGCATTTCCGACGTTTGGCTCCCAGACTGGAGCGGGCTGGGGCTGCATTAAAGCGGCTCCTGCCCAATCTGGGGGGTCCAAACGCCTCCTGCCGGAGGCTCTACACGGGGATCGTGCGGTCCATGGCCCTCTACGGGGCACCGGTGTGGGCACCCTCACTGAGGCTGCGCCCAGCGCGCCGGTTGTTTGCGGCCCAGAGGGTCATGGCCATCCGGTTAATCCGGGGATACCGCACGGTCTCCTGCGAGGCGGCGAGCCTCCTTGCCGGAGTGCCGCCATGGGATCTGGAGGCAAAGGTCCTCGCGCACATGTGGGAGTGGCGCGAGGAGGCGAAACGCCGGGGCGAAACTCCGCTGCCGCGACAAATCGCGGCACGGCGGACAGAGCTCCGGTGTGATCTCATGGCGACATGGCGGGTACGATTGTCGCAACCCAGTGCTGGGCACGCCACAATTGCGGCGGTAAGTCCCCTCTTTGAGGAGTGGATAGAGAGGCGCCACGGCGTCCTCACCTTCCGCCTGACGCAGGTTCTCACCGGGCATGGGTGCTTCGGTGGGTTCCTGTTCAGGATAAAGCGGGAGGATACGTCCGGGTGTTTCCATTGCGAGGATCGTCTGGAGGACACGGTGGAGCATACGGTGGAGGTGTGCCCTGCCTGGGCGGAGCACCGCCGTGTCCTCGTGGAGGCGATCGGCGGCGGCGACCTCTCGCGTCCGGCCCTGGTGCGAGCCATGGTACGGAGCGAGAGGGAATGGGAAGCCGTCACCTCCTTCTGCGAAGCAGTAATGCTCGCGAAGGAGGAGGCGGGGCGCGTGAGGGAGTGGCAGTCTCTGCGCCCTCACGTCCCTAGCCGCCGCAGGAGGAGACGCCCCGGGCGTCGGGAGTCAATAGCGGACTCCCGGCCACCGTAGGCGCGAGCTTGCGGGTGGCGAGCAATGGGTAGCTCGCCGCCCGGTAAGGACCAAGCTCGGGTCGACGGCGCGCAGTGTTCCACGCGCGCCTCAAAGAGATGTCAGCAGCAGTGTAGGGGTCTACTAGGACCGATGCCTGCCGGGGTCGCGTGATTGTTCGAAAGAGATACCGTGACCCTGGCACATGGGCAACTGATGGAACACGGGTGGGTTTTAGTCAGTAAAAGTCTGACACGCCCTCCCGCTCCGCCCAGAGCGGGAGAAGTCATTTGATGATTTCCCATCCTGAAAAAAAAAAAAAAAAAAAAAAAGCAACAGAAGAATAAGCAATTAATGATTTAATATCAACCTGACAAAAACATTTTAATCTAATATAAAATCCACCAATTAATCTAATAACAATTCTAATATAATTTAATTTTTAATTAATTTCTTGTAAAATAATTAGTAAACGTAATAACCCGTAACCCCCTAATTTTAATATAATACCAGCTAAAATCATAGAACCTGAAACAGGAGCTTCAACATGAGCCTTAGGCAATCATAAATGAACAAAATATATAGGCATCTTCACTAAAAAAGCTATAATTATTGAAAAATATAATAAATATATATTTAAATTTAAAAATTTTAAAAAATATATTATTATACAATTTATTTCATTAAATACATAAAAAATACCTATTAATAAAGGTAGAGAAACAAATAAAGTATAAAATAATAAATATATTCCAGCCTGAATTCGTTCAGGCTGATAACCTCAACCAATAATCAAAAGTAAAGTAGGAATTAAACTACCCTCAAAAAATAAATAAAATATAAATATATTTATCACTCTAAAAGTTAAATATAATATAATCAATAAAAAAATAACATTAAATAAAAAAAAATTAAAAAAAAAATTTATTTTATATAATCTTTCTCTAGCTATAATCATTAAAACAGAAATTCAAATTCTTAATATAATTAAACCATAAGATATAATATCACATGATAATATATATCTTATATTACAAAATAAATTTAATCTTATTCTTAAATTTATAAAAAAAAATATCAATAAAAATAATATTATTTGAACCATTCAAAATATATTTTTTATAAAACAAAATGGTATTATAAAAATTATTATAATTAAAAATTTTATCATTATATTTTTATCTTTAATTATAATTAAATATTATTCATTTATATATATATATATATATATACATATATATTTAAATTATAATAAATTAAAACTTTGAAAATAATCATTACCATGAGTTCGAATTATTGAAACTAAAATAGATAAACCTAAAGCCCCCTCACATACTGAAAATACTAAAAATACTATTAATATATATATATCATATTCAATTGAACTTAAATAAATTAACAAAACAAAAAAAATTCTTAAAACAATAAATTCTAATCTAAGCAAAACAATTAATAAATGCTTATGCTTAGAAATAAAAATTAAATTTCCAATTAAAAATATTACAATAAAAATAATCCACATATTTAAAATTATCATTTGTTTTTATAGTTTAAAAAAATATTGGTCTTGTAAATCAAAGTTAAGTAATTTACTTTAAAAACTTCAAAGAAAAAGAATTTCTTTATCAATAATCTCCAAAATTATTATTTTAAATATAAACTATTCTTTGATTTGAAATTATTAAATTAATTCTTTCTTTATTTTTAATTATAATTTCTTTTATTATATTATTTTTAAATAACCCCCTGTCAATAGGACTAATAATTTTAATTCAAACTTTATTAACTTGTTTATTAACAGGAATAATAATTAAAACCTATTGATTTTCTTATATTTTATTTCTCACTTTCCTAGGTGGATTATTAGTATTATTTATCTATGTATCAAGAATTGCCTCTAATGAAATATTTAAACCTATAATAAACTTAAAAAAAATATTTATTTTTTTAATTATTTTATTTTTATTAATTCAAATTATATTACATAATAATATATTTTTTATAAATTTTTCTATAAACTCTGACATAATTAATTTTAATAATTTAATACTATTCTTTAACAATGAAAATAAAATCAACTTAAGAAAATTATATAATAACCAAACATTTTTAATTATAATAATACTAGTAATTTATTTATTTATTACTTTAATTGCTGTTGTTAAAATTACTAATATTTTTTATGGACCAATTCGCTCATCTTTTAACTAAATTTAAATGATAAATAATTTTACCACTTTACGAAAAACCCACCCTATTTTAAAAATCATTAATGGATCTTTAATCGATTTACCTTCACCATCAAATATTTCAGCTTGATGAAATTTTGGATCTTTGTTAGCTTTATGTTTAATTATTCAAATTTTAACAGGATTAAAAAACGGGAGTCAGGTGTTGTAGGCGGGGGTGACGGTGTTCCCTTGACGAAAGAGTGAAATTAAACCAGTCAGAATGTCGTAATAATTGAGTATATTTGGCACACATAAAATTACACAGAAATCACTATAAAACTTTTTTACAAAAAAAAAAAAAAACCGACTTCCTTAAAAACACTACAAAGTGAAAAATAACTTTAATTTCGGAAGTCGGTGTCTTAGGATTTGTATTTAAGATTTTTGCCACCGACTTCCGAAATTAAAGTTATTTTTCACTTTGTAGTGTTTTTAAGGAAGTCGGTTTTTTTTTTTTTTTGTAAAAAAGTTTTATTTTTAAATTTTTAGTTTTGGTATTTGCCCTGCACTAATTCCAAACAAACGATGCATATTTATGCGATAGCAGAAATCGCGGTTGACTTGCTGTCATTTTTTAAAGAGTTCCGGTGTCTGTCTCCGGAACTCATCATCAGATCTATATGAAATTTATATGGGACCATTTCGGAATAAACCCCTTTCGAACAAAAAAAGAATTTTGGAAATCCGTTTATAAATGACGGAGTTATGGCCGAACATACATAAAAAAAAAAAAAAAAAAAAAAAATATAAACATCCGAATTGATAACCTCCTCCTTTTTGAAGTCGGTTAAAAAATGGTTGTAAAAGAGTACACAGCACACAATATAAAATACAATCAGAATAAGCAGTACACATAATTAAATCCTAGCTATATTACACTTGAAGACTGGCTAACTAGATATAGGGTACATCGCGACTAAGCAGTGGACAGCGGAGCCACTTACTTCACAAACACTACGTGGTAACTTGATGATTCATGTAAACTTGTAAAAATACTAAATCCAAAAATAGACGCTCGGCCCTTTTATAACTTTTGTTGCCTACCGCAAGTAGCGTATACATTTCTTTACTTTGATTAGCCGCTCCGCCAATTGAGAGCGAGAAAAATGGACTTTCCCTAAGGGGACAGGTTTCGACTTGTCGAGAATTTCAAAACACGTGTAAGCGAGTTCAAGGTTTCTGCTTTCTTATTGGATTAACAATGTGGCTCGTCCTATTGGACATACGCTACTTTCAAAATCGTGTACGAACTACATAAGGTATTTTAGGTATATTCATACCTACTCACAGCTAATTAGTGCTTTACAATCAATGAGTTAGGTAACTATAGGCTAATTAGTTTTATACAAACATGACACAGGCATTACAGACTAATTAGATTCCAACAGGTTATTGTTACAGGTAATTACAGGTTAATTAGAATTCAAAAGGTCAAGACAATGGTAATACAGGTGATTATAAACATACATCGGTATTTACTTAAGTATCTTCACGGAAATCTACTACTTTTATTAAAGAACAGTATAGGTATTTGTTTAGGTATTTTACAGAGGCTATACCGGAGTTACCGAATACAATAGCGAGGAGATATTAATGTTAAAAGTTAGCTAGTCTCATAGGGCGTCGCCCACAACAATAAAGAAACATAAATACTAACTATAGCTTGTTTTATTGAGCTTCGCCTACATTCCACCCCCTGTAACAGGGTTCAACCGACTTACAATTCTTGGTCTGTGGGAAGCACAATAATCTTCGCTACGGGTCGACGTAGGACCCCATTTACAGTCTTAACATCTACTACACGGATAATACCATCGTGTCCATGATACACAGCTTTGATGAGACCTTTGGTCCACGCACTTCGCGGTCTATTATTGTCCACAATCACTACTACGTCACTGATACGTACGTTCGGCACATTGTTTGACCACTTTTCCCGACGTTGGAGCGTAGGCAGGTACTCTCGCAGCCAGCGCCGCCAGAACATGTCGGCGAGCGCGTTCACGCGCCGCCACTGCCGGCGAGAGTCGATGTCTTCGGCGTCGCTCGATGCAAACGGAGTACTCCCGGACGCAGTGCCCAGGAGTAGATGGTTCGGCGTCAGGACCACGGGCTGGTCGTGGTCGTCGTTCACGTAGCTCAGTGGCCGGCTGTTTACGATCAGCTCGGCTTCGGTGAGGAGGGTGTAGAGGACCTCCTCACGAGGGGCACGCTCCTTGAGCGTACTGCGAAGTGCGTTCTTCACGGATCTCACCAGGCGCTCCCAGCAGCCACCCATGTGTGGGGCCGCCGGGGGATTGAAGTGCCATTCGATGCCACGGTGAATGGCCTCGGCCCTTATCTGACCTTGGTTGAGGTCTTTCAGGGCTGCTCGAAGCTCAGTATTGGCCCCGATGAAGTTGGTACCCTGGTCAGAGTACAGATGTGCTGGTTGCCCGCGGCGCGCTATGAGGCGCCGCAAGGCTAGTATGGCGGAGTCGGCGCTTAGGGAAGCGGCCAACTCAAGGTGGACGGCGCGTGTAGTGAGGCAGGTGAATAGGGCACCCCACCTCTTCTCGCGCCGTCGCCCGATTGCGACCTCCATCGGGCCGAAGTAGTCCACCCCCACTCGCACAAAGGCTCGTCTGGATGGTTCCAGCCTTGCGAGCGGCAGGTCACCCATCTTCGGTGGCGCGGGCTTGGCTCGGCAGACGCGACAGAGTTGGCAGTTGGCAACCACTGTCTTCACTGAGGTTCTGATTTTAGTGACCCAGTATTTTTCCCGTAGATTGTTGACGACGGTCTCGTGGTTGGCGTGCAGAGCCATCGCATGGTAATGAGCGATTAGCTTTCTTGTTAGAGGATGGCGGCCCTCCAGGATAATAGGGTGCCGCTCGCCGAACGTGAGCACCTCACAGGCACTCAGGCGCCCTCTCACTCGTAGCAACCCGTCGTCGGCTATCATGGGGTCGAAAGCCTTGATGCTGCTGCTGCTGGGAACGGGCAGGCCTTTTAGGATGGTGGCCCGCTCGCTTTGGAAGCTTTCTTCTTGACACAGCCTCAACAGGCTGTTGTGAGCATCTTCTAGGTCTCGCTGACACAGCTCCGTAGTCGACCGACGTTTGCGACATCGGCCGCTGAAGATGAGCACGCGCGCCATGACACGCTGAATGCGCGTCCACGATGAGTAGCGCTCGTACTCTAGGAGTGGTGCCGCCGGTGCTGCCGCGGCGTGGACCCGCTGGATGCGCTCAAGGTCCGCTTCCGACGCCTCAGCCTCGGGACACGCAGGCCACAGCTCCTGTGGGTCACATAGAAACGAGGGGCCCGAGAGCCACTCTGCGTGGTCATCGGGCCAACACAACCTGGTGGCCTTATCAGCTGGGTTATCCTGTGAAGGTACCCAGCGCCAGTTGCCTCTGTCTGACAGCCTATCTATTTCGGCTAGTCTGTGCGAGACGAATCGTTGAAATTCCTGTGCATCGGAGTTTATCCATTTTAATACAGTCTTGCTGTCGGTCCAAAGGAATTTCTTTTCGATTCGTATACCTAACTCTTTGTGGGCAGTGTCTGCTATACGACAGGCTAACACGGCTGCTTGTAACTCTAGCCTGGGAATGGATACTACTTTTTGTGGAGCTACTCGCGCTTTCCCTAGTAACATAACCGATTCCCTCTTTCCTTCAGAGTTAGAGCCCACTAGGTATACTACTGCGGCGTAAGCAAGCTCGCTGGCGTCCCCGAACGCGTGTAATTCTAAATTATCGAGTTTTAACCCGTACCACCGCGGTATTTTTAATTCGTTTAAGCGGTATAAATTATGGAGCCAATTAAACCATACTTTGGCGTCCTTTTCTTTTAAGGGTTCGTCCCATTGTATTCCCGACTTCCATATTCGTTGCATTAATATGCGTGATTGAATTACACACGGGTATAGGAAACCTAGCGGGTCGTAAATCGACATTATCATACTAAGAAATTGTCTTTTAGTGGGCACTAAACTACCATTTATAATTTCCGGTGGTAGTCTCTTAAATGACAGATCAAAACCTAACTCGTCGTCTTTAGGTGACCATATTAAACCTAGGGTCCTCTCTACTGAGCCTGTATTCTCAAGGGCTACCTTATCAGGCATTTCTATTTTCAGCCTTTCCCTTAGCTCCGATGAGTTAGTGACCCACCCCCGGATAATGAAACCACCGGATGCATGTATTCGTGTCACTTCCTCTATTAACGTGTTAGCCTTCTCCTCGGTCCAAGCACTATCTAGATAGTCGTCCATATAGTGCCTAGATTTAATGGCTTCCACAGCTTCGGGATAAACATCAATGAAATCATCGGCATTTTTGTTGAGTATATATATTGCCGTAGTAGGGGACGAGGCTGCACCAAATATCATGGAATTCATCGCGTATGTATCTGGTTCTTTATGGTGATCCGCGCCTCTCCATAAAAATAATTGCGCGCCTTGATCTTCTGCCCTTATTTTTACTCGTAAGAACATATCAGCGATATCCCCTGAAAACGCGACGGGGCCTATCCTGAACTTAATTAAAATACCTAGCAAAGAATTCAGTAAGTCAGGTCCGGTTAGCAGATTATCATTTAAACACGTCCCATGAGACGTAGCGGCTGCGTCGAACACGAGACGTAGCTTGCCCGGTTTGTTCGGGTTAACGACTCCGAAATGCGGTAAGTACCAAACCGGCGAGCTGCCTATGTTACAGTCTACTTTACGCGCGTAACCTTCGTCTACTAACCTACCTATCTGAGCTGAATATTGCTCAGCGAAACTAGTGTCTTTACGCATACGTTTCTCTATGCCGTACAGCCTTTGCCTGGCCTGATTATAATTATCAGGTAACTGAATATTGTCATGTTTCCATAACAAACCGACCTCCCATTGTGACTGGTCAGGGATACGATGGCTAGTGCTGTCTAACACGGCTAATGCCCTTTCGACATCTTTATGTTTACGTAAATTCTCTGAAATACCTATCGCTTCTAGCTCAAACTGTGATTTAACTAGATTATGTAAATCAGGAAGGGAAACGGTCATGCAACTAACACATTCTTTACTATTATTATTGTTATTAATATTAAATGGTCCATGTATGACCCAACCTACCTTAGTGAGTGAGGCAACTGGCTTACCGGATTTTCCTTGGCGGATGTCCTGACTGACGAGCAGCTCCCAGTTGTCCTGTCCGAGAAGCAGCAGCGGTTTGGCTCCCCTCATCTCTACGCAACCCAAGTCGCGTAGGTGCGCGTTGTCGTCGATCACTGTGGCGGTCACTGTTTGCGTTGGTAGGTTAATGTCTACTATTGTCCGACACGTAATGTTATGGCACTGACCGTTAGGTCCTTTTACGCGCACTTGTACCACTCGCGACGTTGAGTCTGTTACTCCGTAGCCACCCGCGGTTTTTAAGGAGAGAGGAACACATGGGCCCACTAAGTCTGTGGCGAGCGAGCTGTCGATGAGTGACACGGTCGCACCATCGTCCAGTAGTGCGTAACACTGATTATCGTCACTGTTTCCATCGCTGACCGTTACTGGCATTATTTTTAGTAGTGCCGTAGCTCGCCACTCGCCTATATTTGTGACGCTTTCCGTCTTACTTTCTGGCGGCGTAGCCACCTTTTCTTTCGGCTGCTTATCCGCGTGTAACAGCAGGTGATGTCCGAACCCGCACTTCTTGCATCTACTCGCACGGCAAAACCTCTTGGGATGTTTACTCACGAGACATTTGAAGCATGTGTTCTTCTCCTTTATCGTGTCCCAACGCTGTTGAACGGTAAGCTTTTTGAACTGGTCACACTCTTCTATGTTGTGCTTTCGTTGACATATAACGCATTCTTCAGGAGCGGCAGACTCGTCGCTCTGCGTGTTCACTCGTTGCGTCAACGGAGGCCTGCTGGCGGCCGAGCGCGCGGCGTTGGATGGCCGAGACTGACCGGCGGCGCCGCCATACTTCTGCTGTTGCTTGGCAGGGGGCTTCGATGGACCGGGCTCAAACATACTCGCCTGAGTGTAGTACGACGTTGAGCGTGTCAAGTGTATTAGAAAATGTGATAATATTTCTAGATTTGGAGACACTCTTAAGTCCACCCCCTGTGTGTTGTCCAGGCCCATTGCGAAGTCACCGTATTGCGCGCGCTGTACAGGGGTCAGCTTGCTCAGCAGGTCACTCACCAGCAGTGGATTATTTATATATCCATCCGCATGAATATTTTTGAGTAACGAAACACAATTTCTAACCGTTGACGAGAATTTCCTCAGTTCGCGTCCACTTTCCGTTACTCTAGGTAATTCTTTGACCTTTTGTATGGCGTACTGTAGCACTAGGGTCGGGTGACCGTACTCATCCTCTAGCGCGCGCATTATCTCGGACGGATCAGTTGACGATCGTAGTAAGTCCTCTACTGATACCTTTGCGTCGCCTTGTAACGAGGTTTTTAATCGTGCTAAGTTTTCGTGCGCCTTGAAATTGTATAACTGTGATGTTTCCCAGTACATGCTCCGATATGATATCCAGTCGGCTGGGTCACCTTTAAAGTATGGCAATTCATAGGCCTGTCTTGGTACCGGTCGTGGTGGTCGTGCCATGTTCGTGATAGCCTCTGCCAGTCTGTCTATCTTACGGTCTCTGTCCCCTGACGATTCTCTCCGCCTTTCTCTTTCATCCGCTCCGTACTGCATCTGCCGCCGTGTATCCGACTCGAGTGTGGCTACTCGAGGTACACTTGCGACCGGAGTGGTAAAGGCGGTATAATGGCTGGGTAACTGGAACCTTACTCCATCTGACGTTACTGGCATGTACCTGGACGTAATTGGTGCCGTTATGTTAGGTAACGGTACAGACGCGGATGTCCTAGGTACTCGGGACTGGTCTAGATCACACGGTACTGACGACCCACGGTGGTTATTCACAAGATTCACCCTACTTACGGTTTGTTCACGGGGGTCAGATGTTTCACGGGGTGCAGCCATTTCAATAGGTGCGCCTGACACAGCCGGCGTCCCCAATACTTCTATCAATTGGGGGACTTGGGGCGTGGTTTTCACCCACTCTTCGACGCGCTGTGTCGTACTCACATCTGACTGTGAATCATCGCTTTCAGCGGCCGCCTCTATCTCAGCTATTTCCGCTTCCATCCTTTTCTTGACGAGGTTTTCCTTGTCTTTGACCAGGTTCTCTTTCAACTGCACTAATTCGCGCTCCGCTTCGTACTCGATCCGTTTTTTAAGGTAATCGACGCTCCTGTGGCTATTTCTTGACGATATTTTGCTGCGCGGTGAGGTGTGGCGACCCTTGGGCGCTGCCTGCCCCCCGTGCGCTCTCTCTGACGTCAATTTACTGTGTTCAATTAATCGGCCACCGGTGAGCGGAATATTGCGAGCGGACGTCGATGCCAACGTCGGTGCTACGGACGGAGAACCTGGAGCCCTCTCGGATGGTAAGCCTGAGTCAGAGACGATGTCCTCTGCTTGTCGCGTACCCATTTCTTCCGCCAGTCTTCGTAACTTGCTGCGTGTGGTGATTTCACTTCTGTGACTCATGATTCTGACTGGTTCACTCTATTCTAATTGAACCTGATCCGGCTCGCAAGGACCAAAATGTTAATAAAACGGGAGTCAGGTGTTGTAGGCGGGGGTGACGGTGTTCCCTTGACGAAAGAGTGAAATTAAACCAGTCAGAATGTCGTAATAATTGAGTATATTTGGTACACAGAAATTACACGGAAATCACTACAAATGGTTGTAAAAGAGTACACAGCACACAATATAAAATACAATCAGAATAAGCAGTACACATAATTAAATCCTAGCTATATTACACTTGAAGACTGGCTAACTAGATATAGGGTACATTGCGACTAAGCAGTGGACAGCGGAGCCACTTACTTCACAAACACTACGTGGTAACTTGATGATTCATGTAAACTTGTAAAAATACTAAATCCAAAAATAGACGCTCGGCCCTTTTATAACTTTTGTTGCCTACCGCAAGTAGCGTATACATTTCTTTACTTTGATTAGCCGCTCCGCCAATTGAGAGCGAGAAAAATGGACTTTCCCTAAGGGGACAGGTTTCGACTTGTCGAGAATTTCAAAACACGTGTAAGCGAGTTCAAGGTTTCTGCTTTCTTATTGGATTAACAATGTGGCTCGTCCTATTGGACATACGCTACTTTCAAAATCGTGTACGAACTACATAAGGTATTTTAGGTATATTCATACCTACTCACAGCTAATTAGTGCTTTACAATCAATGAGTTAGGTAACTATAGGCTAATTAGTTTTATACAAACATGACACAGGCATTACAGACTAATTAGATTCCAACAGGTTATTGTTACAGGTAATTACAGGTTAATTAGAATTCAAAAGGTCAAAACAATGGTAATACAGGTGATTATAAACATACATCGGTATTTACTTAAGTATCTTCACGGAAATCTACTACTTTTATTAAAGAACAGTATAGGTATTTGTTTAGGTATTTTACAGAGGCTATACCGGAGTTACCGAATACAATAGCGAGGAGATATTAATGTTAAAAGTTAGCTAGTCTCATAGGGCGTCGCCCACAACAATAAAGAAACATAAATACTAACTATAGCTTGTTTTATTGAGCTTCGCCTACACCTCCCCCCTCCAGAGACATGACCAAGGAAGAGGCCGAGTACATAAAGACGGCCCTAGAGGACTTCCTAATGGACACCGACCCGACGACACCACTCCCGGCCTTCCGTGGGTTCCCACGGGTAGCGGAAGGCACCGTGCAGATGTGGTGCGAGGACGACAATGCCCTGACCTGGCTGGCACAAGCCGCGCCCAGAATTAGACTCCCAGACACTGACCTAACACTGACGGTACTGAAGCAGTCCGACGTGCCCACCCGTGTCCGAGCCTCGCTCTTCATCCCTCGTTACAAAGGTGACGTGGCCAGGCTCCAGAGTATTCTGATCCGTCAGAATACTTGGTACGACATTGCCAGGTGGTCATTGTACAGAGCAACTACCGTCGGTGGCGACAACTACGGGACGTATCTGACCCTAGGTGTACCACCGGAGGAAGTTGACAGGGTCCTAGCCCGGGAGCGACGCATATCGTACCTCCTTGGGTCGATATACGTGCGATTTTGGCCCACGACCCTACCCTCTGTCACCAAGACCGACAGCACTGACGTGACAACCGCACAACCACTGACACAGACACAGACGACTGACACCGACATTGCCCAACTCGAGCAGGTCATGGCCCGAGCAGCAATGGAGGACGACAGCGACACTTTACCACCCTCATCACCCGGCTGGAACGAACGATTACTGGCCTCGTCGCCGGGTGACCTACAAAAGACCAGCTCAGGGTGAAAGTAGAGGAAAGACTCTCCGATGGATGCAGCTCTGACTAACTCCACCCCACCACCGTCAACACCCATACACGTCATCCAGACCAACCTCCAACACAGCCAAACTGCCACGGCCAACTTACGCAGAGCTCTGGAGGTTAAGCCCCGAACCATCGCACTGATCCAAGAGCCGTGGATCAGGAACAACTGAGGTAAGCTAATTCTCAACACACACGGCGCAGACAAACCACGAACCTGCACCTACATACCCAAAGAAATCCCTACCACACCACTCACTCAATTCTGTTCCAGAGACCTGACAGCAGTCAGGCTCCAGACTGATGGTAACGTTCCAGACGTCGTACTAGCCTCGGTATACATGCCAGGTGAGGACACACTAACTACCCACACTAGGGAACCCGTACCGAAACGTAACCCGCGGCGCACTAATGTGCCCGAGTACAAACGCCTCCTGGCCTCCCTACTAGCTAGACATCTATCACGAGTAATAATAAAAACCCCCGAACAACTAGAATACACCGTCACAAAACTATCCGATTACCTAATCGAAGCATACCATGCATGCTGCAAACTAAGGGCGCCACGAAACAACAGCGAGAGAAATCCCTGGTGGAACGCCAACCTTAGTAAACTCAGAGATACACTACGCAAACAATTCAACAGGGCCAAAAACACTAGGCTCCCGGACGACTGGGAGCAATACAAAGAAACCCAATACACATACAAAAAGCAGATCAGAACTGCCAGAAGGGCAGCATGGCGAAAATTCTGCGAATCCATCGAAACCAACAACGAAGCCGCAAGGGTAAGAAAAATCCTCTCGACTGATCAGGATCGAACCCTTGGTGCGCTCAAAAAACCCGACAACTCATACACACTAAGTGACCACGAAACCAGTAAGGTTCTCCTGGAGACCCACTTCCCCGGCTGTAACCTCCAAGAGGTCAGGACGTGGGAAGCTGAACCAGAATGGACCCCAACAAACCTAGATTGGTCCAGGGCACAAAGCATGGTAACAGAAGAAAGGATATAGTGGGCCATTGACACCTTTCAGCCCTACAAATCTGCAGGGCTGGATGGCATTTTTCCAGCCCTCCTACAGTGGGGAGCTGACCACCTGATACCATGCTTGGTGGAGATCTACCGGACCTGCATTGCACTCAGATACATACCCCTAACGTGGCGCGAAGTGAAAGTCATTTTCATACCCAAGCCAGGCAAACCCGACTATACACAACCAAAAGCCTATAGGCATATAAGTCTCACATCCTTCCTCCTAAAAACCCTCGAGAGACTGCGATAGACATATCCGAGACGGACCTCTCCGAGTAAAACCCCTTCACAAACAGCAGCACGTGTTAGATATTTCATTTTGGTATTTTATAATTGGTGGGTAGATAATGACATCTATCACATTAAAGAAGCATTGAACCAATATAGAAGTACCTTATTTGACTAGATAAAGTGTTTACAAAAACTGACTCGTCTTAAATAGTAAAAATAATTATGATTTTAGTACTAGAAATAATTAATAATTATTTTATTATAGTTGTAGTATATTGTAGGTTTTATATTACCATTTTACTTTATTAAGCTGATCCAAACGACTGGTACAATGCTGTCAGTTCATATTGATATTCTTTTAATGATTCGTAACTACGAAGAAGTTACGAATCAGTCCTTGTTAAATTGCTAAATTACCTTAAAATGTTTTTAAACTGTTCACTACATAACATAACAATGGTTTATTATTATCTGTGTTAGAAGTTATTAAGCCAAAATGTGTAATGATCTGTAATTTGTTCTAAATGGCGGTAGATGTCTGACGATTTTGTTAGATTGAAGTCTGTAGGATATAAAAAGGATTGTAATTACTTTAACGGGACAGTTCCTCGGAAGATATGTAGTTGGTTAGTTCTAGTGCTGTGGTTGTGTGGAAATATCGAGCAGAGATCACGTAAGTTAAGTAATTTGATATTATGTAACGCTTATTGCTTATTATGAAAATGTTGTTGTACCTTTTATATTGTTGCCGATATTGATAATGTTTTAAATCATATAAAATAGAATATTCATACTCTTTCTTTGCCTAGCTATTGTTATTGTTATGATTATGTTGATACTATTCTGAGATCTCTTGGACAATAGTCCAAGAGATAGAATGAAATGTATTTAAGATAATAATAGTTTATGGCAATGTAAGAAGTGAGTTGATATAATACTTTAATACTGTTTCCATGGAGTTTCTTGTCCTTCTTCTCCATGAAGACCTAGTTTTGGAACGGACAACTAGCTTTCTGATTAATTACTGACAAGCCTAATTGAAATAAATGCCTAGTCTTGTCTTTCTGTGCTTTATTTAGTAAAACAAACAACCCTTTCCCAACAAACCATATTCATAAGAACCTTCACACACAGTAAATAAGCCGTAACCATTCTGATACACAAAGTTTGATATTAGGTATATATACATAATATTTATAGTTATATACAGATATAGATTTTCTATTATCAGAAGTGGCGATTGCTCCCTGTCCTTCTAAAACCGCTTACTAATGAATTTTATTTTGTTATTTATTTTCATGTTCGATGGTGGGGCTAATAACGATCTTTTGGAAATGCCGCTGCTGGTTGGCTGCCTTTGACATCGGTGCTGCGGTGCTGCAAGTTGCTGTGAGGTTTGAGACTGCGGAACCTTAACTTTTTGTAAGAATATCTGGAAGTTTTCCGGAAATAAGAAGTAAATGAAATCGGTGAAGTCCTTAGAGGCTCTCTTTACATAAATTAGAACGAAATACACATGGATAAGGTGATTAAATTTCGAGACTAGGTATTGCCAATCACTTTTACATCATTATTCAATAAATAATTAAATACAATGATTATTATGTTTATAGGGAATTTGGTCCATGCTTGGATTATTGGGAATGAAAATATTTTAACAACTTAATAGTCGTAGAACCAGTAACTTTAAAATATTATTAGAGGATATAGTTTTGAAAAAATAGGAAAGAAGTATGATGTAAGTGTTCACGAAAGTGAAACTTCGCTATCTCAGTTGTTTAGAATACAATAATAGAATTCTTTATTTGCACAGAAATAAGGTACTGGTTACAAATGATTTTCAACTAAACTGCCTAAGCCACTTTTAAAATTAACCACAAATTTAAAAAAAAATGCATTGTGAATCCGTTTTTCGTACAGTTTTTATGAAACACATACTAACAACAAGAAATCGTTACGTTAGGGCCGTAATACATACTTGGCTGGTCACTTATTTTATTATTTACCGTAGCATTAGAACAATATAAGGAGAAACCGTTGATTAGGTGACAAATAAATAAATACATGAAATTACTTTTAGAAAAAAAAAAATATAAGATACTAAAACGTCATAATGTTGACTTATTGTTTTCTGCATTTTTAATTTTGTCTTATCTGAGTTTGCCATTTAATTTTCAAACATGTAAACAAATTAGTTCAAAAATAATAATCTTGATACCTACACGTAAAGCTAAATAGATAATCAAGTTTCTATAACATCAATTTGAAATTAGGATTTAAATACACTATAGATAGACTTATTACTCCGAAATAAGATATATTTTCGGTTTAAAGACATTTATTTCTCAAAAACAAGAACATTACGGTTCACTTAAAATATTGAGAAATGTAAATATAAAACTAAAAGTAAGTGTGATTCTCTGGGCTCACAGTAAGATAATTAGGCAACAAAGGTGACAATCGATATTGTTAGTGTTGTTTTCTAACGTATTCTTCTAGGCCTTTATTAAATTTAAATATGGTGTCACTATTGGTTATATCGGTAGTGCATTATACAGTTTTGCTCCCTCGTACAGTATATTTTCCTTCCATAGTTAGTTCTGGGTCTATTTATTCTATTTTAACCTATTGAATACCGTAATTACAGACACAATTAAAAGCCATTGTGGCTATACCAAATGTGGTATCTCAAGGACTTAGAGGTTAAAAGTGTTAATTCTTCACAGCTTGTTCAGTATTAACTTCGGAACATGTCACAGACGGTATATGCCCAAGGTAGTTCTAGCATTTTGAAATGAACCTAAAAACGGAATAAGTATGAAAAAATATTTGAGGTGGTAGTAAACCCAGAATTCATTGATAACACTTTGTTTAATTGTAAAAGTGGTTATGTAGATCACAGTACTTAATGTAATCTTATTTTTATTTTTGGGAGTTACAGTATTTAAAGATATTTAGAATTAGCTTGTAAGCTTTTTATCATAGGGACATAGCTAATGATGAAATTTTATGATGAATTGGATTGGAATTATCAGTGCTCACAGGGATGAGGCTTGAGACAAAACTTTATTATTTACGTTTGGTTAAACTGAAATGACTGGATTTATAAAACAACACAAATAAATAAAAAAAGGAATTGATGTGAGAAATGATTAAGCTACACAATTAGAGGTTAATTTAATTGTGAAATAAATAAAAACCTTCCGCTGGGGTCATAGGCCTGGTGTTAGGGGACTCACGTACAGCGGGTGAGGCCATAACATCACTTGGGTCATAGACCAATGAAATATTTCTGCTGGGGTCATAGGCCTGGTGTTAGGGGACTCACTATATATGGGGATATTATGATTTATTGGATAATTATTTTGTAACATGAAGAAAAACGTATTTTGAATATTAATGTAATAACATAACGTAACAGTTGTAATGGCCGTTTATAGGTATGGTCTGATCTTTTATATCTTCTTCAGTTTTCAAGACGTGTCGTACCTCTTTAAGCTACGGTACTGAGCAGAATATGAAGTAGAAAATTACATTCAATTGCATTACAACGATAACCGATGAATCATTCCAAATGTTTTATTTCCAGTGGCCTGACCTTTTGATGAAATATAAATTAAATAAAATGGATACAAATATTTATAACATGTTGAGTCGGTAAAGCTGAACTAACATATTTTCAATCCGACTGTACAAGTACTTTATAAACGATGTTATTTGAGGGATATTTAAATGCCATTCAAATGTTCGTGGTCATTTTACTTGTATTAGGTTCTGATGTTTACAAATTATTTCAAAGATAATTTTAACGTAGAAAACAATACCAAGTATATTCGGAATAAATCGTTGGTGGGTTGTTTAACGTCCTGAAAATTCAATTTATACTTCAGATTGATTCTCCATCACTGCTTCAATTGGTCCCTTGTTGTTGGGGATCGTGATCACTGGACCCATTTAAGCGGACAGTCAGGCTCCCTTGACTTTGTTCCAAAGTAGCTAATACCACCTGCTGAAATTAATGTGTGGACGTGGCTTCTTTATTAATTTTGATATCAATTTTGTTATTAATTCTTTATTTTTTTCTGCCAAAGTAGTGAACATCACATAATACAAAAAAAAATACTTTGGTGTGTGAGGTATTATTTAAAGTTATTGCTTCCAAAGGAAAGAACTGGTCAGAGTGGCAAGGTCAAAAATTTGTGAAAATGTTAATAGTAAATGTTTGTTAAATACGGGTTTCGGTAATAATGTCAGAATGACCGAGCGATGAATTATTCGAAATATTTTCATGATCACTGGCTAGTGCTTCAATTCAACGGCTGTTGAATAAGAAAGGATTTTTGAATTGTTGCTATAACAATTTCTTTGTAAAACTAAATTATACTGGTAAGCGATTTATTATTTGTCAAATTGTTAAAGTACTTAGCCTGTTTCTATTACATTAGGGAGGTAAAGGAAAATATGAATGTGTCGAAACATAGGTAGATAAGTTATATTAAGCTCCGAGTATTTAAAATGATAATTAACATTTTACTCTGTTGAAATCAAGAATTGTTTTTGTAAGGTGGATTCATGGGTACTTCGAGGACGGAGTACTTATCAGTCTGGCCGTGATAGATTAATTGTTTAATGGATAATCAAGTGCTGTCGTTTATGGCGACGGTACATTCCTAGGTACTTCGAGAACGAAGTACTTGTCAGTCTGGCCGTGTTAGATATTTCATTTTGGTATTTTATAATTGGTGGGTAGATAATGACATCTATCACATTAAAGAAGCATTGAACCAATATAGAAGTACCTTATTTGACTAGATAAAGTGTTTACAAAAACTGACTCGTCTTAAATAGTAAAAATAATTATGATTTTAGTACTAGAAATAATTAATAATTATTTTATTATAGTTGTAGTATATTGTAGGTTTTATATTACCATTTTACTTTATTAAGCTGATCCAAACGACTGGTACAATGCTGTCAGTTCATATTGATATTCTTTTAATGATTCGTAACTACGAAGAAGTTACGAATCAGTCCTTGTTAAATTGCTAAATTACCTTAAAATGTTTTTAAACTGTTCACTACATAACAATGGTTTATTATTATCTGTGTTAGAAGTTATTAAGCCAAAATGTGTAATGATCTGTAATTTGTTCTAAATGGCGGTAGATGTCTGACGATTTTGTTAGATTGAAGTCTGTAGGATATAAAAAGGATTGTAATTACTTTAACGGGACAGTTCCTCGGAAGATATGTAGTTGGTTAGTTCTAGTGCTGTGGTTGTGTGGAAATATCGAGCAGAGATCACGTAAGTTAAGTAATTTGATATTATGTAACGCTTATTGCTTATTATGAAAATGTTGTTGTACCTTTTATATTGTTGCCGATATTGATAATGTTTTAAATCATATAAAATAGAATATTCATACTCTTTCTTTGCCTAGCTATTGTTATTGTTGTGATTATGTTGATACTATTCTGAGATCTCTTGGACAATAGTCCAAGAGATAGAATGAAATGTATTTAAGATAATAATAGTTTATGGCAATGTAAGAAGTGAGTTGATATAATACTTTAATACTGTTTCCATGGAGTTTCTTGTCCTTCTTCTCCATGAAGACCTAGTTTTGGAACGGACAACTAGCTTTCTGATTAATTACTGACAAGCCTAATTGAAATAAATGCCTAATCTTGTCTTTCTGTGCTTTATTTAGTAAAACAAACAACCCTTTCCCAACAAACCATATTCATAAGAACCTTCACACACAGTAAATAAGCCGTAACCATTCTGATACACAAAGTTTGATATTAGGTATATATACATAATATTTATAGTTATATACAGATATAGATTTTCTATTACACGCGTACTCCACGGGCAGATCGACAGAGTCTGCGCTACATAGCGTGGTCTCTAAAATTGAATGCGCAGTGGACCACAAATGCTCAACACTGGCGGTTTTCATTGACATAGAGGGCGCTTTCGACAAAACTATGTTCAATAGTATCAGCACGGCTCTCGACAGACACAACATAAACCCGACCTTAGCGGGTGGATCACCAACATGCTCAAATTGAGAGCTGTACAAGTTACAGTGAACGACACTACAAGGGCGGTAGTGGCGAAGGGCTGCCCACAAGGGGGCGTCCTCTCGCCACTTCTATGGAACCTGGTCGTAGACAACCTCATCAAAACACTCAACGATAAAGGTTGCTTCACCGTAGGATACGCCGATGATATAACCATAATAATAAATGGCACCCATGAAAACACCCTATGCCACCTCATGCGCCAAGCCCTGAAAATAGTAGAGGACTGGTGCAATAAACACCAACTATCAGTAAACCCCACAAAAACCGAGATGATCCTCTTTACAAAAAAGAGAAAACTCGCGAAACTCGAACTGCCACGACTGTTTGGCACCACCCTCAGCCTATCAACTGAAACCAAATACCTGGGCATATTTTTGGACAAACAGCTGAATTGGGCAAAGCACACCAACTACATTACTACAAAAGCCAGCATAGCCCTGTGGCAGTGCAATAGAATGCTTGGCAGGAATTGGGGAATCAGCTCCAAAGTCACTCACTGGCTATACACCACAGTTATTCGACCAATTATCATATACGGCTCAATAGTCTGGTGGCCCAGAACAGACCTGAGCACAGCCCAAAAAGACCTTGAAAAGATGCAGCGGTTCGCTTGTGTAGCCATCACTAGCTGCATGAGGACTACACCCACCGCTGCCCTACAGGTAATGCTTGGGCTACCACCTCTACACCTGATCGTGCGGGAGGAGGCTGCCCTGGCTGCCCTAAGACTGAACATAGCAGGGACCCTAAGCAATGACTCGAGGGTCAAGCACTCACGCATTAGGGACGATGCGATCAAGCGACAACCAATGATGGCATCACCCTGCGATAAAACCCCAAAACTACACTTCTTTCAAAAGCACTACGACGTTATACTCACAGAAGAACAAAACGACCACTCGGGCCCGGAAGAGCTAAGAGTCTACACTGATGGCTCAAAGACCAACTCTGGAACTGGAGTCGGAGTTTTCTCACACGACCTAAACATAAAAATATCCAGCCCGCTGGGAATGTTCAACACCGTCTACCAGGCGTAATGCGTGGGCATTATATAGGCGGCGTATGCCATAGAAGCCAGAAGAGTTACGGACACTCATATACGTATACTCTCCGACAGCGCCTCAGTCCTCCAATCCCTAGCCAAAAGATACATAACTTCTAGCCTTACACTAGAATGTCATAACGCATTAGAACGGGTAACAGTTTCTAACCGCAACAAAGTGACACTGCAATGGATAAAGGGACACAGCGGATCACTAGGCAATGATGCTGCTGACGAACTGGCCAGAAAGGCATCCAGCGCGTCAGTATGCGGCCCCGAGCCCATCGTGCCCATCCCCTTCAGCCAGCTACGCAGGTGGCTGCAGGAATTTACCCACACACAAGCGGAGAGCTGGTGGACCTCGGCACCAGGCTGCAGGCAGTCCAGGGAAGCTATGCCATCCCCGGATGGCAGGCTAACCAGACGCCTGCTACGCCTGGACAGGGATGGTCTGCGTCTGATGACGGGCACCATCACAGGACACTGCCCGCTACACAAACACTTTTACACAACAGGCATAACGGACAGCCCCCTGTGCAGGGCCTGCATGGAGGCTGAGGAAACCGTTGCGCATGTACTCTTCGAATGTACAGGCGTCACCCAGATTAGGACAGATACCCTCGGGACACCCAAATCTTATACGGACGTTCTTAGCAGACCAGGAGACATAACCAACTTCTGGAGGGAGGTGGGCTGGTTGGAGTAAATACCGACGGCCGCCATGGCCCACGCACAATGGTCCACTTAAAGGACTGAGTGCGGAAACCAAAACCCTATAACATAGAACATATGAACGGTGAATTGAAGGCAGATGTCGGAAGTGAGGTTGTCGAGACCAGGAGCTTTATTATGATTTATTTGTTTGAGCTGTTCAAGGACCTCGTCTTCCGTAAAAGGATCGTCATCATTGGTGTTAGTCGAAGGATTATTACTATTGGATTGGACACGGAGTTGTTCTTGAGCAGGCATAGAATCGGAAGTGTCGTCGGGGTAAAAGTGATTGAGGAGGGCAGTGGCCGTCTCCTCTCCATCGGTGGTGAATTTATCACCCACTTTAAGAGTGATTGGTGGTCTTCTGGGCGCCGTCTCCTTCAGAAGTCGGTTGGTTAACGACCAGACATTCTCTTTCCGCTGTAGTTCGCAGAACTTTCGGAAGTTTTTAGTTCATTCTTTTTTGAGTTCCTCCGAGTAGGCCGCTTTCTTGTTCTGGCTCTCGTCCAAAAGGGCTTCGAGTGGTAAGCGTTGCCGTTTCGCGGTGTGGATGCGTCTGTGGAGATTGATGATATCCCTTTTTTGAGTTTCGAGGCTCTCGGACCACCATGGGGGTTTGTATTTGCGTTTCTGACCTTTGGTAGGCATGGTCTCGTTACAGCTGTCGCGTATCAACTCTGTGATTGTTCGGACGAGAGACTCCAGCTGATCAACATCCAAATTGGGCACATCTCTATCCAACACGTCTGAGGTTGGCATTCTGTGCAGTACAGCGTCTTTGAAAGCTGCCCAGTCCGCCCTTTTGGTGTTAAATAGGAAAGTGGAGTGGTCGTTGTTCCCTTTTACTGTGGGTCTGCGGGTGGCGATATTAAAATCGATGGCGTTGTGTTGCGATGACGTGCAACAGTCCAGGTTGACCTTCCAATCGCGTACCGAGTCGTACATTGAGACAGACGCAAGCGTCACGTCAATAATGGACGATCGGTCGCGTCCATGGGTTACTGTCTCGAAAGTAGGGGTGGTTCCGGTATTACAAATGTACATATCATTAGCGTAGGCGAGTTCTAGAACGTCGGTTCCTCTGGGGTTTGGTTTTACGCTGCCCCACGCTGGGTGCCAGCCATTGAAGTCACCCCCCACTAGGCATTTATGTTGCGATGTGGTTTTGAGGAAGCAGTCGATGGCTTCAAGCGTGCTGGAAGTGTCGTCCCTTGGCTCTACGTAGGCTGAGGCCAGGTACCATTTCTGGTGGTCGGTTTGTAGCTGAATCACGCTGAAGTTGGCTGAAGACATCCCCGACTCCCCCAACACCACACCACATCCAGGTTTGACGAGGATGCAAGCCTTAACATTGCATCCGTTGGAGTATTGAAAGATGTCCACCCCCGATATAGGCTTGACTTCCTTGCCAGATCCTATATAGGGTTCGGACTGTTGTAACATCACTATTTAGTAATTAGTTAGTATGTACACCACTAGATAATAATCTATGGTTCCGCTCTGTATCGGTCCGACACTGCTATGTCGGATCCCGTCTGAAATACCACGACTGAACGTGCTCTGTGAAACTGTGATCCTAGTCTGATTAAACCAAGTCTACTCAACATTATCTTTCATTTCTACAAACACAACATGGTGTCAGAAGTCGTCTAAGAAAAAAGAAATAAAGAAGATCGGTCCAGAAAATGCCGAACCAAGCCACGAGTGACGACAATGATGGCGGACATGACCAAACATTAAGTACGCGTTTGAAAAAACTTCATATTTCGTCGGATCCAGCAAATAATAATGCGGAGGCATGGAAAAGATGGTGGCAGCAGCTGGAATTATATTTGCTAGCCACAGGCCTGGACAAGTCAAGCGAGAAGCGGAAAATTGCCATTCTACTGCATTTAATTGGTGAGCGTGGTCTCAATATATTTAACACATTTAACTTAAAGATTGATGGAAGCACACTCCAGGAAGTCAAGTCCAAATTCGACAAATTCTTTGAACCAAGAAAAAATGTGACGAAGTGTAGATACCTATTCTTCACACGTAGGCAGGAAAAATCCGAAAACATCGACGAATTCCTCACGGATTTGGAAAATAAAAGCAGAGAATGTGAGTTTGGCACGCTCAGGGAGTCGTTAATCAGAGATATTTTTATAGCAAACCTCAATATAGATTCGTCACATGTACGTCAGAGGTTACTGCAAGAACCTGATTTGACATATCAGAGAATGCAAGAGCTGGCGAGGACACTCATAATCGCTCAGCAGGATGCTGAAAAAATCGTCAAAGGTACCAGTGTCGCCAGTGAAAACGTCATGCATCTCAGTCGGAGGAGCCGTAGTCGACAAGATGGTCAACAGCGAGCTTCCAGTCGCAGGTCGAGCAGTCGCCAGTCAGCTTCGAGCAGTCGCAAGTCAGCATCAGCTTCAAACAGCGACCACATCAGCAACTCGAAGACATGCAGCCGCTGTGGGCAGTCTCATCGCTACAAATGTCCAGCTAAAGGCGTTCAATGCAGGTCATGTAAATCTTTTGGTCATTTTGCTAAATATTGTCTCAAGAATAAAAAAGTCAGTCAGTTGCAATCGTTTAATTCAGATAATAGTAGTCAAGAATATTTTGTTGGCATTTTGAACAGTCAATTAAAGTCGAGTAAAAGTCATTCAGATAATCATGTGGATCATAATGCACATAGCAGTCAGGCAAGTAGTCACTACACAGCAACACATAGTCAGTCTCACTCACACAGTCAGAGCAGTAGACACGGACACAAAAACACAGCAGTAGTGGTATTTCAGATGGGACAGTCACAGTCACCGTATCCCAATGATGAGAACAGTGACAAGTCTTAGAGATCCAACGTCAAGTCCAAAAGTCAACGTCCCCATTCCTTTTATCTCTGTGATGAAAGTGGTGATGTATCTCAGAGATGTACTGAAAATAATCAACATCTCAATGATGAAAATAGTCACATATCTGAGAGATCTATTGTCCAGTCAAACAGTCAACGTCCCCATTCCTTTTATCTCTGTGATGAAAGTGGTGATGTATCTGAGAGATGTACTGAAAATAATCAACATCTCAATGATGAAAATAGTCACATATCTGAGAGATCCAACGTCAAGTCAAATAGTCAAAATAGAAAATGTCAGAGTCCATATTTACATCTCAATGATGAAAAAAGTCACAAGTCTGAGGGATTACACAACAAAACACAAAGTCATAGACTTAGAAACAGTCGTCAGCATTCACAGTTTTCACAGACACACAACGGATCATTAGTCAGTCACTCAGATATAAGTCATACAGTAAAGAATGTCAACACTGTGGATAGTAACCATGCAAAACAGTCATGGGAAATCAACTTAGTAGTAGGAAACAAACAAATTAAATGCATCATAGACTCTGGTGCAGATGTCAACATTATGTCAAGGCAAACATTTTATAACCTGACAAAAGTGTCACTTGTCAAATGTCAAATAAATGTCACAGGATTTGGTGGAAAATCCATTCCGATTCTAGGCAAAGTGAACATAAATTGTAAATTAAGCGTTAATAATAATGACGTCGTCGAAACTATAATGTTTATAATAGCAGATTTAGATTGTCCAAATGTTCTTGGTCTACCAACATGTGAAAGGTTAGGAATTATACGACGTGTCTTTTCAATATTAAAGCAGGATTTTTGTAAACAAATTCTTACACAATATAATGATGTTTTTCAGGGACTTGGATGTCTACCTCCAGTCTGTCATCTTAAACTCAAGCCTGATGCAGTACCATGTGTTGATCCGCCCAGGAAAGTTCCATTTGCGTTACAAGGGAAATTACACGAAGAGTTGGATCGCATGATGGAGATGCAAGTTATTGAGAAGGTTACAAAACCAACAGAGTGGGTTAACTCAGTCGTCATAACTGTAAAAAGTTCAGGTCAGTTAAGAATTTGTCTAGACCCTAGAAATTTGAATAAAAACATCATGAGAGAATTCTATCCACTTAAGTCAATTGATGAGATTAGGTCACAGCTCGAAGGGGCTGTATGTTTTTCTCATTTAGATGCATTTTCGGGTTTTTGGATGCTACGTCTGGATGAATACAGTTCTGAATTATGTACCTTTCAAACACCATTTGGTAGATTTAAGTATTTAAGATTACCATATGGCATAAATGCCTCGTCTGAAATCTTTCAAAGAGTCATGATGAATCTATTCGGTGATATCGAAGGAGTCTTAATATTCATAGATGATATTTTGGTTTATGGACCAAATGAGTCAGTTCATAATGAAAGATTACACAAAGTCATGCAAAGAGCTCGTCAAGTCAATTTAAAATTTAACAAGTCAAAATGTAAATTTTTAGTCACAGAAGTATGTTTTTTGGGTTATGTCTTCAGTAAAGATGGTGCCAGGGCAGATCAGGAAAAAGTCAAAGCCATTGTCAATATGCCCACACCAAAAAATGTCAAAGAGTTACAGAGAATATTAGGTATGATTAATTATTTAGGACCTTTTATTAGTAACTTGTCAGAAAAAACACAAATATTAAGAAATCTTTTGAAAAAAGATTCAGTCTGGACTTGGGATGAGAATCATAGTCAATGTCTCAAAAAAACTGAAAGATGAGATTACAAACTCACCAGTTTTAGCTCATTACAATCCTAAGATTCCATTAGTCTTGTCAGTTGATTCGTCAAAATCAGCTTTAGGAGCAGTCATTTTACAGAAAAACAAACCTATTGCATACAGTTCAAAAACTTTAACTGAAACCCAGGAAAGATATGCGCAGATAGAAAAAGAGCTACTAGCAATTCAATTTGGTTGTGAAAAATTTCACCAGTATGTATATGGCAATAGAGTCACAGTACATACTGATCACAAGCCATTAGTCTATTTATTCAAAAAGCCATTGCATGATGTTCCCGCTAGATTACAGCGTATGATGTTAACTGTACAAAAGTATGATTTAGAAGTAATACATGTACCAGGTAAAGAAATGTATATATCAGACACTTTGTCAAGGGCAGCTTTGAAAGACCATTATACACCTGAAAATGAGTCAGAAATGTCTTGTCATGTCAATTTAATGTATGCTAATTTAGCAATAACAAAGGAATACAGCACAAAATTGGCACAGGAAACCAAAAATGATGAATCCTTACAATTATTAAAAAAATATTATAATGAAGGATGGCTTAAAAACAAGAACAATGTCAGTTCATTAGTCAAACCATATTGGAATATTCAAGGTGAAATACATGTAATTAAAGATTTAGTGTTCAAAGGTTCAAAATTAATAGTACCACAGTCAATGTATAAAGAAATGTTAGGAAAAATACATCAAGGTCACCAAGGTATAAATAAATGTCTGAAATTAGCAAAAGAATCTTTGTATTGGCCAAATATGTCGAGTGAAATTAAGAATTTAGTCGAACAATGTCTTGTATGTGCAAAATTCAAACCATGTAATCAAAAGGAACCACTACAAAATTTTGAAATATGTAAATATCCATGGCAACAAGTCGGTATTGATTTAATGCATTTTGAAAGTTTAGTTTATTTAATTGTCACAGATTATTACTCAAAATACATAGAGATAGCATTATTAAATAAAAACAGTACTGCTCAAAATGTAATTACTCATTTAAAATCTATTTTTACTCGTCATGGAATACCATTGTCACTGGTGTCAGATGGTGGACCTCCTTTTCAGTCAATTGATTTCAAAAATTTCTTACAAGAATGGGACATAGAACATGTTGTTACTAGCCCATATCATTCACAGTCAAATGGTCAAGCTGAAAGTTCAGTAAAAATAATAAAAAACATGTTAAGGAAATGTAAAGAAAACAAAACAGATCCATACATAGCTTTATTACAGTATAGAAATACACCAAAAAATAATTTGTCATCACCAGCTCAATTGTTAATGTCAAGAAAATTGAGAGACAATATTCCAGTATCATATAAAAGATTAAAGCCAAAAGTAGTAACATTTCAGGATTACAAAGAGTCAGTCAAGAAAAATGATGAAAACAAATCTAGGAATTATGATAAAAATACTAAGTCAATGTCGATGTTACATTACAATGACCATGTCTATTTCAAAAGAAACCCAAAAAGTAACTGGGAACAAGCTGTTGTCAAACAAAGATTGATGAACAATAGGTCGTATGTTGTTGAGGATGTCAATGGTGTACAGTATAGGAGAAATAGAATACACTTAAGACATAAGTATTCCCAAAACTATGCAAACCCTCCTATGCAATCCAACTCGTCGCAGGAGAGAGAGGAAGGTGACAGACAGGAGTCAAGACTTCAAGAATCCTCAACAAAGCTATGTCATATTGGCTATTGTAGAAATAAGTTAAAAATTCGTGAAAACTGTTTTTAGAGCGATCAGTGTTACACTGTAATATCTTGATAACTGTCCTATCCATAATCAGTGCGGCTGGTAATCTTGAGTTTAAGTGATTTCACTCTTGGGCAGTTGTTTGAGGTGGCCTTGTGCCCAGCATCGTAGCTGGTGTTGAATTTACAGTTATGTTGGTGGCAGTTGTAGCATTTTGGCATGCCTTTCTTCTCTCGAAGTGGGCAGCTCTCAATATTATGGCCTTCTTCAGAGCAGTAGGCGCAAGGGGATTGCTTCGCTGTGCATTTGGTCTTAATATGCCCGAACTGCAGGCACTTATTGTACTGGATGAATGGTGAGAAATCTTCGCAATGGACGCGTTGGTAGTCGATGCAGACCCTTCCCTTTTCGACTAACCTGGGCCATAGGGTGGGCTGCGCAATTAGAATGGCGTTGTACAAATAAGGATTTCTGTTGTTCCGTTTGAAGGCAACTCGCAGGTCATCTTGGTTCTCCATGGCTCCAAGGCGATAGCTCTTCGTTTTGGCCGCGAATGATGTCGATTAGCTCCTCCGAGGGCGTTTCTGTGAAGATTCCCTTGAGGATGAGCATGGGCTGAAGCTTCCTTGCCGGTTCCGCGGTAAGCTCGGTGGATTTTTCCAGCTTCTTGAGAGTTTCGTCACGCTGTTTCTCCGTTTCGAACTCGACTCTCAGCTTGTTGTTTGAAACAGACTGGATTTTCGAAGGCGCATAGTTGGTGGTGCGGAAACTGACGCTATTACGGAAGGACTGTACTACGTCCTGGCGCGTTTGTGTGTCGCATTTAGCCGAAACTATGAGGGCAGGTCTGGTCGGTGGTTTCTCATTTAATGGACCGCGAGCTGCAGACGAGCCAACAACGTGCGCGAAAGTTGGTGTCACTGGTGCTGTTGGTGCACTCGGGATTGTAGTGAGGTGCTTGCTCAACTCTTCTCGCACGCAGGTCACTATCTCTTTTTTGCGTAGCTCGTGGTTGTCGTCGTCGGCGTTAACGAGGTTCTTCATTTCTTGGACGTCTGCTTTCACGCTTGCAATGATCTCGTTTTTCAGTTCGCCGATGTAAGATGGCGGTTGAACTCCATCACCGAGTTCATCGCGTAGAGAGCGAGCGAAGTTCGGTAGCTTTGATGAAACTATGCGAATTTCGTCCGACGCAAGAGCAATCATCTTTTTATTAGCACCCATAACGCTTCTATATTTTCATTGACGTTAGTTTTAATACACTCAGCGAGTGTGGTTAAGACGGAGATGAAAGATTCCAGGCTGCTGAACTCCGAAGCGTCAGCAGGGAGTGTTGTAACATCACTATTTAGTAATTAGTTAGTATGTACACCACTAGATAATAATCTATGGTTCCGCTCTGCATCGGTCCGTCACTGCTATGTCGGATCCCGTCTGAAATACCACGACTGAACGTGCTCTGTGAAACTGTGATCCTAGTCTGATTAAACCAAGTCTACTCAACATTATCTTTCATTTATACAAACACAACATGGTGTCAGAAGTCGTGTAAGAAAAAACAAATAAAGAAGATCGGTCCAGAAAATGCCGAACCAAGCCACGAGTGACGACAATGATGGCGGACATGACCAAACATTAAGCACGCGTCTGAAAAAACTCCATATTTCGTCGGATCCAGCAAATAATAATGCGGAGGCGTGGAAAAAATGGTGGCAGCAGCTGGAACTATATTTGCTAGCCACAAGCCTGGACAAGTCCAGCGAGAAGCGGAAAATTGCCATTCTACTGCATTTAATTGGTGAGCGTGGTCTCAATATATTTAACACATTTAACTTAAAGATTGATGGAAGCACACTCCAGGAAGTCAAGTCCAAATTCGACAAATTCTTTGAACCAAGAAAAAATGTGACGATGTGTAGATACCTATTCTTCACACGTAGGCAGGAAAAATCCGAAAACATCGACGAATTCCTCACGGATTTGGAAAATAAAAGCAGAGAATGTGAGTTTGGCACGCTCAGGGAGTCTTTAATCAGAGATATTTTTATAGCAAACCTCAATATAGATTCGTCACATGTACGTCAGAGGTTACTGCAAGAACCTGATTTGACATATCAGAGAATGCAAGAGCTGGCGAGGACACTCATAATCGCTCAGCAGGATGCTGAAAAAATCGTCAAAGGTACCAGTGTCGCCAGTGAAAACGTCATGCATCTCAGTCGGAGGAACCGTAGTCGACAAGATGGTCAACAGCGAGCTTCCAGTCGCAGGTCGAGCAGTCGCCAGTCAGCTTCGAGCAGTCGCAAGTCAGCATCAGCTTCAAACAGCGACCACATCAGCAACTCGAAGACATGCAGCCGCTGTGGGCAGTCTCATCGCTACAAATGTCCAGCTAAAGGCGTTCAATGCAGGTCATGTAAATCTTTTGGTCATTTTGCTAAATATTGTCTCAAGAATAAAAAAGTCAGTCAGTTGCAATCGCTTAATTCAGATAATAGTAGTCAAGAATATTTTGTTGGCATGTTGAACAGTCAATTAAAGTCGAGTAAAAGTCATTCAGGTAATCATGTGGATCATAATGCACATAGTAGTCAGTCAAGTAGTCATTATACAGCAACACATAGTCAGTCTCACTCACACAGTCAGAGCAGTAGACACGGACACAAAAACACAGCAGTAGTGGTATATAAAAAGGGACAGTCACAGTCACCGTATCCCAATGATGAGAACAGTGACAAGTCTGAGAGATCCAACGTCAAGTCCAAAAGTCAACGTCCCCATTCTTTTTATCTCTGTGATGAAAGTGGTGATGTACCTGAGAGATGTATTGAAAGTAATCAACATCTCAATGATGAAAACAGTCACATATCTGAGAGATCTATTGTCCAGTCAAACAGTCAACGTCCCCATTCCTTTTATCTCTGTGATGAAAGTGGTGATGTATCTGAGAGATGTACTGAAAATAATCAACATCTCAATGATGAAAATAGTCACATATCTGAGAGATCCAACGTAAAATCAAATAGTCAAAATAGAAAATGTCAGAGTCCATATTTACATCTCAATGATGAAAAAAGTCACAAGTCTGAGGGATCACACAACAAAACACAAGGTCATAGACTTAGAAACAGTCGTCAGCATTCACAGTTTCACAGAGCACACAACGGATCATTAGTCAGTCACTCAGATATAAGTCATACAGTAAAGAATGTCAACACTGTGGATAGTAACCATGCAAAACAGTCATGGGAAATTAACCTAGTAGTAGGAAATAAACAAATTAAATGCATCATAGACTCTGGTGCAGATGTCAACATTATGTCAAAGCAAACATTTTATAACCTGTCAAAAGTGTCACTTGTCAAATGTCAAATAAATGTCACAGGATTTGGTGGAAAATCCATTCCGATTCTAGGCAAAGTGAACATAAATTGTAAATTAAGCGTTAATAATAATGACGTCGTCGAATCTATAATGTTTATAATAGCAGATTTAGATTGTCCAAATGTTCTTGGTCTACCAACATGTGAAAGGTTAGGAATTATAAGACGTGTCTTTTCAGTATCAAAGCAGGGTTTTTGTAAACAAATTCTCACACAATATAATGATGTTTTTCAGGGACTTGGATGTCTACCTCCAGTCTGTCATCTTAAACTCAAGCCTGATGCAGTACCATGTGTTGATCCGCCCAGGAAAGTTCCATTTGCGTTACAAGGGAAATTACACGAAGAGTTGGATCGCATGATGGAGATGCAAGTTATTGAGAAGGTTACAAAACCAACAGAGTGGGTTAACTCAGTCGTCATAACTGTAAAAAGTTCAGGTCAGTTAAGAATTTGTCTAGACCCTAGAAATTTGAATAAAAACATCATGAGAGAATTTTATCCACTTAAGTCAATTGATGAGATTAGGTCTCAGCTCGAAGGGGCTGTATGTTTTTCTCATTTAGATGCATTTTCGGGTTTCTGGATGCTACGTCTGGATGAATACAGTTCTGAATTATGTACCTTTCAAACACCATTTGGTAGATATAAGTATTTAAGATTACCATATGGCATAAATGCCTCGTCTGAAATCTTTCAAAGAGTCATGATGAATCTATTCGGTGATATCGAAGGAGTCTTAATATTCATAGATGATATTTTGGTTTATGGACCAAATGAGTCAGTTCATAATGAAAGATTACACAAAGTCATGCAAAGAGCTCGTCAAGTCAATTTAAAATTTAACAAGTCAAAATGTAAATTTTTAGTCACAGAAGTATGTTTTTTGGGTTATGTCTTCAGTAAAGATGGTGCCAGGGCAGATCAAGAAAAAGTCAAAGCCATTGTCAATATGCCCACACCAAAAAATGTCAAAGAGTTACAGAGAATATTAGGTATGATTAATTATTTAGGACCTTTCATTAGTAACTTGTCAGAAAAAACACAAATATTAAGAAATCTTTTGAAAAAAGATTCAGTCTGGACTTGGGATGAGAATTATAGTCAATGTCTCAAAAAACTGAAAGATGAGATTACAAACTCACCAGTTTTAGCTCATTACAATCCTAAGATTCCATTAGTCTTGTCAGTTGATTCGTCGAAATCAGCATTAGGAGCAGTCATATTACAGAAAAACAAACCTATAGCATACAGTTCAAAAACTTTAACTGAAACCCAGGAAAGATATGCGCAGATAGAAAAAGAGCTACTAGCAATTCAATTTGGTTGTGAAAAATTTCACCAATATGTATATGGTAATAGAGTCACAGTACATACTGATCACAAGCCATTAGTCTATTTATTCAAAAAGCCATTGCATGATGTCCCCGCTAGATTACAGCGTATGATGTTAACTGTACAAAAGTATGATTTAGAAGTAATACATGTACCAGGTAAAGAAATGTATATATCAGACACTTTGTCAAGGGCAGCTTTGAAAGACAATTACACACCTGAAAATGAGTCAGAAATGTCTTGTCATGTCAATTTAATGTATGCTAATTTAGCAATAACAAAGGAATACAGCACAAAATTGACACAGGAAACCAAAAAAGATGAATCCTTACAAAAATTAAAAAAATATTATAATGAAGGATGGCCTAAAAACAAGAACAATGTCAGTTCATTAGTCAAACCATATTGGAATATTCAAGGTGAAATACATGTAATAAAAGATTTAGTGTTCAAAGGTTCAAAATTAATAGTACCACGGTCAATGTATAAAGAAATGTTAGAAAAAATACATCAAGGTCACCAAGGTATAAATAAATGTCTGAAAATAGCTAAAGAATCTTTGTATTGGCCAAATATGTCAAGTGAAATTAAGAATTTAGTCGAACAATGTCTTGTATGTGCAAAATTCAAACCATGTAATCAAAAGGAACCACTACAAAATTTCGAAATATGTAAATATCCATGGCAACAAGTCGGTATTGATTTAATGCATTTTGAAAGTTTAGTTTATTTAATTGTCACAGATTATTACTCAAAATACATAGAGATAGCATTATTAAATAAAAACAGTACTGCTCAAAATGTAATTACTCATTTAAAATCTATTTTTGCTCGTCATGGAATACCATTGTCACTGGTGTCAGATGGTGGACCTCCTTTTCAGTCAATTGATTTCAAAAATTTCTTACAAGAATGGGACATAGAACATGTTGTTACTAGCCCATATCATTCACAGTCAAATGGTCAAGCTGAAAGTTCAGTAAAAATAATAAAAAACATGTTAAGGAAATGTAAAGAAAACAAAACAGATCCATACATAGCTTTATTACAGTACAGAAATACACCAAAAAATAATTTGTCATCACCAGCTCAATTGTTAATGTCAAGAAACTTGAGAGACAATATTCCAGTATCATATAAGAGATTAAAGCCAAAAGTAGTAACATTTCAGGATTACAAACAGTCAGTCAAGAAAAATGATGAGAACAAATCTAGGAATTATGATAAAAATACTAAGTCAATGTCGATGTTATATTACAATGACCATGTCTATTTTAAAAGAAATCCAAAAAGTAACTGGGAACAAGCTATTGTCAAACAAAGATTAATGAACAATAGGTCGTATGTGGTTGAGGATGTCAATGGTGTACAGTATAGGAGAAATAGAATACACTTAAGACATAAGTATTCCCAAAACTATGCAAACCCTCCTATGCAATCCAACTCGTCGCAGGAGAGAGAGGAAGGTGACAGACAGGAGTCAAGACTTCAAGAATCCTCATCTCATATATCCTCAAGCGTAACAACCAGGTCAGGTCGAATTGTAAAACCACCAAGAAGGTTAATAGACGAAATAGATAAACCATTAACTAAGTAGTATTAAGAAGGTTGTCTAGATTAAATGTAACTAAGTATTAATAAGAATGTTGTCTAGTTATAATATAACTATAAGTATCATAGAGCATGTTGTCATGTAGGTAGAGTCACTTGTCAATGTACATCTTATTAATTGTTTGTCAGGGGTTTAATTTGAACTCAACAAGGGGGATGTTGTAACATCACTATTTAGTAATTAGTTAGTATGTACACCACTAGATAATAATCTATGGTTCCGCTCTGCATCGGTCCGTCACTGCTATGTCGGATCCCGTCTGAAATACCACGACTGAACGTGCTCTGTGAAACTGTGATCCTAGTCTGATTAAACCAAGTCTACTCAACATTATCTTTCATTTATACAAACACAACAGGGAGGAGTGAAGGTTTGACCGGGGCAGGAGTAATAAAAGGACGGGGTGGAGTCCGAACTAAAGACATTTTCGCTTGATTAATTAGGTTTCGTCGTGTGAAAATGGATTCCTGATCGCTAAATGATGGGTGTTTTCATTGTACTAGAGTGCTAAAAGCTTGAATAGCAATTGGGTATAATAATATGTGATCAAAATATTTGACCGAAATTTCCCGTTTCATCTACCCTGCCACTATAGGGTGGGTGGGCGGGCAAAATTTTTTCCTTTTTTCTGAGCTAGACCGACCGGCCTTTTAGTATTCAAGATTTCGTATTGTATGAGGCTCACTGTATCACTAAGTTAGAATTTTCGCAACGAGTTAGCAAAAGTTTTTTCCGTTTTTCTGAGCTAGACCGACGTGTGAGGTGTCCAGAGATGCGTCTGCGCGCGGGCAGTTCAACGGCGACGTATTCGAGGATGGGTCCAGTACAAAATATTAAAGTTATGATGAAATTACGCTATTTGGGCCCCCCAGCAGGCAGAACCGATCGAGGATCGCAGTCCACCCGGAAAGTGCGGTGGATAAGTACTTAATTATATGAAAATAAACTTAGTAGATAGTAAGAATATTAAGCAAATTTATATTATTTATCGTTATAAAAAAATAACGAAAACTTCAACTACCTAGCACATTCGCCTACTTCCCATGAAGAAAAATGTATTCTGACAGCTAAAACGGTGGGCCGTAGCCTAATTACGAAGGATAGCGTCGAAAACCGCGAACAAATCGGCCTTTTAGTATTCAAGATTTCGTATTGTATGAGGCTCACTGTATCACTAAGTTAGAATTTTCGCAACGAGTTAGCAAAAGTTTTTTCCGTTTTTCTGAGCTAGACCGACGTGTGAGGTGTCCAGAGATGCGTCTGCGCGCGGGCAGTTCAACGGCGACGTATTCGAGGATGGGTCCAGTACAAAATATTAAAGTTATGATGAAATTACGCTATTTGGGCCCCCCAGCAGGCAGAACCGATCGAGGATCGCAGTCCACCCGGAAGGTGCGGTGGATAAGTACTTAATTATATGAAAATAAACTTAGTAGATAGTAAGAATATTAAGCAAATTTATATTATTTATCGTTATAAAAAAATAACGAAAACTTCAACTACCTAGCACATTCGCCTACTTCCCATGAAGAAAAATGTATTCTGACAGCTAAAACGGTGGGCCGTAGCCTAATTACGAAGGATAGCGTCGAAAACCGCGAACAAATCGGCCTTTTAGTATTCAAGATTTCGTATTGTATGAGGCTCACTGTATCACTAAGTTAGAATTTTCGCAACGAGTTAGCAAAAGTTTTTTCCGTTTTTCTGAGCTAGACCGACGTGTGAGGTGTCCAGAGATGCGTCTGCGCGCGGGCAGTTCAACGGCGACGTATTCGAGGATGGGTCCAGTACAAAATATTAAAGTTATGATGAAATTACGCTATTTGGGCCCCCCAGCAGGCAGAACCGATCGAGGATCGCAGTCCACCCGGAAGGTGCGGTGGATAAGTACTTAATTATATGAAAATAAACTTAGTAGATAGTAAGAATATTAAGCAAATTTATATTATTTATCGTTATAAAAAAATAACGAAAACTTCAACTACCTAGCACATTCGCCTACTTCCCATGAAGAAAAATGTATTCTGACAGCTAAAACGGTGGGCCGTAGCCTAATTACGAAGGATAGCGTCGAAAACCGCGAACAAATCGGCCTTTTAGTATTCAAGATTTCGTATTGTATGAGGCTCACTGTATCACTAAGTTAGAATTTTCGCAACGAGTTAGCAAAAGTTTTTTCCGTTTTTCTGAGCTAGACCGACGTGTGAGGTGTCCAGAGATGCGTCTGCGCGCGGGCAGTTCAACGGCGACGTATTCGAGGATGGGTCCAGTACAAAATATTAAAGTTATGATGAAATTACGCTATTTGGGCCCCCCAGCAGGCAGAACCGATCGAGGATCGCAGTCCACCCGGAAAGCGCGGTGGATAAGTACTTAATTATATGAAAATAAACTTAGTAGATAGTAAGAATATTAAGCAAATTTATATTATTTATCGTTATAAAAAAATAACGAAAACTTCAACTACCTAGCACATTCGCCTACTTCCCATGAAGAAAAATGTATTCTGACAGCTAAAACGGTGGGCCGTAGCCTAATTACGAAGGATAGCGTCGAAAACCGCGAACAAATCGGCCTTTTAGTATTCAAGATTTCGTATTGTATGAGGCTCACTGTATCACTAAGTTAGAATTTTCGCAACGAGTTAGCAAAAGTTTTTTCCGTTTTTCTGAGCTAGACCGACGTGTGAGGTGTCCAGAGATGCGTCTGCGCGCGGGCAGTTCAACGGCGACGTATTCGAGGATGGGTCCAGTACAAAATATTAAAGTTATGATGAAATTACGCTATTTGGGCCCCCCAGCAGGCAGAACCGATCGAGGATCGCAGTCCACCCGGAAGGTGCGGTGGATAAGTACTTAATTATATGAAAATAAACTTAGTAGATAGTAAGAATATTAAGCAAATTTATATTATTTATCGTTATAAAAAAATAACGAAAACTTCAACTACCTAGCACATTCGCCTACTTCCCATGAAGAAAAATGTATTCTGACAGCTAAAACGGTGGGCCGTAGCCTAATTACGAAGGATAGCGTCGAAAACCGCGAACAAATCGGCCTTTTAGTATTCAAGATTTCGTATTGTATGAGGCTCACTGTATCACTAAGTTAGAATTTTCGCAACGAGTTAGCAAAAGTTTTTTCCGTTTTTCTGAGCTAGACCGACGTGTGAGGTGTCCAGAGATGCGTCTGCGCGCGGGCAGTTCAACGGCGACGTATTCGAGGATGGGTCCAGTACAAAATATTAAAGTTATGATGAAATTACGCTATTTGGGCCCCCCAGCAGGCAGAACCGATCGAGGATCGCAGTCCACCCGGAAGGTGCGGTGGATAAGTACTTAATTATATGAAAATAAACTTAGTAGATAGTAAGAATATTAAGCAAATTTATATTATTTATCGTTATAAAAAAATAACGAAAACTTCAACTACCTAGCACATTCGCCTACTTCCCATGAAGAAAAATGTATTCTGACAGCTAAAACGGTGGGCCGTAGCCTAATTACGAAGGATAGCGTCGAAAACCGCGAACAAATCGGCCTTTTAGTATTCAAGATTTCGTATTGTATGAGGCTCACTGTATCACTAAGTTAGAATTTTCGCAACGAGTTAGCAAAAGTTTTTTCCGTTTTTCTGAGCTAGACCGACGTGTGAGGTGTCCAGAGATGCGTCTGCGCGCGGGCAGTTCAACGGTGACGTATTCGAGGATGGGTCCAGTACAAAATATTAAAGTTATGATGAAATTACGCTATTTGGGCCCCCCAGCAGGCAGAACCGATCGAGGATCGCAGTCCACCCGGAAGGTGCGGTGGATAAGTACTTAATTATATGAAAATAAACTTAGTAGATAGTAAGAATATTAAGCAAATTTATATTATTTATCGTTATAAAAAAATAACGAAAACTTCAACTACCTAGCACATTCGCCTACTTCCCATGAAGAAAAATGTATTCTGACAGCTAAAACGGTGGGCCGTAGCCTAATTACGAAGGATAGCGTCGAAAACCGCGAACAAATCGGCCTTTTAGTATTCAAGATTTCGTATTGTATGAGGCTCACTGTATCACTAAGTTAGAATTTTCGCAACGAGTTAGCAAAAGTTTTTTCCGTTTTTCTGAGCTAGACCGACGTGTGAGGTGTCCAGAGATGCGTCTGCGCGCGGGCAGTTCAACGGCGACGTATTCGAGGATGGGTCCAGTACAAAATATTAAAGTTATGATGAAATTACGCTATTTGGGCCCCCCAGCAGGCAGAATCGATCGAGGATCGCAGTCCACCCGGAAGGTGCGGTGGATAAGTAGGTACTTAATTATATGAAAATAAACTTAGTAGATAGTAAGAATATTAAGCAAATTTATATTATTTATCGTTATAAAAAAATAACGAAAACTTCAACTACCTAGCACATTCGCCTACTTCCCATGAAGAAAAATGTATTCTGACAGCTAAAACGGTGGGCCGTAGCCTAATTACGAAGGATAGCGTCGAAAACCGCGAACAAATCGGCCTTTTAGTATTCAAGATTTCGTATTGTATGAGGCTCACTGTATCACTAAGTTAGAATTTTCGCAACGAGTTAGCAAAAGTTTTTTCCGTTTTTCTGAGCTAGACCGACGTGTGAGGTGTCCAGAGATGCGTCTGCGCGCGGGCAGTTCAACGGCGACGTATTCGAGGATGGGTCCAGTACAAAATATTAAAGTTATGATGAAATTACGCTATTTGGGCCCCCCAGCAGGCAGAACCGATCGAGGATCGCAGTCCACCCGGAAGGTGCGGTGGATAAGTAGGTACTTAATTATATGAAAATAAACTTAGTAGATAGTAAGAATATTAAGCAAATTTATATTATTTATCGTTATAAAAAAATAACGAAAACTTCAACTACCTAGCACATTCGCCTACTTCCCATGAAGAAAAATGTATTCTGACAGCTAAAACGGTGGGCCGTAGCCTAATTACGAAGGATAGCGTCGAAAACCGCGAACAAATCGGCCTTTTAGTATTCAAGATTTCGTATTGTATGAGGCTCACTGTATCACTAAGTTAGAATTTTCGCAACGAGTTAGCAAAAGTTTTTTCCGTTTTTCTGAGCTAGACCGACGTGTGAGGTGTCCAGAGATGCGTCTGCGCGCGGGCAGTTCAACGGCGACGTATTCGAGGATGGGTCCAGTACAAAATATTAAAGTTATGATGAAATTACGCTATTTGGGCCCCCCAGCAGGCAGAACCGATCGAGGATCGCAGTCCACCCGGAAGGTGCGGTGGATAAGTACTTAATTATATGAAAATAAACTTAGTAGATAGTAAGAATATTAAGCAAATTTATATTATTTATCGTTATAAAAAAATAACGAAAACTTCAACTACCTAGCACATTCGCCTACTTCCCATGAAGAAAAATGTATTCTGACAGCTAAAACGGTGGGCCGTAGCCTAATTACGAAGGATAGCGTCGAAAACCGCGAACAAATCGGCCTTTTAGTATTCAAGATTTCGTATTGTATGAGGCTCACTGTATCACTAAGTTAGAATTTTCGCAACGAGTTAGCAAAAGTTTTTTCCGTTTTTCTGAGCTAGACCGACGTGTGAGGTGTCCAGAGATGCGTCTGCGCGCGGGCAGTTCAACGGCGACGTATTCGAGGATGGGTCCAGTACAAAATATTAAAGTTATGATGAAATTACGCTATTTGGGCCCCCCAGCAGGCAGAACCGATCGAGGATCGCAGTCCACCCGGAAGGTGCGGTGGATAAGTACTTAATTATATGAAAATAAACTTAGTAGATAGTAAGAATATTAAGCAAATTTATATTATTTATCGTTATAAAAAAATAACGAAAACTTCAACTACCTAGCACATTCGCCTACTTCCCATGAAGAAAAATGTATTCTGACAGCTAAAACGGTGGGCCGTAGCCTAATTACGAAGGATAGCGTCGAAAACCGCGAACAAATCGGCCTTTTAGTATTCAAGATTTCGTATTGTATGAGGCTCACTGTATCACTAAGTTAGAATTTTCGCAACGAGTTAGCAAAAGTTTTTTCCGTTTTTCTGAGCTAGACCGACGTGTGAGGTGTCCAGAGATGCGTCTGCGCGCGGGCAGTTCAACGGTGACGTATTCGAGGATGGGTCCAGTACAAAATATTAAAGTTATGATGAAATTACGCTATTTGGGCCCCCCAGCAGGCAGAACCGATCGAGGATCGCAGTCCACCCGGAAGGTGCGGTGGATAAGTACTTAATTATATGAAAATAAACTTAGTAGATAGTAAGAATATTAAGCAAATTTATATTATTTATCGTTATAAAAAAATAACGAAAACTTCAACTACCTAGCACATTCGCCTACTTCCCATGAAGAAAAATGTATTCTGACAGCTAAAACGGTGGGCCGTAGCCTAATTACGAAGGATAGCGTCGAAAACCGCGAACAAATCGGCCTTTTAGTATTCAAGATTTCGTATTGTATGAGGCTCACTGTATCACTAAGTTAGAATTTTCGCAACGAGTTAGCAAAAGTTTTTTCCGTTTTTCTGAGCTAGACCGACGTGTGAGGTGTCCAGAGATGCGTCTGCGCGCGGGCAGTTCAACGGCGACGTATTCGAGGATGGGTCCAGTACAAAATATTAAAGTTATGATGAAATTACGCTATTTGGGCCCCCCAGCAGGCAGAACCGATCGAGGATCGCAGTCCACCCGGAAGGTGCGGTGGATAAGTACTTAATTATATGAAAATAAACTTAGTAGATAGTAAGAATATTAAGCAAATTTATATTATTTATCGTTATAAAAAAATAACGAAAACTTCAACTACCTAGCACATTCGCCTACTTCCCATGAAGAAAAATGTATTCTGACAGCTAAAACGGTGGGCCGTAGCCTAATTACGAAGGATAGCGTCGAAAACCGCGAACAAATCGGCCTTTTAGTATTCAAGATTTCGTATTGTATGAGGCTCACTGTATCACTAAGTTAGAATTTTCGCAACGAGTTAGCAAAAGTTTTTTCCGTTTTTCTGAGCTAGACCGACGTGTGAGGTGTCCAGAGATGCGTCTGCGCGCGGGCAGTTCAACGGCGACGTATTCGAGGATGGGTCCAGTACAAAATATTAAAGTTATGATGAAATTACGCTATTTGGGCCCCCCAGCAGGCAGAACCGATCGAGGATCGCAGTCCACCCGGAAGGTGCGGTGGATAAGTACTTAATTATATGAAAATAAACTTAGTAGATAGTAAGAATATTAAGCAAATTTATATTATTTATCGTTATAAAAAAATAACGAAAACTTCAACTACCTAGCACATTCGCCTACTTCCCATGAAGAAAAATGTATTCTGACAGCTAAAACGGTGGGCCGTAGCCTAATTACGAAGGATAGCGTCGAAAACCGCGAACAAATCGGCCTTTTAGTATTCAAGATTTCGTATTGTATGAGGCTCACTGTATCACTAAGTTAGAATTTTCGCAACGAGTTAGCAAAAGTTTTTTCCGTTTTTCTGAGCTAGACCGACGTGTGAGGTGTCCAGAGATGCGTCTGCGCGCGGGCAGTTCAACGGTGACGTATTCGAGGATGGGTCCAGTACAAAATATTAAAGTTATGATGAAATTACGCTATTTGGGCCCCCCAGCAGGCAGAACCGATCGAGGATCGCAGTCCACCCGGAAGGTGCGGTGGATAAGTACTTAATTATATGAAAATAAACTTAGTAGATAGTAAGAATATTAAGCAAATTTATATTATTTATCGTTATAAAAAAATAACGAAAACTTCAACTACCTAGCACATTCGCCTACTTCCCATGAAGAAAAATGTATTCTGACAGCTAAAACGGTGGGCCGTAGCCTAATTACGAAGGATAGCGTCGAAAACCGCGAACAAATCGGCCTTTTAGTATTCAAGATTTCGTATTGTATGAGGCTCACTGTATCACTAAGTTAGAATTTTCGCAACGAGTTAGCAAAAGTTTTTTCCGTTTTTCTGAGCTAGACCGACGTGTGAGGTGTCCAGAGATGCGTCTGCGCGCGGGCAGTTCAACGGCGACGTATTCGAGGATGGGTCCAGTACAAAATATTAAAGTTATGATGAAATTACGCTATTTGGGCCCCCCAGCAGGCAGAACCGATCGAGGATCGCAGTCCACCCGGAAGGTGCGGTGGATAAGTACTTAATTATATGAAAATAAACTTAGTAGATAGTAAGAATATTAAGCAAATTTATATTATTTATCGTTATAAAAAAATAACGAAAACTTCAACTACCTAGCACATTCGCCTACTTCCCATGAAGAAAAATGTATTCTGACAGCTAAAACGGTGGGCCGTAGCCTAATTACGAAGGATAGCGTCGAAAACCGCGAACAAATCGGCCTTTTAGTATTCAAGATTTCGTATTGTATGAGGCTCACTGTATCACTAAGTTAGAATTTTCGCAACGAGTTAGCAAAAGTTTTTTCCGTTTTTCTGAGCTAGACCGACGTGTGAGGTGTCCAGAGATGCGTCTGCGCGCGGGCAGTTCAACGGCGACGTATTCGAGGATGGGTCCAGTACAAAATATTAAAGTTATGATGAAATTACGCTATTTGGGCCCCCCAGCAGGCAGAACCGATCGAGGATCGCAGTCCACCCGGAAGGTGCGGTGGATAAGTACTTAATTATATGAAAATAAACTTAGTAGATAGTAAGAATATTAAGCAAATTTATATTATTTATCGTTATAAAAAAATAACGAAAACTTCAACTACCTAGCACATTCGCCTACTTCCCATGAAGAAAAATGTATTCTGACAGCTAAAACGGTGGGCCGTAGCCTAATTACGAAGGATAGCGTCGAAAACCGCGAACAAATCGGCCTTTTAGTATTCAAGATTTCGTATTGTATGAGGCTCACTGTATCACTAAGTTAGAATTTTCGCAACGAGTTAGCAAAAGTTTTTTCCGTTTTTCTGAGCTAGACCGACGTGTGAGGTGTCCAGAGATGCGTCTGCGCGCGGGCAGTTCAACGGTGACGTATTCGAGGATGGGTCCAGTACAAAATATTAAAGTTATGATGAAATTACGCTATTTGGGCCCCCCAGCAGGCAGAACCGATCGAGGATCGCAGTCCACCCGGAAGGTGCGGTGGATAAGTACTTAATTATATGAAAATAAACTTAGTAGATAGTAAGAATATTAAGCAAATTTATATTATTTATCGTTATAAAAAAATAACGAAAACTTCAACTACCTAGCACATTCGCCTACTTCCCATGAAGAAAAATGTATTCTGACAGCTAAAACGGTGGGCCGTAGCCTAATTACGAAGGATAGCGTCGAAAACCGCGAACAAATCGGCCTTTTAGTATTCAAGATTTCGTATTGTATGAGGCTCACTGTATCACTAAGTTAGAATTTTCGCAACGAGTTAGCAAAAGTTTTTTCCGTTTTTCTGAGCTAGACCGACGTGTGAGGTGTCCAGAGATGCGTCTGCGCGCGGGCAGTTCAACGGCGACGTATTCGAGGATGGGTCCAGTACAAAATATTAAAGTTATGATGAAATTACGCTATTTGGGCCCCCCAGCAGGCAGAACCGATCGAGGATCGCAGTCCACCCGGAAAGTGCGGTGGATAAGTACTTAATTATATGAAAATAAACTTAGTAGATAGTAAGAATATTAAGCAAATTTATATTATTTATCGTTATAAAAAAATAACGAAAACTTCAACTACCTAGCACATTCGCCTACTTCCCATGAAGAAAAATGTATTCTGACAGCTAAAACGGTGGGCCGTAGCCTAATTACGAAGGATAGCGTCGAAAACCGCGAACAAATCGGCCTTTTAGTATTCAAGATTTCGTATTGTATGAGGCTCACTGTATCACTAAGTTAGAATTTTCGCAACGAGTTAGCAAAAGTTTTTTCCGTTTTTCTGAGCTAGACCGACGTGTGAGGTGTCCAGAGATGCGTCTGCGCGCGGGCAGTTCAACGGCAACGTATTCGAGGATGGGTCCAGTACAAAATATTAAAGTTATGATGAAATTACGCTATTTGGGCCCCCCAGCAGGCAGAACCGATCGAGGATCGCAGTCCACCCGGAAGGTGCGGTGGATAAGTACTTAATTATATGAAAATAAACTTAGTAGATAGTAAGAATATTAAGCAAATTTATATTATTTATCGTTATAAAAAAATAACGAAAACTTCAACTACCTAGCACATTCGCCTACTTCCCATGAAGAAAAATGTATTCTGACAGCTAAAACGGTGGGCCGTAGCCTAATTACGAAGGATAGCGTCGAAAACCGCGAACAAATCGGCCTTTTAGTATTCAAGATTTCGTATTGTATGAGGCTCACTGTATCACTAAGTTAGAATTTTCGCAACGAGTTAGCAAAAGTTTTTTCCGTTTTTCTGAGCTAGACCGACGTGTGAGGTGTCCAGAGATGCGTCTGCGCGCGGGCAGTTCAACGGCGACGTATTCGAGGATGGGTCCAGTACAAAATATTAAAGTTATGATGAAATTACGCTATTTGGGCCCCCCAGCAGGCAGAACCGATCGAGGATCGCAGTCCACCCGGAAAGTGCGGTGGATAAGTACTTAATTATATGAAAATAAACTTAGTAGATAGTAAGAATATTAAGCAAATTTATATTATTTATCGTTATAAAAAAATAACGAAAACTTCAACTACCTAGCACATTCGCCTACTTCCCATGAAGAAAAATGTATTCTGACAGCTAAAACGGTGGGCCGTAGCCTAATTACGAAGGATAGCGTCGAAAACCGCGAACAAATCGGCCTTTTAGTATTCAAGATTTCGTATTGTATGAGGCTCACTGTATCACTAAGTTAGAATTTTCGCAACGAGTTAGCAAAAGTTTTTTCCGTTTTTCTGAGCTAGACCGACGTGTGAGGTGTCCAGAGATGCGTCTGCGCGCGGGCAGTTCAACGGCGACGTATTCGAGGATGGGTCCAGTACAAAATATTAAAGTTATGATGAAATTACGCTATTTGGGCCCCCCAGCAGGCAGAACCGATCGAGGATTGCAGTCCACCCGGAAGGTGCGGTGGATAAGTACTTAATTATATGAAAATAAACTTAGTAGATAGTAAGAATATTAAGCAAATTTATATTATTTATCGTTATAAAAAAATAACGAAAACTTCAACTACCTAGCACATTCGCCTACTTCCCATGAAGAAAAATGTATTCTGACAGCTAAAACGGTGGGCCGTAGCCTAATTACGAAGGATAGCGTCGAAAACCGCGAACAAATCGGCCTTTTAGTATTCAAGATTTCGTATTGTATGAGGCTCACTGTATCACTAAGTTAGAATTTTCGCAACGAGTTAGCAAAAGTTTTTTCCGTTTTTCTGAGCTAGACCGACGTGTGAGGTGTCCAGAGATGCGTCTGCGCGCGGGCAGTTCAACGGCGACGTATTCGAGGATGGGTCCAGTACAAAATATTAAAGTTATGATGAAATTACGCTATTTGGGCCCCCCAGCAGGCAGAACCGATCGAGGATCGCAGTCCACCCGGAAGGTGCGGTGGATAAGTACTTAATTATATGAAAATAAACTTAGTAGATAGTAAGAATATTAAGCAAATTTATATTATTTATCGTTATAAAAAAATAACGAAAACTTCAACTACCTAGCACATTCGCCTACTTCCCATGAAGAAAAATGTATTCTGACAGCTAAAACGGTGGGCCGTAGCCTAATTACGAAGGATAGCGTCGAAAACCGCGAACAAATCGGCCTTTTAGTATTCAAGATTTCGTATTGTATGAGGCTCACTGTATCACTAAGTTAGAATTTTCGCAACGAGTTAGCAAAAGTTTTTTCCGTTTTTCTGAGCTAGACCGACGTGTGAGGTGTCCAGAGATGCGTCTGCGCGCGGGCAGTTCAACGGTGACGTATTCGAGGATGGGTCCAGTACAAAATATTAAAGTTATGATGAAATTACGCTATTTGGGCCCCCCAGCAGGCAGAACCGATCGAGGATCGCAGTCCACCCGGAAGGTGCGGTGGATAAGTACTTAATTATATGAAAATAAACTTAGTAGATAGTAAGAATATTAAGCAAATTTATATTATTTATCGTTATAAAAAAATAACGAAAACTTCAACTACCTAGCACATTCGCCTACTTCCCATGAAGAAAAATGTATTCTGACAGCTAAAACGGTGGGCCGTAGCCTAATTACGAAGGATAGCGTCGAAAACCGCGAACAAATCGGCCTTTTAGTATTCAAGATTTCGTATTGTATGAGGCTCACTGTATCACTAAGTTAGAATTTTCGCAACGAGTTAGCAAAAGTTTTTTCCGTTTTTCTGAGCTAGACCGACGTGTGAGGTGTCCAGAGATGCGTCTGCGCGCGGGCAGTTCAACGGCGACGTATTCGAGGATGGGTCCAGTACAAAATATTAAAGTTATGATGAAATTACGCTATTTGGGCCCCCCAGCAGGCAGAATCGATCGAGGATCGCAGTCCACCCGGAAGGTGCGGTGGATAAGTAGGTACTTAATTATATGAAAATAAACTTAGTAGATAGTAAGAATATTAAGCAAATTTATATTATTTATCGTTATAAAAAAATAACGAAAACTTCAACTACCTAGCACATTCGCCTACTTCCCATGAAGAAAAATGTATTCTGACAGCTAAAACGGTGGGCCGTAGCCTAATTACGAAGGATAGCGTCGAAAACCGCGAACAAATCGGCCTTTTAGTATTCAAGATTTCGTATTGTATGAGGCTCACTGTATCACTAAGTTAGAATTTTCGCAACGAGTTAGCAAAAGTTTTTTCCGTTTTTCTGAGCTAGACCGACGTGTGAGGTGTCCAGAGATGCGTCTGCGCGCGGGCAGTTCAACGGCGACGTATTCGAGGATGGGTCCAGTACAAAATATTAAAGTTATGATGAAATTACGCTATTTGGGCCCCCCAGCAGGCAGAACCGATCGAGGATCGCAGTCCACCCGGAAGGTGCGGTGGATAAGTAGGTACTTAATTATATGAAAATAAACTTAGTAGATAGTAAGAATATTAAGCAAATTTATATTATTTATCGTTATAAAAAAATAACGAAAACTTCAACTACCTAGCACATTCGCCTACTTCCCATGAAGAAAAATGTATTCTGACAGCTAAAACGGTGGGCCGTAGCCTAATTACGAAGGATAGCGTCGAAAACCGCGAACAAATCGGCCTTTTAGTATTCAAGATTTCGTATTGTATGAGGCTCACTGTATCACTAAGTTAGAATTTTCGCAACGAGTTAGCAAAAGTTTTTTCCGTTTTTCTGAGCTAGACCGACGTGTGAGGTGTCCAGAGATGCGTCTGCGCGCGGGCAGTTCAACGGCGACGTATTCGAGGATGGGTCCAGTACAAAATATTAAAGTTATGATGAAATTACGCTATTTGGGCCCCCCAGCAGGCAGAACCGATCGAGGATCGCAGTCCACCCGGAAGGTGCGGTGGATAAGTACTTAATTATATGAAAATAAACTTAGTAGATAGTAAGAATATTAAGCAAATTTATATTATTTATCGTTATAAAAAAATAACGAAAACTTCAACTACCTAGCACATTCGCCTACTTCCCATGAAGAAAAATGTATTCTGACAGCTAAAACGGTGGGCCGTAGCCTAATTACGAAGGATAGCGTCGAAAACCGCGAACAAATCGGCCTTTTAGTATTCAAGATTTCGTATTGTATGAGGCTCACTGTATCACTAAGTTAGAATTTTCGCAACGAGTTAGCAAAAGTTTTTTCCGTTTTTCTGAGCTAGACCGACGTGTGAGGTGTCCAGAGATGCGTCTGCGCGCGGGCAGTTCAACGGCGACGTATTCGAGGATGGGTCCAGTACAAAATATTAAAGTTATGATGAAATTACGCTATTTGGGCCCCCCAGCAGGCAGAACCGATCGAGGATCGCAGTCCACCCGGAAGGTGCGGTGGATAAGTACTTAATTATATGAAAATAAACTTAGTAGATAGTAAGAATATTAAGCAAATTTATATTATTTATCGTTATAAAAAAATAACGAAAACTTCAACTACCTAGCACATTCGCCTACTTCCCATGAAGAAAAATGTATTCTGACAGCTAAAACGGTGGGCCGTAGCCTAATTACGAAGGATAGCGTCGAAAACCGCGAACAAATCGGCCTTTTAGTATTCAAGATTTCGTATTGTATGAGGCTCACTGTATCACTAAGTTAGAATTTTCGCAACGAGTTAGCAAAAGTTTTTTCCGTTTTTCTGAGCTAGACCGACGTGTGAGGTGTCCAGAGATGCGTCTGCGCGCGGGCAGTTCAACGGCGACGTATTCGAGGATGGGTCCAGTACAAAATATTAAAGTTATGATGAAATTACGCTATTTGGGCCCCCCAGCAGGCAGAACCGATCGAGGATCGCAGTCCACCCGGAAGGTGCGGTGGATAAGTACTTAATTATATGAAAATAAACTTAGTAGATAGTAAGAATATTAAGCAAATTTATATTATTTATCGTTATAAAAAAATAACGAAAACTTCAACTACCTAGCACATTCGCCTACTTCCCATGAAGAAAAATGTATTCTGACAGCTAAAACGGTGGGCCGTAGCCTAATTACGAAGGATAGCGTCGAAAACCGCGAACAAATCGGCCTTTTAGTATTCAAGATTTCGTATTGTATGAGGCTCACTGTATCACTAAGTTAGAATTTTCGCAACGAGTTAGCAAAAGTTTTTTCCGTTTTTCTGAGCTAGACCGACGTGTGAGGTGTCCAGAGATGCGTCTGCGCGCGGGCAGTTCAACGGTGACGTATTCGAGGATGGGTCCAGTACAAAATATTAAAGTTATGATGAAATTACGCTATTTGGGCCCCCCAGCAGGCAGAACCGATCGAGGATCGCAGTCCACCCGGAAGGTGCGGTGGATAAGTACTTAATTATATGAAAATAAACTTAGTAGATAGTAAGAATATTAAGCAAATTTATATTATTTATCGTTATAAAAAAATAACGAAAACTTCAACTACCTAGCACATTCGCCTACTTCCCATGAAGAAAAATGTATTCTGACAGCTAAAACGGTGGGCCGTAGCCTAATTACGAAGGATAGCGTCGAAAACCGCGAACAAATCGGCCTTTTAGTATTCAAGATTTCGTATTGTATGAGGCTCACTGTATCACTAAGTTAGAATTTTCGCAACGAGTTAGCAAAAGTTTTTTCCGTTTTTCTGAGCTAGACCGACGTGTGAGGTGTCCAGAGATGCGTCTGCGCGCGGGCAGTTCAACGGCGACGTATTCGAGGATGGGTCCAGTACAAAATATTAAAGTTATGATGAAATTACGCTATTTGGGCCCCCCAGCAGGCAGAATCGATCGAGGATCGCAGTCCACCCGGAAGGTGCGGTGGATAAGTAGGTACTTAATTATATGAAAATAAACTTAGTAGATAGTAAGAATATTAAGCAAATTTATATTATTTATCGTTATAAAAAAATAACGAAAACTTCAACTACCTAGCACATTCGCCTACTTCCCATGAAGAAAAATGTATTCTGACAGCTAAAACGGTGGGCCGTAGCCTAATTACGAAGGATAGCGTCGAAAACCGCGAACAAATCGGCCTTTTAGTATTCAAGATTTCGTATTGTATGAGGCTCACTGTATCACTAAGTTAGAATTTTCGCAACGAGTTAGCAAAAGTTTTTTCCGTTTTTCTGAGCTAGACCGACGTGTGAGGTGTCCAGAGATGCGTCTGCGCGCGGGCAGTTCAACGGCGACGTATTCGAGGATGGGTCCAGTACAAAATATTAAAGTTATGATGAAATTACGCTATTTGGGCCCCCCAGCAGGCAGAACCGATCGAGGATCGCAGTCCACCCGGAAGGTGCGGTGGATAAGTAGGTACTTAATTATATGAAAATAAACTTAGTAGATAGTAAGAATATTAAGCAAATTTATATTATTTATCGTTATAAAAAAATAACGAAAACTTCAACTACCTAGCACATTCGCCTACTTCCCATGAAGAAAAATGTATTCTGACAGCTAAAACGGTGGGCCGTAGCCTAATTACGAAGGATAGCGTCGAAAACCGCGAACAAATCGGCCTTTTAGTATTCAAGATTTCGTATTGTATGAGGCTCACTGTATCACTAAGTTAGAATTTTCGCAACGAGTTAGCAAAAGTTTTTTCCGTTTTTCTGAGCTAGACCGACGTGTGAGGTGTCCAGAGATGCGTCTGCGCGCGGGCAGTTCAACGGCGACGTATTCGAGGATGGGTCCAGTACAAAATATTAAAGTTATGATGAAATTACGCTATTTGGGCCCCCCAGCAGGCAGAACCGATCGAGGATCGCAGTCCACCCGGAAGGTGCGGTGGATAAGTACTTAATTATATGAAAATAAACTTAGTAGATAGTAAGAATATTAAGCAAATTTATATTATTTATCGTTATAAAAAAATAACGAAAACTTCAACTACCTAGCACATTCGCCTACTTCCCATGAAGAAAAATGTATTCTGACAGCTAAAACGGTGGGCCGTAGCCTAATTACGAAGGATAGCGTCGAAAACCGCGAACAAATCGGCCTTTTAGTATTCAAGATTTCGTATTGTATGAGGCTCACTGTATCACTAAGTTAGAATTTTCGCAACGAGTTAGCAAAAGTTTTTTCCGTTTTTCTGAGCTAGACCGACGTGTGAGGTGTCCAGAGATGCGTCTGCGCGCGGGCAGTTCAACGGCGACGTATTCGAGGATGGGTCCAGTACAAAATATTAAAGTTATGATGAAATTACGCTATTTGGGCCCCCCAGCAGGCAGAACCGATCGAGGATCGCAGTCCACCCGGAAGGTGCGGTGGATAAGTACTTAATTATATGAAAATAAACTTAGTAGATAGTAAGAATATTAAGCAAATTTATATTATTTATCGTTATAAAAAAATAACGAAAACTTCAACTACCTAGCACATTCGCCTACTTCCCATGAAGAAAAATGTATTCTGACAGCTAAAACGGTGGGCCGTAGCCTAATTACGAAGGATAGCGTCGAAAACCGCGAACAAATCGGCCTTTTAGTATTCAAGATTTCGTATTGTATGAGGCTCACTGTATCACTAAGTTAGAATTTTCGCAACGAGTTAGCAAAAGTTTTTTCCGTTTTTCTGAGCTAGACCGACGTGTGAGGTGTCCAGAGATGCGTCTGCGCGCGGGCAGTTCAACGGCGACGTATTCGAGGATGGGTCCAGTACAAAATATTAAAGTTATGATGAAATTACGCTATTTGGGCCCCCCAGCAGGCAGAACCGATCGAGGATCGCAGTCCACCCGGAAGGTGCGGTGGATAAGTACTTAATTATATGAAAATAAACTTAGTAGATAGTAAGAATATTAAGCAAATTTATATTATTTATCGTTATAAAAAAATAACGAAAACTTCAACTACCTAGCACATTCGCCTACTTCCCATGAAGAAAAATGTATTCTGACAGCTAAAACGGTGGGCCGTAGCCTAATTACGAAGGATAGCGTCGAAAACCGCGAACAAATCGGCCTTTTAGTATTCAAGATTTCGTATTGTATGAGGCTCACTGTATCACTAAGTTAGAATTTTCGCAACGAGTTAGCAAAAGTTTTTTCCGTTTTTCTGAGCTAGACCGACGTGTGAGGTGTCCAGAGATGCGTCTGCGCGCGGGCAGTTCAACGGCGACGTATTCGAGGATGGGTCCAGTACAAAATATTAAAGTTATGATGAAATTACGCTATTTGGGCCCCCCAGCAGGCAGAACCGATCGAGGATCGCAGTCCACCCGGAAGGTGCGGTGGATAAGTAGGTACTTAATTATATGAAAATAAACTTAGTAGATAGTAAGAATATTAAGCAAATTTATATTATTTATCGTTATAAAAAAATAACGAAAACTTCAACTACCTAGCACATTCGCCTACTTCCCATGAAGAAAAATGTATTCTGACAGCTAAAACGGTGGGCCGTAGCCTAATTACGAAGGATAGCGTCGAAAACCGCGAACAAATCGGCCTTTTAGTATTCAAGATTTCGTATTGTATGAGGCTCACTGTATCACTAAGTTAGAATTTTCGCAACGAGTTAGCAAAAGTTTTTTCCGTTTTTCTGAGCTAGACCGACGTGTGAGGTGTCCAGAGATGCGTCTGCGCGCGGGCAGTTCAACGGCGACGTATTCGAGGATGGGTCCAGTACAAAATATTAAAGTTATGATGAAATTACGCTATTTGGGCCCCCCAGCAGGCAGAATCGATCGAGGATCGCAGTCCACCCGGAAGGTGCGGTGGATAAGTAGGTACTTAATTATATGAAAATAAACTTAGTAGATAGTAAGAATATTAAGCAAATTTATATTATTTATCGTTATAAAAAAATAACGAAAACTTCAACTACCTAGCACATTCGCCTACTTCCCATGAAGAAAAATGTATTCTGACAGCTAAAACGGTGGGCCGTAGCCTAATTACGAAGGATAGCGTCGAAAACCGCGAACAAATCGGCCTTTTAGTATTCAAGATTTCGTATTGTATGAGGCTCACTGTATCACTAAGTTAGAATTTTCGCAACGAGTTAGCAAAAGTTTTTTCCGTTTTTCTGAGCTAGACCGACGTGTGAGGTGTCCAGAGATGCGTCTGCGCGCGGGCAGTTCAACGGCGACGTATTCGAGGATGGGTCCAGTACAAAATATTAAAGTTATGATGAAATTACGCTATTTGGGCCCCCCAGCAGGCAGAACCGATCGAGGATCGCAGTCCACCCGGAAGGTGCGGTGGATAAGTAGGTACTTAATTATATGAAAATAAACTTAGTAGATAGTAAGAATATTAAGCAAATTTATATTATTTATCGTTATAAAAAAATAACGAAAACTTCAACTACCTAGCACATTCGCCTACTTCCCATGAAGAAAAATGTATTCTGACAGCTAAAACGGTGGGCCGTAGCCTAATTACGAAGGATAGCGTCGAAAACCGCGAACAAATCGGCCTTTTAGTATTCAAGATTTCGTATTGTATGAGGCTCACTGTATCACTAAGTTAGAATTTTCGCAACGAGTTAGCAAAAGTTTTTTCCGTTTTTCTGAGCTAGACCGACGTGTGAGGTGTCCAGAGATGCGTCTGCGCGCGGGCAGTTCAACGGCGACGTATTCGAGGATGGGTCCAGTACAAAATATTAAAGTTATGATGAAATTACGCTATTTGGGCCCCCCAGCAGGCAGAACCGATCGAGGATCGCAGTCCACCCGGAAGGTGCGGTGGATAAGTACTTAATTATATGAAAATAAACTTAGTAGATAGTAAGAATATTAAGCAAATTTATATTATTTATCGTTATAAAAAAATAACGAAAACTTCAACTACCTAGCACATTCGCCTACTTCCCATGAAGAAAAATGTATTCTGACAGCTAAAACGGTGGGCCGTAGCCTAATTACGAAGGATAGCGTCGAAAACCGCGAACAAATCGGCCTTTTAGTATTCAAGATTTCGTATTGTATGAGGCTCACTGTATCACTAAGTTAGAATTTTCGCAACGAGTTAGCAAAAGTTTTTTCCGTTTTTCTGAGCTAGACCGACGTGTGAGGTGTCCAGAGATGCGTCTGCGCGCGGGCAGTTCAACGGCGACGTATTCGAGGATGGGTCCAGTACAAAATATTAAAGTTATGATGAAATTACGCTATTTGGGCCCCCCAGCAGGCAGAATCGATCGAGGATCGCAGTCCACCCGGAAGGTGCGGTGGATAAGTAGGTACTTAATTATATGAAAATAAACTTAGTAGATAGTAAGAATATTAAGCAAATTTATATTATTTATCGTTATAAAAAAATAACGAAAACTTCAACTACCTAGCACATTCGCCTACTTCCCATGAAGAAAAATGTATTCTGACAGCTAAAACGGTGGGCCGTAGCCTAATTACGAAGGATAGCGTCGAAAACCGCGAACAAATCGGCCTTTTAGTATTCAAGATTTCGTATTGTATGAGGCTCACTGTATCACTAAGTTAGAATTTTCGCAACGAGTTAGCAAAAGTTTTTTCCGTTTTTCTGAGCTAGACCGACGTGTGAGGTGTCCAGAGATGCGTCTGCGCGCGGGCAGTTCAACGGCGACGTATTCGAGGATGGGTCCAGTACAAAATATTAAAGTTATGATGAAATTACGCTATTTGGGCCCCCCAGCAGGCAGAACCGATCGAGGATCGCAGTCCACCCGGAAGGTGCGGTGGATAAGTAGGTACTTAATTATATGAAAATAAACTTAGTAGATAGTAAGAATATTAAGCAAATTTATATTATTTATCGTTATAAAAAAATAACGAAAACTTCAACTACCTAGCACATTCGCCTACTTCCCATGAAGAAAAATGGATTCTGACAGCTAAAACGGTGGGCCGTAGCCTAATTACGAAGGATAGCGTCGAAAACCGCGAACAAATCGGCCTTTTAGTATTCAAGATTTCGTATTGTATGAGGCTCACTGTATCACTAAGTTAGAATTTTCGCAACGAGTTAGCAAAAGTTTTTTCCGTTTTTCTGAGCTAGACCGATGTGTGAGGTGTCCAGAGACGCGTCTGCGCACGGGCAGTTCAACGGCGACGTATTCGAGGATGGGTCCAGTACAAAATATTAAAGTTATGATGAAATTACGCTATTTGGGCCCCCCAGCAGGCAGAACCGATCGAGGATCGCAGTCCACCCGGAAGGTGCGGTGGATAAGTACTTAATTATATGAAAATAAACTTAGTAGATAGTAAGAATATTAAGCAAATTTATATTATTATTTTATCGTTATAAAAAAATAACGAAAACTTCAACTACCTAGCACATTCGCCTACTTCCCATGAAGAAAAATGTATTCTGACAGCTAAAACGGTGGGCCGTAGCCTAATTACGAAGGATAGCGTCGAAAACCGCGAACAAATCGGCCTTTTAGTATTCAAGATTTCGTATTGTATGAGGCTCACTGTATCACTAAGTTAAAATTTTCGCAACGAGTTAGCAAAAGTTTTTTCCGTTTTTCTGAGCTAGACCGACGTGTGAGGTGTCCAGAGACGCGTCTGCGCGCGGGCAGTTCAACGGCGACGTATTCGAGGATGGGTCCAGTACAAAATATTAAAGTTATGATGAAATTACGCTATTTGGGCCCCCCAGCAGGCAGAACCGATCGAGGATCGCAGTCCACCCGGAAGGTGCGGTGGATAAGTACTTAATTATATGAAAATAAACTTAGTAGATAGTAAGAATATTAAGCAAATTTATATTATTTATCGTTATAAAAAAATAACGAAAACTTCAACTACCTAGCACATTCGCCTACTTCCCATGAAGAAAAATGTATTCTGACAGCTAAAACGGTGGGCCGTAGCCTAATTACGAAGGATAGCGTCGAAAACCGCGAACAAATCGGCCTTTTAGTATTCAAGATTTCGTATTGTATGAGGCTCACTGTATCACTAAGTTAGAATTTTCGCAACGAGTTAGCAAAAGTTTTTTCCGTTTTTCTGAGCTAGACCGACGTGTGAGGTGTCCAGAGATGCGTCTGCGCGCGGGCAGTTCAACGGCGACGTATTCGAGGATGGGTCCAGTACAAAATATTAAAGTTATGATGAAATTACGCTATTTGGGCCCCCCAGCAGGCAGAATCGATCGAGGATCGCAGTCCACCCGGAAGGTGCGGTGGATAAGTAGGTACTTAATTATATGAAAATAAACTTAGTAGATAGTAAGAATATTAAGCAAATTTATATTATTTATCGTTATAAAAAAATAACGAAAACTTCAACTACCTAGCACATTCGCCTACTTCCCATGAAGAAAAATGTATTCTGACAGCTAAAACGGTGGGCCGTAGCCTAATTACGAAGGATAGCGTCGAAAACCGCGAACAAATCGGCCTTTTAGTATTCAAGATTTCGTATTGTATGAGGCTCACTGTATCACTAAGTTAGAATTTTCGCAACGAGTTAGCAAAAGTTTTTTCCGTTTTTCTGAGCTAGACCGACGTGTGAGGTGTCCAGAGATGCGTCTGCGCGCGGGCAGTTCAACGGCGACGTATTCGAGGATGGGTCCAGTACAAAATATTAAAGTTATGATGAAATTACGCTATTTGGGCCCCCCAGCAGGCAGAACCGATCGAGGATCGCAGTCCACCCGGAAGGTGCGGTGGATAAGTAGGTACTTAATTATATGAAAATAAACTTAGTAGATAGTAAGAATATTAAGCAAATTTATATTATTTATCGTTATAAAAAAATAACGAAAACTTCAACTACCTAGCACATTCGCCTACTTCCCATGAAGAAAAATGTATTCTGACAGCTAAAACGGTGGGCCGTAGCCTAATTACGAAGGATAGCGTCGAAAACCGCGAACAAATCGGCCTTTTAGTATTCAAGATTTCGTATTGTATGAGGCTCACTGTATCACTAAGTTAGAATTTTCGCAACGAGTTAGCAAAAGTTTTTTCCGTTTTTGTGAGCTAGACCGACGTGTGAGGTGTCCAGAGATGCGTCTGCGCGCGGGCAGTTCAACGGCGACGTATTCGAGGATGGGTCCAGTACAAAATATTAAAGTTATGATGAAATTACGCTATTTGGGCCCCCCAGCAGGCAGAACCGATCGAGGATCGCAGTCCACCCGGAAGGTGCGGTGGATAAGTACTTAATTATATGAAAATAAACTTAGTAGATAGTAAGAATATTAAGCAAATTTATATTATTTATCGTTATAAAAAAATAACGAAAACTTCAACTACCTAGCACATTCGCCTACTTCCCATGAAGAAAAATGTATTCTGACAGCTAAAACGGTGGGCCGTAGCCTAATTACGAAGGATAGCGTCGAAAACCGCGAACAAATCGGCCTTTTAGTATTCAAGATTTCGTATTGTATGAGGCTCACTGTATCACTAAGTTAGAATTTTCGCAACGAGTTAGCAAAAGTTTTTTCCGTTTTTCTGAGCTAGACCGACGTGTGAGGTGTCCAGAGATGCGTCTGCGCGCGGGCAGTTCAACGGCGACGTATTCGAGGATGGGTCCAGTACAAAATATTAAAGTTATGATGAAATTACGCTATTTGGGCCCCCCAGCAGGCAGAACCGATCGAGGATCGCAGTCCACCCGGAAGGTGCGGTGGATAAGTACTTAATTATATGAAAATAAACTTAGTAGATAGTAAGAATATTAAGCAAATTTATATTATTTATCGTTATAAAAAAATAACGAAAACTTCAACTACCTAGCACATTCGCCTACTTCCCATGAAGAAAAATGTATTCTGACAGCTAAAACGGTGGGCCGTAGCCTAATTACGAAGGATAGCGTCGAAAACCGCGAACAAATCGGCCTTTTAGTATTCAAGATTTCGTATTGTATGAGGCTCACTGTATCACTAAGTTAGAATTTTCGCAACGAGTTAGCAAAAGTTTTTTCCGTTTTTCTGAGCTAGACCGACGTGTGAGGTGTCCAGAGATGCGTCTGCGCGCGGGCAGTTCAACGGCGACGTATTCGAGGATGGGTCCAGTACAAAATATTAAAGTTATGATGAAATTACGCTATTTGGGCCCCCCAGCAGGCAGAACCGATCGAGGATCGCAGTCCACCCGGAAGGTGCGGTGGATAAGTACTTAATTATATGAAAATAAACTTAGTAGATAGTAAGAATATTAAGCAAATTTATATTATTTATCGTTATAAAAAAATAACGAAAACTTCAACTACCTAGCACATTCGCCTACTTCCCATGAAGAAAAATGTATTCTGACAGCTAAAACGGTGGGCCGTAGCCTAATTACGAAGGATAGCGTCGAAAACCGCGAACAAATCGGCCTTTTAGTATTCAAGATTTCGTATTGTATGAGGCTCACTGTATCACTAAGTTAGAATTTTCGCAACGAGTTAGCAAAAGTTTTTTCCGTTTTTCTGAGCTAGACCGACGTGTGAGGTGTCCAGAGATGCGTCTGCGCGCGGGCAGTTCAACGGCGACGTATTCGAGGATGGGTCCAGTACAAAATATTAAAGTTATGATGAAATTACGCTATTTGGGCCCCCCAGCAGGCAGAACCGATCGAGGATCGCAGTCCACCCGGAAGGTGCGGTGGATAAGTAGGTACTTAATTATATGAAAATAAACTTAGTAGATAGTAAGAATATTAAGCAAATTTATATTATTTATCGTTATAAAAAAATAACGAAAACTTCAACTACCTAGCACATTCGCCTACTTCCCATGAAGAAAAATGTATTCTGACAGCTAAAACGGTGGGCCGTAGCCTAATTACGAAGGATAGCGTCGAAAACCGCGAACAAATCGGCCTTTTAGTATTCAAGATTTCGTATTGTATGAGGCTCACTGTATCACTAAGTTAGAATTTTCGCAACGAGTTAGCAAAAGTTTTTTCCGTTTTTCTGAGCTAGACCGACGTGTGAGGTGTCCAGAGATGCGTCTGCGCGCGGGCAGTTCAACGGCGACGTATTCGAGGATGGGTCCAGTACAAAATATTAAAGTTATGATGAAATTACGCTATTTGGGCCCCCCAGCAGGCAGAATCGATCGAGGATCGCAGTCCACCCGGAAGGTGCGGTGGATAAGTAGGTACTTAATTATATGAAAATAAACTTAGTAGATAGTAAGAATATTAAGCAAATTTATATTATTTATCGTTATAAAAAAATAACGAAAACTTCAACTACCTAGCACATTCGCCTACTTCCCATGAAGAAAAATGTATTCTGACAGCTAAAACGGTGGGCCGTAGCCTAATTACGAAGGATAGCGTCGAAAACCGCGAACAAATCGGCCTTTTAGTATTCAAGATTTCGTATTGTATGAGGCTCACTGTATCACTAAGTTAGAATTTTCGCAACGAGTTAGCAAAAGTTTTTTCCGTTTTTCTGAGCTAGACCGACGTGTGAGGTGTCCAGAGATGCGTCTGCGCGCGGGCAGTTCAACGGCGACGTATTCGAGGATGGGTCCAGTACAAAATATTAAAGTTATGATGAAATTACGCTATTTGGGCCCCCCAGCAGGCAGAACCGATCGAGGATCGCAGTCCACCCGGAAGGTGCGGTGGATAAGTAGGTACTTAATTATATGAAAATAAACTTAGTAGATAGTAAGAATATTAAGCAAATTTATATTATTTATCGTTATAAAAAAATAACGAAAACTTCAACTACCTAGCACATTCGCCTACTTCCCATGAAGAAAAATGTATTCTGACAGCTAAAACGGTGGGCCGTAGCCTAATTACGAAGGATAGCGTCGAAAACCGCGAACAAATCGGCCTTTTAGTATTCAAGATTTCGTATTGTATGAGGCTCACTGTATCACTAAGTTAGAATTTTCGCAACGAGTTAGCAAAAGTTTTTTCCGTTTTTCTGAGCTAGACCGACGTGTGAGGTGTCCAGAGATGCGTCTGCGCGCGGGCAGTTCAACGGCGACGTATTCGAGGATGGGTCCAGTACAAAATATTAAAGTTATGATGAAATTACGCTATTTGGGCCCCCCAGCAGGCAGAACCGATCGAGGATCGCAGTCCACCCGGAAGGTGCGGTGGATAAGTACTTAATTATATGAAAATAAACTTAGTAGATAGTAAGAATATTAAGCAAATTTATATTATTTATCGTTATAAAAAAATAACGAAAACTTCAACTACCTAGCACATTCGCCTACTTCCCATGAAGAAAAATGTATTCTGACAGCTAAAACGGTGGGCCGTAGCCTAATTACGAAGGATAGCGTCGAAAACCGCGAACAAATCGGCCTTTTAGTATTCAAGATTTCGTATTGTATGAGGCTCACTGTATCACTAAGTTAGAATTTTCGCAACGAGTTAGCAAAAGTTTTTTCCGTTTTTCTGAGCTAGACCGACGTGTGAGGTGTCCAGAGATGCGTCTGCGCGCGGGCAGTTCAACGGCGACGTATTCGAGGATGGGTCCAGTACAAAATATTAAAGTTATGATGAAATTACGCTATTTGGGCCCCCCAGCAGGCAGAATCGATCGAGGATCGCAGTCCACCCGGAAGGTGCGGTGGATAAGTAGGTACTTAATTATATGAAAATAAACTTAGTAGATAGTAAGAATATTAAGCAAATTTATATTATTTATCGTTATAAAAAAATAACGAAAACTTCAACTACCTAGCACATTCGCCTACTTCCCATGAAGAAAAATGTATTCTGACAGCTAAAACGGTGGGCCGTAGCCTAATTACGAAGGATAGCGTCGAAAACCGCGAACAAATCGGCCTTTTAGTATTCAAGATTTCGTATTGTATGAGGCTCACTGTATCACTAAGTTAGAATTTTCGCAACGAGTTAGCAAAAGTTTTTTCCGTTTTTCTGAGCTAGACCGACGTGTGAGGTGTCCAGAGATGCGTCTGCGCGCGGGCAGTTCAACGGCGACGTATTCGAGGATGGGTCCAGTACAAAATATTAAAGTTATGATGAAATTACGCTATTTGGGCCCCCCAGCAGGCAGAACCGATCGAGGATCGCAGTCCACCCGGAAGGTGCGGTGGATAAGTAGGTACTTAATTATATGAAAATAAACTTAGTAGATAGTAAGAATATTAAGCAAATTTATATTATTTATCGTTATAAAAAAATAACGAAAACTTCAACTACCTAGCACATTCGCCTACTTCCCATGAAGAAAAATGTATTCTGACAGCTAAAACGGTGGGCCGTAGCCTAATTACGAAGGATAGCGTCGAAAACCGCGAACAAATCGGCCTTTTAGTATTCAAGATTTCGTATTGTATGAGGCTCACTGTATCACTAAGTTAGAATTTTCGCAACGAGTTAGCAAAAGTTTTTTCCGTTTTTCTGAGCTAGACCGACGTGTGAGGTGTCCAGAGATGCGTCTGCGCGCGGGCAGTTCAACGGCGACGTATTCGAGGATGGGTCCAGTACAAAATATTAAAGTTATGATGAAATTACGCTATTTGGGCCCCCCAGCAGGCAGAACCGATCGAGGATCGCAGTCCACCCGGAAGGTGCGGTGGATAAGTACTTAATTATATGAAAATAAACTTAGTAGATAGTAAGAATATTAAGCAAATTTATATTATTTATCGTTATAAAAAAATAACGAAAACTTCAACTACCTAGCACATTCGCCTACTTCCCATGAAGAAAAATGTATTCTGACAGCTAAAACGGTGGGCCGTAGCCTAATTACGAAGGATAGCGTCGAAAACCGCGAACAAATCGGCCTTTTAGTATTCAAGATTTCGTATTGTATGAGGCTCACTGTATCACTAAGTTAGAATTTTCGCAACGAGTTAGCAAAAGTTTTTTCCGTTTTTCTGAGCTAGACCGACGTGTGAGGTGTCCAGAGATGCGTCTGCGCGCGGGCAGTTCAACGGCGACGTATTCGAGGATGGGTCCAGTACAAAATATTAAAGTTATGATGAAATTACGCTATTTGGGCCCCCCAGCAGGCAGAACCGATCGAGGATCGCAGTCCACCCGGAAGGTGCGGTGGATAAGTACTTAATTATATGAAAATAAACTTAGTAGATAGTAAGAATATTAAGCAAATTTATATTATTTATCGTTATAAAAAAATAACGAAAACTTCAACTACCTAGCACATTCGCCTACTTCCCATGAAGAAAAATGTATTCTGACAGCTAAAACGGTGGGCCGTAGCCTAATTACGAAGGATAGCGTCGAAAACCGCGAACAAATCGGCCTTTTAGTATTCAAGATTTCGTATTGTATGAGGCTCACTGTATCACTAAGTTAGAATTTTCGCAACGAGTTAGCAAAAGTTTTTTCCGTTTTTCTGAGCTAGACCGACGTGTGAGGTGTCCAGAGATGCGTCTGCGCGCGGGCAGTTCAACGGCGACGTATTCGAGGATGGGTCCAGTACAAAATATTAAAGTTATGATGAAATTACGCTATTTGGGCCCCCCAGCAGGCAGAACCGATCGAGGATCGCAGTCCACCCGGAAGGTGCGGTGGATAAGTACTTAATTATATGAAAATAAACTTAGTAGATAGTAAGAATATTAAGCAAATTTATATTATTTATCGTTATAAAAAAATAACGAAAACTTCAACTACCTAGCACATTCGCCTACTTCCCATGAAGAAAAATGTATTCTGACAGCTAAAACGGTGGGCCGTAGCCTAATTACGAAGGATAGCGTCGAAAACCGCGAACAAATCGGCCTTTTAGTATTCAAGATTTCGTATTGTATGAGGCTCACTGTATCACTAAGTTAGAATTTTCGCAACGAGTTAGCAAAAGTTTTTTCCGTTTTTCTGAGCTAGACCGACGTGTGAGGTGTCCAGAGATGCGTCTGCGCGCGGGCAGTTCAACGGTGACGTATTCGAGGATGGGTCCAGTACAAAATATTAAAGTTATGATGAAATTACACTATTTGGGCCCCCCAGCAGGCAGAACCGATCGAGGATCGCAGTCCACCCGGAAGGTGCGGTGGATAAGTACTTAATTATATGAAAATAAACTTAGTAGATAGTAAGAATATTAAGCAAATTTATATTATTTATCGTTATAAAAAAATAACGAAAACTTCAACTACCTAGCACATTCGCCTACTTCCCATGAAGAAAAATGTATTCTGACAGCTAAAACGGTGGGCCGTAGCCTAATTACGAAGGATAGCGTCGAAAACCGCGAACAAATCGGCCTTTTAGTATTCAAGATTTCGTATTGTATGAGGCTCACTGTATCACTAAGTTAGAATTTTCGCAACGAGTTAGCAAAAGTTTTTTCCGTTTTTCTGAGCTAGACCGACGTGTGAGGTGTCCAGAGATGCGTCTGCGCGCGGGCAGTTCAACGGCGACGTATTCGAGGATGGGTCCAGTACAAAATATTAAAGTTATGATGAAATTACGCTATTTGGGCCCCCCAGCAGGCAGAATCGATCGAGGATCGCAGTCCACCCGGAAGGTGCGGTGGATAAGTAGGTACTTAATTATATGAAAATAAACTTAGTAGATAGTAAGAATATTAAGCAAATTTATATTATTTATCGTTATAAAAAAATAACGAAAACTTCAACTACCTAGCACATTCGCCTACTTCCCATGAAGAAAAATGTATTCTGACAGCTAAAACGGTGGGCCGTAGCCTAATTACGAAGGATAGCGTCGAAAACCGCGAACAAATCGGCCTTTTAGTATTCAAGATTTCGTATTGTATGAGGCTCACTGTATCACTAAGTTAGAATTTTCGCAACGAGTTAGCAAAAGTTTTTTCCGTTTTTCTGAGCTAGACCGACGTGTGAGGTGTCCAGAGATGCGTCTGCGCGCGGGCAGTTCAACGGCGACGTATTCGAGGATGGGTCCAGTACAAAATATTAAAGTTATGATGAAATTACGCTATTTGGGCCCCCCAGCAGGCAGAACCGATCGAGGATCGCAGTCCACCCGGAAGGTGCGGTGGATAAGTACTTAATTATATGAAAATAAACTTAGTAGATAGTAAGAATATTAAGCAAATTTATATTATTTATCGTTATAAAAAAATAACGAAAACTTCAACTACCTAGCACATTCGCCTACTTCCCATGAAGAAAAATGTATTCTGACAGCTAAAACGGTGGGCCGTAGCCTAATTACGAAGGATAGCGTCGAAAACCGCGAACAAATCGGCCTTTTAGTATTCAAGATTTCGTATTGTATGAGGCTCACTGTATCACTAAGTTAGAATTTTCGCAACGAGTTAGCAAAAGTTTTTTCCGTTTTTCTGAGCTAGACCGACGTGTGAGGTGTCCAGAGATGCGTCTGCGCGCGGGCAGTTCAACGGCGACGTATTCGAGGATGGGTCCAGTACAAAATATTAAAGTTATGATGAAATTACGCTATTTGGGCCCCCCAGCAGGCAGAACCGATCGAGGATCGCAGTCCACCCGGAAGGTGCGGTGGATAAGTAGGTACTTAATTATATGAAAATAAACTTAGTAGATAGTAAGAATATTAAGCAAATTTATATTATTTATCGTTATAAAAAAATAACGAAAACTTCAACTACCTAGCACATTCGCCTACTTCCCATGAAGAAAAATGTATTCTGACAGCTAAAACGGTGGGCCGTAGCCTAATTACGAAGGATAGCGTCGAAAACCGCGAACAAATCGGCCTTTTAGTATTCAAGATTTCGTATTGTATGAGGCTCACTGTATCACTAAGTTAGAATTTTCGCAACGAGTTAGCAAAAGTTTTTTCCGTTTTTCTGAGCTAGACCGACGTGTGAGGTGTCCAGAGATGCGTCTGCGCGCGGGCAGTTCAACGGCGACGTATTCGAGGATGGGTCCAGTACAAAATATTAAAGTTATGATGAAATTACGCTATTTGGGCCCCCCAGCAGGCAGAACCGATCGAGGATCGCAGTCCACCCGGAAGGTGCGGTGGATAAGTACTTAATTATATGAAAATAAACTTAGTAGATAGTAAGAATATTAAGCAAATTTATATTATTTATCGTTATAAAAAAATAACGAAAACTTCAACTACCTAGCACATTCGCCTACTTCCCATGAAGAAAAATGTATTCTGACAGCTAAAACGGTGGGCCGTAGCCTAATTACGAAGGATAGCGTCGAAAACCGCGAACAAATCGGCCTTTTAGTATTCAAGATTTCGTATTGTATGAGGCTCACTGTATCACTAAGTTAGAATTTTCGCAACGAGTTAGCAAAAGTTTTTTCCGTTTTTCTGAGCTAGACCGACGTGTGAGGTGTCCAGAGATGCGTCTGCGCGCGGGCAGTTCAACGGTGACGTATTCGAGGATGGGTCCAGTACAAAATATTAAAGTTATGATGAAATTACGCTATTTGGGCCCCCCAGCAGGCAGAACCGATCGAGGATCGCAGTCCACCCGGAAGGTGCGGTGGATAAGTAGGTACTTAATTATATGAAAATAAACTTAGTAGATAGTAAGAATATTAAGCAAATTTATATTATTTATCGTTATAAAAAAATAACGAAAACTTCAACTACCTAGCACATTCGCCTACTTCCCATGAAGAAAAATGTATTCTGACAGCTAAAACGGTGGGCCGTAGCCTAATTACGAAGGATAGCGTCGAAAACCGCGAACAAATCGGCCTTTTAGTATTCAAGATTTCGTATTGTATGAGGCTCACTGTATCACTAAGTTAGAATTTTCGCAACGAGTTAGCAAAAGTTTTTTCCGTTTTTCTGAGCTAGACCGACGTGTGAGGTGTCCAGAGATGCGTCTGCGCGCGGGCAGTTCAACGGCGACGTATTCGAGGATGGGTCCAGTACAAAATATTAAAGTTATGATGAAATTACGCTATTTGGGCCCCCCAGCAGGCAGAATCGATCGAGGATCGCAGTCCACCCGGAAGGTGCGGTGGATAAGTAGGTACTTAATTATATGAAAATAAACTTAGTAGATAGTAAGAATATTAAGCAAATTTATATTATTTATCGTTATAAAAAAATAACGAAAACTTCAACTACCTAGCACATTCGCCTACTTCCCATGAAGAAAAATGTATTCTGACAGCTAAAACGGTGGGCCGTAGCCTAATTACGAAGGATAGCGTCGAAAACCGCGAACAAATCGGCCTTTTAGTATTCAAGATTTCGTATTGTATGAGGCTCACTGTATCACTAAGTTAGAATTTTCGCAACGAGTTAGCAAAAGTTTTTTCCGTTTTTCTGAGCTAGACCGACGTGTGAGGTGTCCAGAGATGCGTCTGCGCGCGGGCAGTTCAACGGCGACGTATTCGAGGATGGGTCCAGTACAAAATATTAAAGTTATGATGAAATTACGCTATTTGGGCCCCCCAGCAGGCAGAACCGATCGAGGATCGCAGTCCACCCGGAAAGTGCGGTGGATAAGTACTTAATTATATGAAAATAAACTTAGTAGATAGTAAGAATATTAAGCAAATTTATATTATTTATCGTTATAAAAAAATAACGAAAACTTCAACTACCTAGCACATTCGCCTACTTCCCATGAAGAAAAATGTATTCTGACAGCTAAAACGGTGGGCCGTAGCCTAATTACGAAGGATAGCGTCGAAAACCGCGAACAAATCGGCCTTTTAGTATTCAAGATTTCGTATTGTATGAGGCTCACTGTATCACTAAGTTAGAATTTTCGCAACGAGTTAGCAAAAGTTTTTTCCGTTTTTCTGAGCTAGACCGACGTGTGAGGTGTCCAGAGATGCGTCTGCGCGCGGGCAGTTCAACGGCGACGTATTCGAGGATGGGTCCAGTACAAAATATTAAAGTTATGATGAAATTACGCTATTTGGGCCCCCCAGCAGGCAGAACCGATCGAGGATCGCAGTCCACCCGGAAGGTGCGGTGGATAAGTACTTAATTATATGAAAATAAACTTAGTAGATAGTAAGAATATTAAGCAAATTTATATTATTTATCGTTATAAAAAAATAACGAAAACTTCAACTACCTAGCACATTCGCCTACTTCCCATGAAGAAAAATGTATTCTGACAGCTAAAACGGTGGGCCGTAGCCTAATTACGAAGGATAGCGTCGAAAACCGCGAACAAATCGGCCTTTTAGTATTCAAGATTTCGTATTGTATGAGGCTCACTGTATCACTAAGTTAGAATTTTCGCAACGAGTTAGCAAAAGTTTTTTCCGTTTTTCTGAGCTAGACCGACGTGTGAGGTGTCCAGAGATGCGTCTGCGCGCGGGCAGTTCAACGGCGACGTATTCGAGGATGGGTCCAGTACAAAATATTAAAGTTATGATGAAATTACGCTATTTGGGCCCCCCAGCAGGCAGAACCGATCGAGGATCGCAGTCCACCCGGAAGGTGCGGTGGATAAGTACTTAATTATATGAAAATAAACTTAGTAGATAGTAAGAATATTAAGCAAATTTATATTATTTATCGTTATAAAAAAATAACGAAAACTTCAACTACCTAGCACATTCGCCTACTTCCCATGAAGAAAAATGTATTCTGACAGCTAAAACGGTGGGCCGTAGCCTAATTACGAAGGATAGCGTCGAAAACCGCGAACAAATCGGCCTTTTAGTATTCAAGATTTCGTATTGTATGAGGCTCACTGTATCACTAAGTTAGAATTTTCGCAACGAGTTAGCAAAAGTTTTTTCCGTTTTTCTGAGCTAGACCGACGTGTGAGGTGTCCAGAGATGCGTCTGCGCGCGGGCAGTTCAACGGTGACGTATTCGAGGATGGGTCCAGTACAAAATATTAAAGTTATGATGAAATTACGCTATTTGGGCCCCCCAGCAGGCAGAACCGATCGAGGATCGCAGTCCACCCGGAAGGTGCGGTGGATAAGTACTTAATTATATGAAAATAAACTTAGTAGATAGTAAGAATATTAAGCAAATTTATATTATTTATCGTTATAAAAAAATAACGAAAACTTCAACTACCTAGCACATTCGCCTACTTCCCATGAAGAAAAATGTATTCTGACAGCTAAAACGGTGGGCCGTAGCCTAATTACGAAGGATAGCGTCGAAAACCGCGAACAAATCGGCCTTTTAGTATTCAAGATTTCGTATTGTATGAGGCTCACTGTATCACTAAGTTAGAATTTTCGCAACGAGTTAGCAAAAGTTTTTTCCGTTTTTCTGAGCTAGACCGACGTGTGAGGTGTCCAGAGATGCGTCTGCGCGCGGGCAGTTCAACGGCGACGTATTCGAGGATGGGTCCAGTACAAAATATTAAAGTTATGATGAAATTACGCTATTTGGGCCCCCCAGCAGGCAGAATCGATCGAGGATCGCAGTCCACCCGGAAGGTGCGGTGGATAAGTAGGTACTTAATTATATGAAAATAAACTTAGTAGATAGTAAGAATATTAAGCAAATTTATATTATTTATCGTTATAAAAAAATAACGAAAACTTCAACTACCTAGCACATTCGCCTACTTCCCATGAAGAAAAATGTATTCTGACAGCTAAAACGGTGGGCCGTAGCCTAATTACGAAGGATAGCGTCGAAAACCGCGAACAAATCGGCCTTTTAGTATTCAAGATTTCGTATTGTATGAGGCTCACTGTATCACTAAGTTAGAATTTTCGCAACGAGTTAGCAAAAGTTTTTTCCGTTTTTCTGAGCTAGACCGACGTGTGAGGTGTCCAGAGATGCGTCTGCGCGCGGGCAGTTCAACGGCGACGTATTCGAGGATGGGTCCAGTACAAAATATTAAAGTTATGATGAAATTACGCTATTTGGGCCCCCCAGCAGGCAGAACCGATCGAGGATCGCAGTCCACCCGGAAGGTGCGGTGGATAAGTACTTAATTATATGAAAATAAACTTAGTAGATAGTAAGAATATTAAGCAAATTTATATTATTTATCGTTATAAAAAAATAACGAAAACTTCAACTACCTAGCACATTCGCCTACTTCCCATGAAGAAAAATGTATTCTGACAGCTAAAACGGTGGGCCGTAGCCTAATTACGAAGGATAGCGTCGAAAACCGCGAACAAATCGGCCTTTTAGTATTCAAGATTTCGTATTGTATGAGGCTCACTGTATCACTAAGTTAGAATTTTCGCAACGAGTTAGCAAAAGTTTTTTCCGTTTTTCTGAGCTAGACCGACGTGTGAGGTGTCCAGAGATGCGTCTGCGCGCGGGCAGTTCAACGGTGACGTATTCGAGGATGGGTCCAGTACAAAATATTAAAGTTATGATGAAATTACGCTATTTGGGCCCCCCAGCAGGCAGAACCGATCGAGGATCGCAGTCCACCCGGAAGGTGCGGTGGATAAGTAGGTACTTAATTATATGAAAATAAACTTAGTAGATAGTAAGAATATTAAGCAAATTTATATTATTTATCGTTATAAAAAAATAACGAAAACTTCAACTACCTAGCACATTCGCCTACTTCCCATGAAGAAAAATGTATTCTGACAGCTAAAACGGTGGGCCGTAGCCTAATTACGAAGGATAGCGTCGAAAACCGCGAACAAATCGGCCTTTTAGTATTCAAGATTTCGTATTGTATGAGGCTCACTGTATCACTAAGTTAGAATTTTCGCAACGAGTTAGCAAAAGTTTTTTCCGTTTTTCTGAGCTAGACCGACGTGTGAGGTGTCCAGAGATGCGTCTGCGCGCGGGCAGTTCAACGGCGACGTATTCGAGGATGGGTCCAGTACAAAATATTAAAGTTATGATGAAATTACGCTATTTGGGCCCCCCAGCAGGCAGAATCGATCGAGGATCGCAGTCCACCCGGAAGGTGCGGTGGATAAGTAGGTACTTAATTATATGAAAATAAACTTAGTAGATAGTAAGAATATTAAGCAAATTTATATTATTTATCGTTATAAAAAAATAACGAAAACTTCAACTACCTAGCACATTCGCCTACTTCCCATGAAGAAAAATGTATTCTGACAGCTAAAACGGTGGGCCGTAGCCTAATTACGAAGGATAGCGTCGAAAACCGCGAACAAATCGGCCTTTTAGTATTCAAGATTTCGTATTGTATGAGGCTCACTGTATCACTAAGTTAGAATTTTCGCAACGAGTTAGCAAAAGTTTTTTCCGTTTTTCTGAGCTAGACCGACGTGTGAGGTGTCCAGAGATGCGTCTGCGCGCGGGCAGTTCAACGGCGACGTATTCGAGGATGGGTCCAGTACAAAATATTAAAGTTATGATGAAATTACGCTATTTGGGCCCCCCAGCAGGCAGAACCGATCGAGGATCGCAGTCCACCCGGAAGGTGCGGTGGATAAGTAGGTACTTAATTATATGAAAATAAACTTAGTAGATAGTAAGAATATTAAGCAAATTTATATTATTTATCGTTATAAAAAAATAACGAAAACTTCAACTACCTAGCACATTCGCCTACTTCCCATGAAGAAAAATGTATTCTGACAGCTAAAACGGTGGGCCGTAGCCTAATTACGAAGGATAGCGTCGAAAACCGCGAACAAATCGGCCTTTTAGTATTCAAGATTTCGTATTGTATGAGGCTCACTGTATCACTAAGTTAGAATTTTCGCAACGAGTTAGCAAAAGTTTTTTCCGTTTTTCTGAGCTAGACCGACGTGTGAGGTGTCCAGAGATGCGTCTGCGCGCGGGCAGTTCAACGGCGACGTATTCGAGGATGGGTCCAGTACAAAATATTAAAGTTATGATGAAATTACGCTATTTGGGCCCCCCAGCAGGCAGAACCGATCGAGGATCGCAGTCCACCCGGAAGGTGCGGTGGATAAGTAGGTACTTAATTTTATGAAAATAAACTTAGTAGATAGTAAGAATATTAAGCAAATTTATATTATTTATCGTTATAAAAAAATAACGAAAACTTCAACTACCTAGCACATTCGCCTACTTCCCATGAAGAAAAATGTATTCTGACAGCTAAAACGGTGGGCCGTAGCCTAATTACGAAGGATAGCGTCGAAAACCGCGAACAAATCGGCCTTTTAGTATTCAAGATTTCGTATTGTATGAGGCTCACTGTATCACTAAGTTAGAATTTTCGCAACGAGTTAGCAAAAGTTTTTTCCGTTTTTCTGAGCTAGACCGACGTGTGAGGTGTCCAGAGATGCGTCTGCGCGCGGGCAGTTCAACGGCGACGTATTCGAGGATGGGTCCAGTACAAAATATTAAAGTTATGATGAAATTACGCTATTTGGGCCCCCCAGCAGGCAGAACCGATCGAGGATCGCAGTCCACCCGGAAGGTGCGGTGGATAAGTACTTAATTATATGAAAATAAACTTAGTAGATAGTAAGAATATTAAGCAAATTTATATTATTTATCGTTATAAAAAAATAACGAAAACTTCAACTACCTAGCACATTCGCCTACTTCCCATGAAGAAAAATGTATTCTGACAGCTAAAACGGTGGGCCGTAGCCTAATTACGAAGGATAGCGTCGAAAACCGCGAACAAATCGGCCTTTTAGTATTCAAGATTTCGTATTGTATGAGGCTCACTGTATCACTAAGTTAGAATTTTCGCAACGAGTTAGCAAAAGTTTTTTCCGTTTTTCTGAGCTAGACCGACGTGTGAGGTGTCCAGAGATGCGTCTGCGCGCGGGCAGTTCAACGGCGACGTATTCGAGGATGGGTCCAGTACAAAATATTAAAGTTATGATGAAATTACGCTATTTGGGCCCCCCAGCAGGCAGAACCGATCGAGGATCGCAGTCCACCCGGAAGGTGCGGTGGATAAGTACTTAATTATATGAAAATAAACTTAGTAGATAGTAAGAATATTAAGCAAATTTATATTATTTATCGTTATAAAAAAATAACGAAAACTTCAACTACCTAGCACATTCGCCTACTTCCCATGAAGAAAAATGTATTCTGACAGCTAAAACGGTGGGCCGTAGCCTAATTACGAAGGATAGCGTCGAAAACCGCGAACAAATCGGCCTTTTAGTATTCAAGATTTCGTATTGTATGAGGCTCACTGTATCACTAAGTTAGAATTTTCGCAACGAGTTAGCAAAAGTTTTTTCCGTTTTTCTGAGCTAGACCGACGTGTGAGGTGTCCAGAGATGCGTCTGCGCGCGGGCAGTTCAACGGCGACGTATTCGAGGATGGGTCCAGTACAAAATATTAAAGTTATGATGAAATTACGCTATTTGGGCCCCCCAGCAGGCAGAACCGATCGAGGATCGCAGTCCACCCGGAAGGTGCGGTGGATAAGTAGGTACTTAATTATATGAAAATAAACTTAGTAGATAGTAAGAATATTAAGCAAATTTATATTATTTATCGTTATAAAAAAATAACGAAAACTTCAACTGCCTAGCACATTCGCCTACTTCCCATGAAGAAAAATGTATTCTGACAGCTAAAACGGTGGGCCGTAGCCTAATTACGAAGGATAGCGTCGAAAACCGCGAACAAATCGGCCTTTTAGTATTCAAGATTTCGTATTGTATGAGGCTCACTGTATCACTAAGTTAGAATTTTCGCAACGAGTTAGCAAAAGTTTTTTCCGTTTTTCTGAGCTAGACCGACGTGTGAGGTGTCCAGAGATGCGTCTGCGCGCGGGCAGTTCAACGGCGACGTATTCGAGGATGGGTCCAGTACAAAATATTAAAGTTATGATGAAATTACGCTATTTGGGCCCCCCAGCAGGCAGAACCGATCGAGGATCGCAGTCCACCCGGAAGGTGCGGTGGATAAGTAGGTACTTAATTATATGAAAATAAACTTAGTAGATAGTAAGAATATTAAGCAAATTTATATTATTTATCGTTATAAAAAAATAACGAAAACTTCAACTACCTAGCACATTCGCCTACTTCCCATGAAGAAAAATGTATTCTGACAGCTAAAACGGTGGGCCGTAGCCTAATTACGAAGGATAGCGTCGAAAACCGCGAACAAATCGGCCTTTTAGTATTCAAGATTTCGTATTGTATGAGGCTCACTGTATCACTAAGTTAGAATTTTCGCAACGAGTTAGCAAAAGTTTTTTCCGTTTTTCTGAGCTAGACCGACGTGTGAGGTGTCCAGAGATGCGTCTGCACGCGGGCAGTTCAACGGCGACGTATTCGAGGATGGGTCCAGTACAAAATATTAAAGTTATGATGAAATTACGCTATTTGGGCCCCCCAGCAGGCAGAACCGATCGAGGATCGCAGTCCACCCGGAAAGTGCGGTGGATAAGTACTTAATTATATGAAAATAAACTTAGTAGATAGTAAGAATATTAAGCAAATTTATATTATTTATCGTTATAAAAAAATAACGAAAACTTCAACTACCTAGCACATTCGCCTACTTCCCATGAAGAAAAATGTATTCTGACAGCTAAAACGGTGGGCCGTAGCCTAATTACGAAGGATAGCGTCGAAAACCGCGAACAAATCGGCCTTTTAGTATTCAAGATTTCGTATTGTATGAGGCTCACTGTATCATTATGTTAGAATTTTCGCAACGAGTTAGCAAAAGTTTTTTCCGTTTTTCTGAGCTAGACCGACGTGTGAGGTGTCCAGAGATGCGTCTGCGCGCGGGCAGTTCAACGGCGACGTATTCGAGGATGGGTCCAGTACAAAATATTAAAGTTATGATGAAATTACGCTATTTGGGCCCCCCAGCAGGCAGAACCGATCGAGGATCGCAGTCCACCCGGAAGGTGCGGTGGATAAGTACTTAATTATATGAAAATAAACTTAGTAGATAGTAAGAATATTAAGCAAATTTATATTATTTATCGTTATAAAAAAATAACGAAAACTTCAACTACCTAGCACATTCGCCTACTTCCCATGAAGAAAAATGTATTCTGACAGCTAAAACGGTGGGCCGTAGCCTAATTACGAAGGATAGCGTCGAAAACCGCGAACAAATCGGCCTTTTAGTATTCAAGATTTCGTATTGTATGAGGCTCACTGTATCACTAAGTTAGAATTTTCGCAACGAGTTAGCAAAAGTTTTTTCCGTTTTTCTGAGCTAGACCGACGTGTGAGGTGTCCAGAGATGCGTCTGCGCGCGGGCAGTTCAACGGCGACGTATTCGAGGATGGGTCCAGTACAAAATATTAAAGTTATGATGAAATTACGCTATTTGGGCCCCCCAGCAGGCAGAACCGATCGAGGATCGCAGTCCACCCGGAAGGTGCGGTGGATAAGTAGGTACTTAATTATATGAAAATAAACTTAGTAGATAGTAAGAATATTAAGCAAATTTATATTATTTATCGTTATAAAAAAATAACGAAAACTTCAACTACCTAGCACATTCGCCTACTTCCCATGAAGAAAAATGTATTCTGACAGCTAAAACGGTGGGCCGTAGCCTAATTACGAAGGATAGCGTCGAAAACCGCGAACAAATCGGCCTTTTAGTATTCAAGATTTCGTATTGTATGAGGCTCACTGTATCACTAAGTTAGAATTTTCGCAACGAGTTAGCAAAAGTTTTTTCCGTTTTTCTGAGCTAGACCGACGTGTGAGGTGTCCAGAGATGCGTCTGCGCGCGGGCAGTTCAACGGCGACGTATTCGAGGATGGGTCCAGTACAAAATATTAAAGTTATGATGAAATTACGCTATTTGGGCCCCCCAGCAGGCAGAACCGATCGAGGATCGCAGTCCACCCGGAAGGTGCGGTGGATAAGTACTTAATTATATGAAAATAAACTTAGTAGATAGTAAGAATATTAAGCAAATTTATATTATTTATCGTTATAAAAAAATAACGAAAACTTCAACTACCTAGCACATTCGCCTACTTCCCATGAAGAAAAATGTATTCTGACAGCTAAAACGGTGGGCCGTAGCCTAATTACGAAGGATAGCGTCGAAAACCGCGAACAAATCGGCCTTTTAGTATTCAAGATTTCGTATTGTATGAGGCTCACTGTATCACTAAGTTAGAATTTTCGCAACGAGTTAGCAAAAGTTTTTTCCGTTTTTCTGAGCTAGACCGACGTGTGAGGTGTCCAGAGATGCGTCTGCGCGCGGGCAGTTCAACGGCGACGTATTCGAGGATGGGTCCAGTACAAAATATTAAAGTTATGATGAAATTACGCTATTTGGGCCCCCCAGCAGGCAGAACCGATCGAGGATCGCAGTCCACCCGGAAGGTGCGGTGGATAAGTAGGTACTTAATTATATGAAAATAAACTTAGTAGATAGTAAGAATATTAAGCAAATTTATATTATTTATCGTTATAAAAAAATAACGAAAACTTCAACTACCTAGCACATTCGCCTACTTCCCATGAAGAAAAATGTATTCTGACAGCTAAAACGGTGGGCCGTAGCCTAATTACGAAGGATAGCGTCGAAAACCGCGAACAAATCGGCCTTTTAGTATTCAAGATTTCGTATTGTATGAGGCTCACTGTATCACTAAGTTAGAATTTTCGCAACGAGTTAGCAAAAGTTTTTTCCGTTTTTCTGAGCTAGACCGACGTGTGAGGTGTCCAGAGATGCGTCTGCGCGCGGGCAGTTCAACGGCGACGTATTCGAGGATGGGTCCAGTACAAAATATTAAAGTTATGATGAAATTACGCTATTTGGGCCCCCCAGCAGGCAGAACCGATCGAGGATCGCAGTCCACCCGGAAGGTGCGGTGGATAAGTAGGTACTTAATTATATGAAAATAAACTTAGTAGATAGTAAGAATATTAAGCAAATTTATATTATTTATCGTTATAAAAAAATAACGAAAACTTCAACTACCTAGCACATTCGCCTACTTCCCATGAAGAAAAATGTATTCTGACAGCTAAAACGGTGGGCCGTAGCCTAATTACGAAGGATAGCGTCGAAAACCGCGAACAAATCGGCCTTTTAGTATTCAAGATTTCGTATTGTATGAGGCTCACTGTATCACTAAGTTAGAATTTTCGCAACGAGTTAGCAAAAGTTTTTTCCGTTTTTCTGAGCTAGACCGACGTGTGAGGTGTCCAGAGATGCGTCTGCGCGCGGGCAGTTCAACGGCGACGTATTCGAGGATGGGTCCAGTACAAAATATTAAAGTTATGATGAAATTACGCTATTTGGGCCCCCCAGCAGGCAGAACCGATCGAGGATCGCAGTCCACCCGGAAGGTGCGGTGGATAAGTAGGTACTTAATTATATGAAAATAAACTTAGTAGATAGTAAGAATATTAAGCAAATTTATATTATTTATCGTTATAAAAAAATAACGAAAACTTCAACTACCTAGCACATTCGCCTACTTCCCATGAAGAAAAATGTATTCTGACAGCTAAAACGGTGGGCCGTAGCCTAATTACGAAGGATAGCGTCGAAAACCGCGAACAAATCGGCCTTTTAGTATTCAAGATTTCGTATTGTATGAGGCTCACTGTATCACTAAGTTAGAATTTTCGCAACGAGTTAGCAAAAGTTTTTTCCGTTTTTCTGAGCTAGACCGACGTGTGAGGTGTCCAGAGATGCGTCTGCGCGCGGGCAGTTCAACGGCGACGTATTCGAGGATGGGTCCAGTACAAAATATTAAAGTTATGATGAAATTACGCTATTTGGGCCCCCCAGCAGGCAGAACCGATCGAGGATCGCAGTCCACCCGGAAGGTGCGGTGGATAAGTAGGTACTTAATTATATGAAAATAAACTTAGTAGATAGTAAGAATATTAAGCAAATTTATATTATTTATCGTTATAAAAAAATAACGAAAACTTCAACTACCTAGCACATTCGCCTACTTCCCATGAAGAAAAATGTATTCTGACATCTAAAACGGTGGGCCGTAGCCTAATTACGAAGGATAGCGTCGAAAACCGCGAACAAATCGGCCTTTTAGTATTCAAGATTTCGTATTGTATGAGGCTCACTGTATCACTAAGTTAGAATTTTCGCAACGAGTTAGCAAAAGTTTTTTCCGTTTTTCTGAGCTAGACCGACGTGTGAGGTGTCCAGAGATGCGTCTGCGCGCGGGCAGTTCAACGGCGACGTATTCGAGGATGGGTCCAGTACAAAATATTAAAGTTATGATGAAATTACGCTATTTGGGCCCCCCAGCAGGCAGAACCGATCGAGGATCGCAGTCCACCCGGAAGGTGCGGTGGATAAGTACTTAATTATATGAAAATAAACTTAGTAGATAGTAAGAATATTAAGCAAATTTATATTATTTATCGTTATAAAAAAATAACGAAAACTTCAACTACCTAGCACATTCGCCTACTTCCCATGAAGAAAAATGTATTCTGACAGCTAAAACGGTGGGCCGTAGCCTAATTACGAAGGATAGCGTCGAAAACCGCGAACAAATCGGCCTTTTAGTATTCAAGATTTCGTATTGTATGAGGCTCACTGTATTACTAAGTTAGAATTTTCGCAACGAGTTAGCAAAAGTTTTTTCCGTTTTTCTGAGCTAGACCGACGTGTGAGGTGTCCAGAGATGCGTCTGCGCGCGGGCAGTTCAACGGTGACGTATTCGAGGATGGGTCCAGTACAAAATATTAAAGTTATGATGAAATTACGCTATTTGGGCCCCCCAGCAGGCAGAACCGATCGAGGATCGCAGTCCACCCGGAAGGTGCGGTGGATAAGTAGGTACTTAATTATATGAAAATAAACTTAGTAGATAGTAAGAATATTAAGCAAATTTATATTATTTATCGTTATAAAAAAATAACGAAAACTTCAACTACCTAGCACATTCGCCTACTTCCCATGAAGGAAAATGGATTCTGACAGCTAAAACGGTGGGCCGTAGCCTAATTACGAAGGATAGCGTCGAAAACCGCGAACAAATCGGCCTTTTAGTATTCAAGATTTCGTATTGTATGAGGCTCACTGTATCACTAAGTTAGAATTTTCGCAACGAGTTAGCAAAAGTTTTTTCCGTTTTTCTGAGCTAGACCGACGTGTGAGGTGTCCAGAGATGCGTCTGCGCGCGGGCAGTTCAACGGCGACGTATTCGAGGATGGGTCCAGTACAAAATATTAAAGTTATGATGAAATTACGCTATTTGGGCCCCCCAGCAGGCAGAACCGATCGAGGATCGCAGTCCACCCGGAAGGTGCGGTGGATAAGTAGGTACTTAATTATATGAAAATAAACTTAGTAGATAGTAAGAATATTAAGCAAATTTATATTATTTATCGTTATAAAAAAATAACGAAAACTTCAACTACCTAGCACATTCGCCTACTTCCCATGAAGAAAAATGTATTCTGACAGCTAAAACGGTGGGCCGTAGCCTAATTACGAAGGATAGCGTCGAAAACCGCGAACAAATCGGCCTTTTAGTATTCAAGATTTCGTATTGTATGAGGCTCACTGTATCACTAAGTTAGAATTTTCGCAACGAGTTAGCAAAAGTTTTTTCCGTTTTTCTGAGCTAGACCGACGTGTGAGGTGTCCAGAGATGCGTCTGCGCGCGGGCAGTTCAACGGCGACGTATTCGAGGATGGGTCCAGTACAAAATATTAAAGTTATGATGAAATTACGCTATTTGGGCCCCCCAGCAGGCAGAACCGATCGAGGATCGCAGTCCACCCGGAAGGTGCGGTGGATAAGTAGGTACTTAATTATATGAAAATAAACTTAGTAGATAGTAAGAATATTAAGCAAATTTATATTATTTATCGTTATAAAAAAATAACGAAAACTTCAACTACCTAGCACATTCGCCTACTTCCCATGAAGAAAAATGTATTCTGACAGCTAAAACGGTGGGCCGTAGCCTAATTACGAAGGATAGCGTCGAAAACCGCGAACAAATCGGCCTTTTAGTATTCAAGATTTCGTATTGTATTTTTTTTTTTTTTTTTTTTTTTCAGGATGGGAAATCATCAAATGACTTCTCCCGCTCTGGGCGGAGCGGGGGGGCGTGTCAGACTTTTACTGACTAAAACCCACCCGTGTTCCATCAGTTGCCCATGTGCCAGGGTCACGGTATCTCTTTCGAACAATCACGCGACCCCGGCAGGCATCGGTCCTAGTAGACCCCTACACTGCTGCTGACATCTCTTTGAGGCGCGCGTGGAACACTGCGCGCCGTCGACCCGAGCTTGGTCCTTACCGGGCGGCGAGCTACCCATTGCTCGCCACCCGCAAGCTCGCGCCTACGGTGGCCGGGAGTCCGCTATTGACTCTCGACGCCCGGGGCGTCTCCTCCTGCGGCGGCTAGGGACGTGAGGGCGCAGAGACTGCCACTCCCTCACGCGCCCCGCCTCCTCCTTCGCGAGCATTACTGCTTCGCAGAAGGAGGTGACGGCTTCCCATTCCCTCTCGCTCCGTACCATGGCTCGCACCAGGGCCGGACGCGAGAGGTCGCCGCCGCCGATCGCCTCCACGAGGACACGGCGGTGCTCCGCCCAAGCAGGGCACACCTCCACCGTATGCTCCACCGTGTCCTCCAGACGATCCTCGCAATGGAAACACCCGGGCGTATCCTCCCGCTTTATCCTGAACAGGAACCCACCGAAGCACCCATGCCCGGTGAGAACCTGCGTCAGGCGGAAGGTGAGGACGCCGTGACGCCTCTCTATCCACTCCTCAAAGAGGGGACTTACCGCCGCAATTGTGGCGTGCCCAGCACTGGGTTGCGACAATCGTACCCGCCATGTCGCCATGAGATCACACCGGAGCTCTGTCCGCCGTGCCGCGATTTGTCGCGGCAGCGGAGTTTCGCCCCGGCGTTTCGCCTCCTCGCGCCACTCCCACATGTGCGCGAGGACCTTTGCCTCCAGATCCCATGGCGGCACTCCGGCAAGGAGGCTCGCCGCCTCGCAAGAGACCGTGCGGTATCCCCGAATTAACCGGATGGCCATGACCCTCTGGGCCGCAAACAACCGGCGCGCTGGGCGCAGCCTCAGTGAGGGCGCCCACACCGGTGCCCCGTAGAGGGCCATGGACCGCACGATCCCCGTGTAGAGCCTCCGGCAGGAGGCGTTTGGACCCCCCAGATTGGGCAGGAGCCGCTTTAATGCAGCCCCAGCCCGCTCCAGTCTGGGAGCCAAACGTCGGAAATGCTCAACGAAGTTCCACCGGCTGTCGAGGACAAGTCCCAGGTACTTCATCGTCGACTCGACGCCGATGTGAACCCCTCCTACCGTAAGTTGGGAACCCGCGGGTGGCGCGTTCCGAGGACCATGAAAACCCATGGCCTCGGACTTGTGCAATGCCACCTCGAGTCCCAATTGCCGGATCCTATCGACGATTGTCGCAACCCCGCGTGTCATAATTTCGGCCGCCGCCTCGTACGACCTCCCCTGCGCAAGGACCAGCGTGTCGTCAGCGTAGCAAACTACGCTGACGCCGCTAGGGAGGTCGGCGCGCAGCACCCAGTCGTAACCGATGTCCCACAGATGCGGCCCCAGGACCGATCCCTGTGGGACACCGCACGACATCTCTCGCCGGTTCCATTCCCCTTCGTGACCGGGGTAGATGACGGCCCTATCCGTCAGATAGGCCTCGACCACGCGACAGAGGTAGGTCGGCATCCGGTGGTACCGGAGTGCCTCCCTAATGCAACTCCAGGGCAGGGTGTTGAAGGCATTGGCGATGTCTAGAGACACCGCCAAGACGACCCCACCCCGGGCCACTGCATCCCCCGTCGTGAGGGCTCGCACGCGCATGATGGCGTCCACCGTAGAGCGCCCCTTGCGGAAGCCGTACTGGCCGTCCGACAAGTCCGGCCCCTCCCGCACCAGCCACCCGACGAGGCGGTCTGCAATCACTCTTTCAAAGAGCTTGCCCACCTCGTCGAGTAGCACGATGGGCCGGTAAGCGGACGGAGAGTCCGCTGGGCGCCCAGGCTTCTTAATGAGGACCAGTTTCCCCGTCTTCCAACGAAGTGGGAACTGGCCCCTCTCCAAGCATGCGCTAAGGAGCCCCCTGAGTCGAGGCCCGAGAGCCTCTGAGGCCAGGACCCATGCTTTGCCAGGCAAGCCGTCGGGTCCTGGGGCGGTATTCTTGGCATTAAGCCTTCGTACCGCCACTCTCATCTCTGCCTCGGTCACTTCTGGAATACCGTCGTCGTCGTCAGTGGTGTGGTCCGCATCGGGCACCGCAGTAGGCGGAGCCATGGGTGGGGGACTATGTTCCCCTCGCGAAGGGAACAGAGCGCTCACCACGCCCTCCACGAGTTGGGGCCGGAGACTCTGAGTCAGCGGAGGAGCCCATGGGCGGAGTTTCTCCCGGACGGCCTTGTAGGGCCGTCCCCATGGGTCCCTGTTCAGAGTCTCCAGCGACTCCTTGCGGGCCAGTCCTCTGGCCCGCAGGATCTCCTCTTGGAGGGCGGTCTTCGCCGCTCTGTACCCCTCGTATAGCTCCGCCTGAATGGCTTCCGTATCCGGAGGTCGGATACGGAGCCTGCGATGCCTGGTGTACCGGCGTCGTGCCGCAACGCACGCTTCGCGCAACGCTGTCAGCTGCGGCGACCACCAGTACACCTGGCGCCAAGCCCGTCCTGGCTGGACTCGGGGCATAGCCACGTCACAGATCTCGGACATGGCCTCCCGGAACCACTCGGCCTCGTCGTTGGTGTCAGCAGGCCTGTCCGGTGGTGACACCCAGGCCTGCACGATCGAGGCTTCCAGGAGAAGCTCCCGGTCCAGCTTCTTCAGCGCCCACCGCGGACCACTCGGGGTCTGCCGGATCGGCGCGATCGAGGTCTGGGCGGAGACGTCAAATCGGATGTACCGATGGTCGGAATACGTCTCCACCCCCTCCATGACGCGCCAATCAATAACCTGCGGTGACAGAGCGGGGCTGGCGAACGAAATGTCCACCACTGAGTCGCCCCGCATCCGTACACACGTAGGTACAGAACCCCGATTTAGGACGACCAGGCCTGTCTCCAGGGCCCAGTCCTCCACCATCCTGCCCCGTGTGTCCGTATACCGGGAACCCCAAGCCAAATTCTTGGCGTTGAAGTCCCCGAGCACGAGCACGGGAAGGGGACGGAACCCGACGACGACGACTCTCAACTCCGCAAGGGAGTTGTGGAACTCGGCGAGAGTTCGGCTCGGGGAGAAGTATACTCCCACAACTACAATCTCCCCGAACCGTGCTGCTACGCAACCCCGTCCCCTCTTGACGGCCTCGAGGGTCGGGGTTCCGGCGGCGGCCGACGAAATGAGGGTCACTGAGCCGCTAAGGTCCTCCACCCAGTCATCCCTGGGCGGGACAAAGTACGGCTCAGCGACCACAGCGATGTTAATCGACCACTGCGCCATGCTCTGGAGTAACAGATCCTGAGCGGAGGCGCAGTGGTTGATGTTCGCTTGGAGGAGGCGCAATGGAGTACCTATTATTGGCACTCCATTTCAGCCCCCTCCTGAGTCCCCTGTGAGGGCCCTGCCGTGGTGGTGCCGGCAACGACGGTGGTCGAGGCAGCAGCGGCGACGGCGGTGACGGCGGTGGCGGAGGGCTTGCCCTTGCTCCTGGCCTTGGCGGATGAAGCGCAGGCCTTACTCCCAGCCCGGTGTTCGGCCGGCTTGCCAGCCGCCGCACATGCATAGCAGTGCGGCGTGGCATTGCAAGAGCCGGCCTTGTGACCGGGCTGACCGCAACGGAAGCAATGACCGCTGCGGTCCGCCTCTGAGGTGCATTTCACGTAAACGTGGTGCCCTGTCTGGCATCGGAAGCACCTCAGAGGTCTGGGCTCCAGCAGTTTTACCTGCGCCGACACCCAGCCCACCAGGAGCCTTCGGCCCTCCGCGGTTATTTTTTGAGCCGCCGACACGGGGCAGCTGACCGTTATGGTGCTCATCCCCGTGCTGTCAGGGCGGATGGTGCCTGCCCTCACTTGATCGGCAGAGCACCCCCCCGTCCTAACAATGGCGGCTACTACTTCCGCCTCCGTCACGCAGTCGTCCAGACCCAGGATGCGCATGTCAGCGCACTTGGTGGGCCTGGACACTCGGGCCTCGTCCGCGTCTAAGGACGCTCTCAGCCTATCGGCCAGAGCGTCAGCAGCCGGGCCACTGGCCGCACCGGGGACCTCCAGCATCCGGGCTCCAGTCAAGGTGACCTTCACCCGGAGACCGTTGGAGATGCCGATCTCCTGGAGGTCCACTGCCGCCTTGGCTTTGGAGAGCAGGTCGCGATAGGTCACGCCCTTCTTTTCCGCTTCCGGCTGTAGCGTGATGACTACAGCTGCGGACTTTGGGGCGCGGAGCCTAGCCGCGACGCTGCTCTTTTTGCGCCGCTGCTGCCTCTTTTTATTTCTGGCCGCCCTTGCAGCCTTGCTTGCCTTCTTCTTCTCCCCAACCACTTGCCATTCGGTGTTGGCGGGGGGAGATTTAGAAGGCGGGGGCGGCATTGGCGGCCCTCTCACCACCTGCGCTGGGGGGGCCCTAGCAGGCGCCTGCTTGGGCCGGCCTTTGGTCTGCCCCGGCCCTTTGGCTGGGGCAGACGCGGCGGTGGCGTACGCCACCGCCTTCGGCTGGCCCGAGGCTGCCTTCGGCTGGGCCGAGGCTGCCTTCGGCTGGCCCGAGGCCGCCTTCGGCTGACCCGAAGCCACCCCAGGCCGGCCCAAAACCGGCCGGCTTGCCGCCAGCGGGGGGCGCAGGACCACGGCCTCCAGAGCAGAGAACCTGCTCTGGAAGACAGCGAGCTCCTTCCGCACCAGGGTCAGTACCTGGTTCTCGGTAGGCAGGAGCCCGCCCTGCCCTTGCCGCGCTTCCCCCTGCGATGCCTCCTGGGGGGCGGCCCCTCGGAGACCGGCCAGGTCCGCTCGGAGCTCCTCATTCTCCTTTCGGAGGAGCTCCATGGCGGCAGTCACTCGGGCGACCTCCGCCCGCAGTTCTGCCACCCCATCCACCGCCGGAGGCCCAGAGCGAAAGGCCTTCGCTGCCGCCACGATGGCTTTCGTGGCAGCAGATATGGCCCTGTCTTTCGACCTCTGGAGCCTCTTTAGGGTCGCCGCCCTGATGGCCGTGGCCACGACCTCCGCGAACCTGTCCATTTCCTCCGAGCAGTCGGCAGCGTCCGACTCGCCACCGGAGGACTCTGAGGGGGCCCTACTGCTGGTCCCTCCAGAGGGATGCCCCTCCGTGGCGAGCCTCTCCCCTCCTTGGGTCAGCTCGGCTGAGCCTGCTCGGCTCGGCTCACCGGCCTCCTTGGTGGGGAGTCCTCGGCCGGCGCCCCTTTCATGGAGCCCACCACGCCGTGATATTTTCCGGCGGGCCGAGCTCAGCCCGCCGTCGGAGGAGGACTCTTGCCCTGCCCCCGATTTAGGGCGCTTCTGTGAGAACTCTCTGTTCCCTCCAGCAGCGCCCGCCACTCCTCGCTCCGAGTTCGCACGCGAGCCCTTAGCGCTCGACGCGGCGTCGGACTCCGACCCCGCATCGCACCCTTCCACTTCTTTTGTTTTATTTGTTGTTTTTGTTTTTAAAAAATTTTCCATGTTTGTTCCCACGAGTAATAAACTTTATATTGTCTCAAAAATCAGTGGTTCGCACTAGTGACTAATTCAGCTACCCATTAGTCAAGCTGTCAACCTCCCTCACGGTGCGCCGCCGCTTGGAGGTTTGGGGTGATTTTTTATAGAGGTTTTCTACCTCGCGGCCCGGGCGATTAAGCCAAGACCCTCGACCCCCGTCAAAAGTCAGAGACATGACCGTGACGATCTTCGGGGCTACGAGACTAACGGTGGCAGAAGGGGTACATTCCTTCTTGCCTGCCCGGCGGCAGGTTAGTGCACACCGAGCCCGCTCTAACTCCACCGCTGTGCGCCTCTGCTAAGATCAGAGGGACACACGGTGGAGCGTTCCTCCGACAGGACATTCGCATACGGGCAAAACTCCCCTTAGGCACAAAGTACCCAATGGGGAGTATTTGCCCGCACCCCAGGGTGCACCGTCCCGGAGATTGGCCTTCCCCCCGGACGTATCCATAAGGGAACTCCAACCCCCGGGCACACGAGGAGGTTTCCTGTCCAAGCACCCCTTTCGTATTGTATGAGGCTCACTGTATCACTAAGTTAGAATTTTCGCAACGAGTTAGCAAAAGTTTTTTCCGTTTTTCTGAGCTAGACCGACGTGTGAGGTGTCCAGAGATGCGTCTACGCGCGGGCAGTTCAACGGCGACGTATTCGAGGATGGGTCCAGTACAAAATATTAAAGTTATGATGAAATTACGCTATTTGGGCCCCCCAGCAGGCAGAACCGATCGAGGATCGCAGTCCACCCGGAAGGTGCGGTGGATAAGTAGGTACTTAATTATATGAAAATAAACTTAGTAGATAGTAAGAATATTAAGCAAATTTATATTATTTATCGTTATAAAAAAATAACGAAAACTTCAACTACCTAGCACATTCGCCTACTTCCCATGAAGAAAAATGTATTCTGACAGCTAAAACGGTGGGCCGTAGCCTAATTACGAAGGATAGCGTCGAAAACCGCGAACAAATCGGCCTTTTAGTATTCAAGATTTCGTATTGTATGAGGCTCACTGTATCACTAAGTTAGAATTTTCGCAACGAGTTAGCAAAAGTTTTTTCCGTTTTTCTGAGCTAGACCGACGTGTGAGGTGTCCAGAGATGCGTCTGCGCGCGGGCAGTTCAACGGCGACGTATTCGAGGATGGGTCCAGTACAAAATATTAAAGTTATGATGAAATTACGCTATTTGGGCCCCCCAGCAGGCAGAACCGATCGAGGATCGCAGTCCACCCGGAAGGTGCGGTGGATAAGTAGGTACTTAATTATATGAAAATAAACTTAGTAGATAGTAAGAATATTAAGCAAATTTATATTATTTATCGTTATAAAAAAATAACGAAAACTTCAACTACCTAGCACATTCGCCTACTTCCCATGAAGAAAAATGTATTCTGACAGCTAAAACGGTGGGCCGTAGCCTAATTACGAAGGATAGCGTCGAAAACCGCGAACAAATCGGCCTTTTAGTATTCAAGATTTCGTATTGTATGAGGCTCACTGTATCACTAAGTTAGAATTTTCGCAACGAGTTAGCAAAAGTTTTTTCCGTTTTTCTGAGCTAGACCGACGTGTGAGGTGTCCAGAGATGCGTCTGCGCGCGGGCAGTTCAACGGCGACGTATTCGAGGATGGGTCCAGTACAAAATATTAAAGTTATGATGAAATTACGCTATTTGGGCCCCCCAGCAGGCAGAACCGATCGAGGATCGCAGTCCACCCGGAAGGTGCGGTGGATAAGTAGGTACTTAATTATATGAAAATAAACTTAGTAGATAGTAAGAATATTAAGCAAATTTATATTATTTATCGTTATAAAAAAATAACGAAAACTTCAACTACCTAGCACATTCGCCTACTTCCCATGAAGAAAAATGTATTCTGACAGCTAAAACGGTGGGCCGTAGCCTAATTACGAAGGATAGCGTCGAAAACCGCGAACAAATCGGCCTTTTAGTATTCAAGATTTCGTATTGTATGAGGCTCACTGTATCACTAAGTTAGAATTTTCGCAACGAGTTAGCAAAAGTTTTTTCCGTTTTTCTGAGCTAGACCGACGTGTGAGGTGTCCAGAGATGCGTCTGCGCGCGGGCAGTTCAACGGCGACGTATTCGAGGATGGGTCCAGTACAAAATATTAAAGTTATGATGAAATTACGCTATTTGGGCCTTCCAGCAGGCAGAACCGATCGAGGATCGCAGTCCACCCGGAAGGTGCGGTGGATAAGTAGGTACTTAATTATATGAAAATAAACTTAGTAGATAGTAAGAATATTAAGCAAATTTATATTATTTATCGTTATAAAAAAATAACGAAAACTTCAACTACCTAGCACATTCGCCTACTTCCCATGAAGAAAAATGTATTCTGACAGCTAAAACGGTGGGCCGTAGCCTAATTACGAAGGATAGCGTCGAAAACCGCGAACAAATCGGCCTTTTAGTATTCAAGATTTCGTATTGTATGAGGCTCACTGTATCACTAAGTTAGAATTTTCGCAACGAGTTAGCAAAAGTTTTTTCCGTTTTTCTGAGCTAGACCGACGTGTGAGGTGTCCAGAGATGCGTCTGCGCGCGGGCAGTTCAACGGCGACGTATTCGAGGATGGGTCCAGTACAAAATATTAAAGTTATGATGAAATTACGCTATTTGGGCCCCCCAGCAGGCAGAACCGATCGAGGATCGCAGTCCACCCGGAAGGTGCGGTGGATAAGTAGGTACTTAATTATATGAAAATAAACTTAGTAGATAGTAAGAATATTAAGCAAATTTATATTATTTATCGTTATAAAAAAATAACGAAAACTTCAACTACCTAGCACATTCGCCTACTTCCCATGAAGAAAAATGTATTCTGACAGCTAAAACGGTGGGCCGTAGCCTAATTACGAAGGATAGCGTCGAAAACCGCGAACAAATCGGCCTTTTAGTATTCAAGATTTCGTATTGTATGAGGCTCACTGTATCACTAAGTTAGAATTTTCGCAACGAGTTAGCAAAAGTTTTTTCCGTTTTTCTGAGCTAGACCGACGTGTGAGGTGTCCAGAGATGCGTCTGCGCGCGGGCAGTTCAACGGCGACGTATTCGAGGATGGGTCCAGTACAAAATATTAAAGTTATGATGAAATTACGCTATTTGGGCCCCCCAGCAGGCAGAACCGATCGAGGATCGCAGTCCACCCGGAAGGTGCGGTGGATAAGTAGGTACTTAATTATATGAAAATAAACTTAGTAGATAGTAAGAATATTAAGCAAATTTATATTATTTATCGTTATAAAAAAATAACGAAAACTTCAACTACCTAGCACATTCGCCTACTTCCCATGAAGAAAAATGTATTCTGACAGCTAAAACGGTGGGCCGTAGCCTAATTACGAAGGATAGCGTCGAAAACCGCGAACAAATCGGCCTTTTAGTATTCAAGATTTCGTATTGTATGAGGCTCACTGTATCACTAAGTTAGAATTTTCGCAACGAGTTAGCAAAAGTTTTTTCCGTTTTTCTGAGCTAGACCGACGTGTGAGGTGTCCAGAGATGCGTCTGCGCGCGGGCAGTTCAACGGCGACGTATTCGAGGATGGGTCCAGTACAAAATATTAAAGTTATGATGAAATTACGCTATTTGGGCCCCCCAGCAGGCAGAACCGATCGAGGATCGCAGTCCACCCGGAAGGTGCGGTGGATAAGTAGGTACTTAATTATATGAAAATAAACTTAGTAGATAGTAAGAATATTAAGCAAATTTATATTATTTATCGTTATAAAAAAATAACGAAAACTTCAACTACCTAGCACATTCGCCTACTTCCCATGAAGAAAAATGTATTCTGACAGCTAAAACGGTGGGCCGTAGCCTAATTACGAAGGATAGCGTCGAAAACCGCGAACAAATCGGCCTTTTAGTATTCAAGATTTCGTATTGTATGAGGCTCACTGTATCACTAAGTTAGAATTTTCGCAACGAGTTAGCAAAAGTTTTTTCCGTTTTTCTGAGCTAGACCGACGTGTGAGGTGTCCAGAGATGCGTCTGCGCGCGGGCAGTTCAACGGCGACGTATTCGAGGATGGGTCCAGTACAAAATATTAAAGTTATGATGAAATTACGCTATTTGGGCCCCCCAGCAGGCAGAACCGATCGAGGATCGCAGTCCACCCGGAAGGTGCGGTGGATAAGTAGGTACTTAATTATATGAAAATAAACTTAGTAGATAGTAAGAATATTAAGCAAATTTATATTATTTATCGTTATAAAAAAATAACGAAAACTTCAACTACCTAGCACATTCGCCTACTTCCCATGAAGAAAAATGTATTCTGACAGCTAAAACGGTGGGCCGTAGCCTAATTACGAAGGATAGCGTCGAAAACCGCGAACAAATCGGCCTTTTAGTATTCAAGATTTCGTATTGTATGAGGCTCACTGTATCACTAAGTTAGAATTTTCGCAACGAGTTAGCAAAAGTTTTTTCCGTTTTTCTGAGCTAGACCGACGTGTGAGGTGTCCAGAGATGCGTCTGCGCGCGGGCAGTTCAACGGCGACGTATTCGAGGATGGGTCCAGTACAAAATATTAAAGTTATGATGAAATTACGCTATTTGGGCCCCCCAGCAGGCAGAACCGATCGAGGATCGCAGTCCACCCGGAAGGTGCGGTGGATAAGTAGGTACTTAATTATATGAAAATAAACTTAGTAGATAGTAAGAATATTAAGCAAATTTATATTATTTATCGTTATAAAAAAATAACGAAAACTTCAACTACCTAGCACATTCGCCTACTTCCCATGAAGAAAAATGTATTCTGACAGCTAAAACGGTGGGCCGTAGCCTAATTACGAAGGATAGCGTCGAAAACCGCGAACAAATCGGCCTTTTAGTATTCAAGATTTCGTATTGTATGAGGCTCACTGTATCACTAAGTTAGAATTTTCGCAACGAGTTAGCAAAAGTTTTTTCCGTTTTTCTGAGCTAGACCGACGTGTGAGGTGTCCAGAGATGCGTCTGCGCGCGGGCAGTTCAACGGCGACGTATTCGAGGATGGGTCCAGTACAAAATATTAAAGTTATGATGAAATTACGCTATTTGGGCCCCCCAGCAGGCAGAACCGATCGAGGATCGCAGTCCACCCGGAAGGTGCGGTGGATAAGTAGGTACTTAATTATATGAAAATAAACTTAGTAGATAGTAAGAATATTAAGCAAATTTATATTATTTATCGTTATAAAAAAATAACGAAAACTTCAACTACCTAGCACATTCGCCTACTTCCCATGAAGAAAAATGTATTCTGACAGCTAAAACGGTGGGCCGTAGCCTAATTACGAAGGATAGCGTCGAAAACCGCGAACAAATCGGCCTTTTAGTATTCAAGATTTCGTATTGTATGAGGCTCACTGTATCACTAAGTTAGAATTTTCGCAACGAGTTAGCAAAAGTTTTTTCCGTTTTTCTGAGCTAGACCGACGTGTGAGGTGTCCAGAGATGCGTCTGCGCGCGGGCAGTTCAACGGCGACGTATTCGAGGATGGGTCCAGTACAAAATATTAAAGTTATGATGAAATTACGCTATTTGGGCCCCCCAGCAGGCAGAACCGATCGAGGATCGCAGTCCACCCGGAAGGTGCGGTGGATAAGTAGGTACTTAATTATATGAAAATAAACTTAGTAGATAGTAAGAATATTAAGCAAATTTATATTATTTATCGTTATAAAAAAATAACGAAAACTTCAACTACCTAGCACATTCGCCTACTTCCCATGAAGAAAAATGTATTCTGACAGCTAAAACGGTGGGCCGTAGCCTAATTACGAAGGATAGCGTCGAAAACCGCGAACAAATCGGCCTTTTAGTATTCAAGATTTCGTATTGTATGAGGCTCACTGTATCACTAAGTTAGAATTTTCGCAACGAGTTAGCAAAAGTTTTTTCCGTTTTTCTGAGCTAGACCGACGTGTGAGGTGTCCAGAGATGCGTCTGCGCGCGGGCAGTTCAACGGCGACGTATTCGAGGATGGGTCCAGTACAAAATATTAAAGTTATGATGAAATTACGCTATTTGGGCCCCCCAGCAGGCAGAACCGATCGAGGATCGCAGTCCACCCGGAAGGTGCGGTGGATAAGTAGGTACTTAATTATATGAAAATAAACTTAGTAGATAGTAAGAATATTAAGCAAATTTATATTATTTATCGTTATAAAAAAATAACGAAAACTTCAACTACCTAGCACATTCGCCTACTTCCCATGAAGAAAAATGTATTCTGACAGCTAAAACGGTGGGCCGTAGCCTAATTACGAAGGATAGCGTCGAAAACCGCGAACAAATCGGCCTTTTAGTATTCAAGATTTCGTATTGTATGAGGCTCACTGTATCACTAAGTTAGAATTTTCGCAACGAGTTAGCAAAAGTTTTTTCCGTTTTTCTGAGCTAGACCGACGTGTGAGGTGTCCAGAGATGCGTCTGCGCGCGGGCAGTTCAACGGCGACGTATTCGAGGATGGGTCCAGTACAAAATATTAAAGTTATGATGAAATTACGCTATTTGGGCCCCCCAGCAGGCAGAACCGATCGAGGATCGCAGTCCACCCGGAAGGTGCGGTGGATAAGTACTTAATTATATGAAAATAAACTTAGTAGATAGTAAGAATATTAAGCAAATTTATATTATTTATCGTTATAAAAAAATAACGAAAACTTCAACTACCTAGCACATTCGCCTACTTCCCATGAAGAAAAATGTATTCTGACAGCTAAAACGGTGGGCCGTAGCCTAATTACGAAGGATAGCGTCGAAAACCGCGAACAAATCGGCCTTTTAGTATTCAAGATTTCGTATTGTATGAGGCTCACTGTATCACTAAGTTAGAATTTTCGCAACGAGTTAGCAAAAGTTTTTTCCGTTTTTCTGAGCTAGACCGACGTGTGAGGTGTCCAGAGATGCGTCTGCGCGCGGGCAGTTCAACGGCGACGTATTCGAGGATGGGTCCAGTACAAAATATTAAAGTTATGATGAAATTACGCTATTTGGGCCCCCCAGCAGGCAGAACCGATCGAGGATCGCAGTCCACCCGGAAGGTGCGGTGGATAAGTAGGTACTTAATTATATGAAAATAAACTTAGTAGATAGTAAGAATATTAAGCAAATTTATATTATTTATCGTTATAAAAAAATAACGAAAACTTCAACTACCTAGCACATTCGCCTACTTCCCATGAAGAAAAATGTATTCTGACAGCTAAAACGGTGGGCCGTAGCCTAATTACGAAGGATAGCGTCGAAAACCGCGAACAAATCGGCCTTTTAGTATTCAAGATTTCGTATTGTATGAGGCTCACTGTATCACTAAGTTAGAATTTTCGCAACGAGTTAGCAAAAGTTTTTTCCGTTTTTCTGAGCTAGACCGACGTGTGAGGTGTCCAGAGATGCGTCTGCGCGCGGGCAGTTCAACGGTGACGTATTCGAGGATGGGTCCAGTACAAAATATTAAAGTTATGATGAAATTACGCTATTTGGGCCCCCCAGCAGGCAGAACCGATCGAGGATCGCAGTCCACCCGGAAGGTGCGGTGGATAAGTACTTAATTATATGAAAATAAACTTAGTAGATAGTAAGAATATTAAGCAAATTTATATTATTTATCGTTATAAAAAAATAACGAAAACTTCAACTACCTAGCACATTCGCCTACTTCCCATGAAGAAAAATGTATTCTGACAGCTAAAACGGTGGGCCGTAGCCTAATTACGAAGGATAGCGTCGAAAACCGCGAACAAATCGGCCTTTTAGTATTCAAGATTTCGTATTGTATGAGGCTCACTGTATCACTAAGTTAGAATTTTCGCAACGAGTTAGCAAAAGTTTTTTCCGTTTTTCTGAGCTAGACCGACGTGTGAGGTGTCCAGAGATGCGTCTGCGCGCGGGCAGTTCAACGGCGACGTATTCGAGGATGGGTCCAGTACAAAATATTAAAGTTATGATGAAATTACGCTATTTGGGCCCCCCAGCAGGCAGAACCGATCGAGGATCGCAGTCCACCCGGAAGGTGCGGTGGATAAGTACTTAATTATATGAAAATAAACTTAGTAGATAGTAAGAATATTAAGCAAATTTATATTATTTATCGTTATAAAAAAATAACGAAAACTTCAACTACCTAGCACATTCGCCTACTTCCCATGAAGAAAAATGTATTCTGACAGCTAAAACGGTGGGCCGTAGCCTAATTACGAAGGATAGCGTCGAAAACCGCGAACAAATCGGCCTTTTAGTATTCAAGATTTCGTATTGTATGAGGCTCACTGTATCACTAAGTTAGAATTTTCGCAACGAGTTAGCAAAAGTTTTTTCCGTTTTTCTGAGCTAGACCGACGTGTGAGGTGTCCAGAGATGCGTCTGCGCGCGGGCAGTTCAACGGCGACGTATTCGAGGATGGGTCCAGTACAAAATATTAAAGTTATGATGAAATTACGCTATTTGGGCCCCCCAGCAGGCAGAACCGATCGAGGATCGCAGTCCACCCGGAAGGTGCGGTGGATAAGTACTTAATTATATGAAAATAAACTTAGTAGATAGTAAGAATATTAAGCAAATTTATATTATTTATCGTTATAAAAAAATAACGAAAACTTCAACTACCTAGCACATTCGCCTACTTCCCATGAAGAAAAATGTATTCTGACAGCTAAAACGGTGGGCCGTAGCCTAATTACGAAGGATAGCGTCGAAAACCGCGAACAAATCGGCCTTTTAGTATTCAAGATTTCGTATTGTATGAGGCTCACTGTATCACTAAGTTAGAATTTTCGCAACGAGTTAGCAAAAGTTTTTTCCGTTTTTCTGAGCTAGACCGACGTGTGAGGTGTCCAGAGATGCGTCTGCGCGCGGGCAGTTCAACGGCGACGTATTCGAGGATGGGTCCAGTACAAAATATTAAAGTTATGATGAAATTACGCTATTTGGGCCCCCCAGCAGGCAGAACCGATCGAGGATCGCAGTCCACCCGGAAGGTGCGGTGGATAAGTAGGTACTTAATTATATGAAAATAAACTTAGTAGATAGTAAGAATATTAAGCAAATTTATATTATTTATCGTTATAAAAAAATAACGAAAACTTCAACTACCTAGCACATTCGCCTACTTCCCATGAAGAAAAATGTATTCTGACAGCTAAAACGGTGGGCCGTAGCCTAATTACGAAGGATAGCGTCGAAAACCGCGAACAAATCGGCCTTTTAGTATTCAAGATTTCGTATTGTATGAGGCTCACTGTATCACTAAGTTAGAATTTTCGCAACGAGTTAGCAAAAGTTTTTTCCGTTTTTCTGAGCTAGACCGACGTGTGAGGTGTCCAGAGATGCGTCTGCGCGCGGGCAGTTCAACGGCGACGTATTCGAGGATGGGTCCAGTACAAAATATTAAAGTTATGATGAAATTACGCTATTTGGGCCCCCCAGCAGGCAGAACCGATCGAGGATCGCAGTCCACCCGGAAGGTGCGGTGGATAAGTAGGTACTTAATTATATGAAAATAAACTTAGTAGATAGTAAGAATATTAAGCAAATTTATATTATTTATCGTTATAAAAAAATAACGAAAACTTCAACTACCTAGCACATTCGCCTACTTCCCATGAAGAAAAATGTATTCTGACAGCTAAAACGGTGGGCCGTAGCCTAATTACGAAGGATAGCGTCGAAAACCGCGAACAAATCGGCCTTTTAGTATTCAAGATTTCGTATTGTATGAGGCTCACTGTATCACTAAGTTAGAATTTTCGCAACGAGTTAGCAAAAGTTTTTTTCCGTTTTTCTGAGCTAGACCGACGTGTGAGGTGTCCAGAGATGCGTCTGCGCGTGGGCAGTTCAACGGCGACGTATTCGAGGATGGGTCCAGTACAAAATATTAAAGTTATGATGAAATTACGCTATTTGGGCCCCCCAGCAGGCAGAACCGATCGAGGATCGCAGTCCACCCGGAAGGTGCGGTGGATAAGTAGGTACTTAATTATATGAAAATAAACTTAGTAGATAGTAAGAATATTAAGCAAATTTATATTATTTATCGTTATAAAAAAATAACGAAAACTTCAACTACCTAGCACATTCGCCTACTTCCCATGAAGAAAAATGTATTCTGACAGCTAAAACGGTGGGCCGTAGCCTAATTACGAAGGATAGCGTCGAAAACCGCGAACAAATCGGCCTTTTAGTATTCAAGATTTCGTATTGTATGAGGCTCACTGTATCACTAAGTTAGAATTTTCGCAACGAGTTAGCAAAAGTTTTTTCCGTTTTTCTGAGCTAGACCGACGTGTGAGGTGTCCAGAGATGCGTCTGCGCGCGGGCAGTTCAACGGCGACGTATTCGAGGATGGGTCCAGTACAAAATATTAAAGTTATGATGAAATTACGCTATTTGGGCCCCCCAGCAGGCAGAACCGATCGAGGATCGCAGTCCACCCGGAAGGTGCGGTGGATAAGTACTTAATTATATGAAAATAAACTTAGTAGATAGTAAGAATATTAAGCAAATTTATATTATTTATCGTTATAAAAAAATAACGAAAACTTCAACTACCTAGCACATTCGCCTACTTCCCATGAAGAAAAATGTATTCTGACAGCTAAAACGGTGGGCCGTAGCCTAATTACGAAGGATAGCGTCGAAAACCGCGAACAAATCGGCCTTTTAGTATTCAAGATTTCGTATTGTATGAGGCTCACTGTATCACTAAGTTAGAATTTTCGCAACGAGTTAGCAAAAGTTTTTTCCGTTTTTCTGAGCTAGACCGACGTGTGAGGTGTCCAGAGATGCGTCTGCGCGCGGGCAGTTCAACGGCGACGTATTCGAGGATGGGTCCAGTACAAAATATTAAAGTTATGATGAAATTACGCTATTTGGGCCCCCCAGCAGGCAGAACCGATCGAGGATCGCAGTCCACCCGGAAGGTGCGGTGGATAAGTAGGTACTTAATTATATGAAAATAAACTTAGTAGATAGTAAGAATATTAAGCAAATTTATATTATTTATCGTTATAAAAAAATAACGAAAACTTCAACTACCTAGCACATTCGCCTACTTCCCATGAAGAAAAATGTATTCTGACAGCTAAAACGGTGGGCCGTAGCCTAATTACGAAGGATAGCGTCGAAAACCGCGAACAAATCGGCCTTTTAGTATTCAAGATTTCGTATTGTATGAGGCTCACTGTATCACTAAGTTAGAATTTTCGCAACGAGTTAGCAAAAGTTTTTTCCGTTTTTCTGAGCTAGACCGACGTGTGAGGTGTCCAGAGATGCGTCTGCGCGCGGGCAGTTCAACGGCGACGTATTCGAGGATGGGTCCAGTACAAAATATTAAAGTTATGATGAAATTACGCTATTTGGGCCCCCCAGCAGGCAGAACCGATCGAGGATCGCAGTCCACCCGGAAGGTGCGGTGGATAAGTAGGTACTTAATTATATGAAAATAAACTTAGTAGATAGTAAGAATATTAAGCAAATTTATATTATTTATCGTTATAAAAAAATAACGAAAACTTCAACTACCTAGCACATTCGCCTACTTCCCATGAAGAAAAATGTATTCTGACAGCTAAAACGGTGGGCCGTAGCCTAATTACGAAGGATAGCGTCGAAAACCGCGAACAAATCGGCCTTTTAGTATTCAAGATTTCGTATTGTATGAGGCTCACTGTATCACTAAGTTAGAATTTTCGCAACGAGTTAGCAAAAGTTTTTTCCGTTTTTCTGAGCTAGACCGACGTGTGAGGTGTCCAGAGATGCGTCTGCGCGCGGGCAGTTCAACGGCGACGTATTCGAGGATGGGTCCAGTACAAAATATTAAAGTTATGATGAAATTACGCTATTTGGGCCCCCCAGCAGGCAGAACCGATCGAGGATCGCAGTCCACCCGGAAGGTGCGGTGGATAAGTACTTAATTATATGAAAATAAACTTAGTAGATAGTAAGAATATTAAGCAAATTTATATTATTTATCGTTATAAAAAAATAACGAAAACTTCAACTACCTAGCACATTCGCCTACTTCCCATGAAGAAAAATGTATTCTGACAGCTAAAACGGTGGGCCGTAGCCTAATTACGAAGGATAGCGTCGAAAACCGCGAACAAATCGGCCTTTTAGTATTCAAGATTTCGTATTGTATGAGGCTCACTGTATCACTAAGTTAGAATTTTCGCAACGAGTTAGCAAAAGTTTTTTCCGTTTTTCTGAGCTAGACCGACGTGTGAGGTGTCCAGAGATGCGTCTGCGCGCGGGCAGTTCAACGGCGACGTATTCGAGGATGGGTCCAGTACAAAATATTAAAGTTATGATGAAATTACGCTATTTGGGCCCCCCAGCAGGCAGAACCGATCGAGGATCGCAGTCCACCCGGAAGGTGCGGTGGATAAGTACTTAATTATATGAAAATAAACTTAGTAGATAGTAAGAATATTAAGCAAATTTATATTATTTATCGTTATAAAAAAATAACGAAAACTTCAACTACCTAGCACATTCGCCTACTTCCCATGAAGAAAAATGTATTCTGACAGCTAAAACGGTGGGCCGTAGCCTAATTACGAAGGATAGCGTCGAAAACCGCGAACAAATCGGCCTTTTAGTATTCAAGATTTCGTATTGTATGAGGCTCACTGTATCACTAAGTTAGAATTTTCGCAACGAGTTAGCAAAAGTTTTTTCCGTTTTTCTGAGCTAGACCGACGTGTGAGGTGTCCAGAGATGCGTCTGCGCGCGGGCAGTTCAACGGCGACGTATTCGAGGATGGGTCCAGTACAAAATATTAAAGTTATGATGAAATTACGCTATTTGGGCCCCCCAGCAGGCAGAACCGATCGAGGATCGCAGTCCACCCGGAAGGTGCGGTGGATAAGTACTTAATTATATGAAAATAAACTTAGTAGATAGTAAGAATATTAAGCAAATTTATATTATTTATCGTTATAAAAAAATAACGAAAACTTCAACTACCTAGCACATTCGCCTACTTCCCATGAAGAAAAATGTATTCTGACAGCTAAAACGGTGGGCCGTAGCCTAATTACGAAGGATAGCGTCGAAAACCGCGAACAAATCGGCCTTTTAGTATTCAAGATTTCGTATTGTATGAGGCTCACTGTATCACTAAGTTAGAATTTTCGCAACGAGTTAGCAAAAGTTTTTTCCGTTTTTCTGAGCTAGACCGACGTGTGAGGTGTCCAGAGACGCGTCTGCGCGCGGGCAGTTCAACGGCGACGTATTCGAGGATGGGTCCAGTACAAAATATTAAAGTTATGATGAAATTACGCTATTTGGGCCCCCCAGCAGGCAGAACCGATCGAGGATCGCAGTCCACCCGGAAGGTGCGGTGGATAAGTACTTAATTATATGAAAATAAACTTAGTAGATAGTAAGAATATTAAGCAAATTTATATTATTTATCGTTATAAAAAAATAACGAAAACTTCAACTACCTAGCACATTCGCCTACTTCCCATGAAGAAAAATGTATTCTGACAGCTAAAACGGTGGGCCGTAGCCTAATTACGAAGGATAGCGTCGAAAACCGCGAACAAATCGGCCTTTTAGTATTCAAGATTTCGTATTGTATGAGGCTCACTGTATCACTAAGTTAGAATTTTCGCAACGAGTTAGCAAAAGTTTTTTCCGTTTTTCTGAGCTAGACCGACGTGTGAGGTGTCCAGAGATGCGTCTGCGCGCGGGCAGTTCAACGGCGACGTATTCGAGGATGGGTCCAGTACAAAATATTAAAGTTATGATGAAATTACGCTATTTGGGCCCCCCAGCAGGCAGAACCGATCGAGGATCGCAGTCCACCCGGAAGGTGCGGTGGATAAGTACTTAATTATATGAAAATAAACTTAGTAGATAGTAAGAATATTAAGCAAATTTATATTATTTATCGTTATAAAAAAATAACGAAAACTTCAACTACCTAGCACATTCGCCTACTTCCCATGAAGAAAAATGTATTCTGACAGCTAAAACGGTGGGCCGTAGCCTAATTACGAAGGATAGCGTCGAAAACCGCGAACAAATCGGCCTTTTAGTATTCAAGATTTCGTATTGTATGAGGCTCACTGTATCACTAAGTTAGAATTTTCGCAACGAGTTAGCAAAAGTTTTTTCCGTTTTTCTGAGCTAGACCGACGTGTGAGGTATCCAGAGACGCGTCTGCGCGCGGGCAGTTCAACGGCGACGTATTCGAGGATGGGTCCAGTACAAAATATTAAAGTTATGATGAAATTACGCTATTTCGGCCCCCCAGCAGGTAGAACCGATCGAGGATCGCAGTCCACCCGGAAGGTGCGGTGGATAAGTACTTAATTATATGAAAATAAACTTAGTAGATAGTAAGAATATTAAGCAAATTTATATTATTTATCGTTATAAAAAAATAACGAAAACTTCAACTACCTAGCACATTCGCCTACTTCCCATGAAGAAAAATGTATTCTGACAGCTAAAACGGTGGGCCGTAGCCTAATTACGAAGGATAGCGTCGAAAACCGCGAACAAATCGGCCTTTTAGTATTCAAGATTTCGTATTGTATGAGGCTCACTGTATCACTAAGTTAGAATTTTCGCAACGAGTTAGCAAAAGTTTTTTCCGTTTTTCTGAGCTAGACCGACGTGTGAGGTGTCCAGAGATGCGTCTGCGCGCGGGCAGTTCAACGGCGACGTATTCGAGGATGGGTCCAGTACAAAATATTAAAGTTATGATGAAATTACGCTATTTGGGCCCCCCAGCAGGCAGAACCGATCGAGGATCGCAGTCCACCCGGAAGGTGCGGTGGATAAGTACTTAATTATATGAAAATAAACTTAGTAGATAGTAAGAATATTAAGCAAATTTATATTATTTATCGTTATAAAAAAATAACGAAAACTTCAACTACCTAGCACATTCGCCTACTTCCCATGAAGAAAAATGTATTCTGACAGCTAAAACGGTGGGCCGTAGCCTAATTACGAAGGATAGCGTCGAAAACCGCGAACAAATCGGCCTTTTAGTATTCAAGATTTCGTATTGTATGAGGCTCACTGTATCACTAAGTTAGAATTTTCGCAACGAGTTAGCAAAAGTTTTTTCCGTTTTTCTGAGCTAGACCGACGTGTGAGGTGTCCAGAGATGCGTCTGCGCGCGGGCAGTTCAACGGCGACGTATTCGAGGATGGGTCCAGTACAAAATATTAAAGTTATGATGAAATTACGCTATTTGGGCCCCCCAGCAGGCAGAACCGATCGAGGATCGCAGTCCACCCGGAAGGTGCGGTGGATAAGTACTAAATTATATGAAAATAAACTTAGTAGATAGTAAGAATATTAAGCAAATTTATATTAATTATCGTTATAAAAAAATAACGAAAACTTCAACTACCTAGCACATTCGCCTACTTCCCATGAAGAAAAATGTATTCTGACAGCTAAAACGGTGGGCCGTAGCCTAATTACGAAGGATAGCGTCGAAAACCGCGAACAAATCGGCCTTTTAGTATTCAAGATTTCGTATTGTATGAGGCTCACTGTATCACTAAGTTAGAATTTTCGCAACGAGTTAGCAAAAGTTTTTTCCGTTTTTCTGAGCTAGACCGACGTGTGAGGTGTCCAGAGATGCGTCTGCGCGCGGGCAGTTCAACGGCGACGTATTCGAGGATGGGTCCAGTACAAAATATTAAAGTTATGATGAAATTACGCTATTTGGGCCCCCCAGCAGGCAGAACCGATCGAGGATCGCAGTCCACCCGGAAGGTGCGGTGGATAAGTAGGTACTTAATTATATGAAAATAAACTTAGTAGATAGTAAGAATATTAAGCAAATTTATATTATTTATCGTTATAAAAAAATAACGAAAACTTCAACTACCTAGCACATTCGCCTACTTCCCATGAAGAAAAATGTATTCTGACAGCTAAAACGGTGGGCCGTAGCCTAATTACGAAGGATAGCGTCGAAAACCGCGAACAAATCGGCCTTTTAGTATTCAAGATTTCGTATTGTATGAGGCTCACTGTATCACTAAGTTAGAATTTTCGCAACGAGTTAGCAAAAGTTTTTTCCGTTTTTCTGAGCTAGACCGACGTGTGAGGTGTCCAGAGACGCGTCTGCGCGCGGGCAGTTCAACGGCGACGTATTCGAGGATGGGTCCAGTACAAAATATTAAAGTTATGATGAAATTACGCTATTTGGGCCGCCCAGCAGGCAGAACCGATCGAGGATAGCAGTCCACCCGGAAGGTGCGGTGGATAAGTACTTAATTATATGAAAATAAACTTAGTAGATAGTAAGAATATTAAGCAAATTTATATTATTTATCGTTATAAAAAAATAACGAAAACTTCAACTACCTAGCACATTCGCCTACTTCCCATGAAGAAAAATGTATTCTGACAGTTAAAACGGTGGGCCGTAGCCTAATTACGAAGGATAGCGTCGAAAACCGCGAACAAATCGGCCTTTTAGTATTCAAGATTTCGTATTGTATGAGGCTCACTGTATCACTAAGTTAGAATTTTCGCAACGAGTTAGCAAAAGTTTTTTCCGTTTTTCTGAGCTAGACCGACGTGTGAGGTGTCCAGAGACGCGTCTGCGCGCGGGCAGTTCAACGGCGACGTATTCGAGGATGGGTCCAGTACAAAATATTAAAGTTATGATGAAATTACGCTATTTGGGCCCCCCAGCAGGCAGAACCGATCGAGGATCGCAGTCCACCCGGAAGGTGCGGTGGATAAGTACTTAATTATATGAAAATAAACTTAGTAGATCGTAAGAATATTAAGCAAATTTATATTATTTATCGTTATAAAAAAATAACGAAAACTTCAACTACCTAGCACATTCGCCTACTTCCCATGAAGAAAAATGTATTCTGACAGCTAAAACGGTGGGCCGTAGCCTAATTACGAAGGATAGCGTCGAAAACCGCGAACAAATCGGCCTTTTAGTATTCAAGATTTCGTATTGTATGAGGCTTTTTTTTTTTTTTTTTTTTTTTTTTTTCAGGATGGGAAATCATCAAATGACTTCTCCCGCTCTGGGCGGAGCGGGAGGGCGTGTCAGACTTTTACTGACTAAAACCCACCCGTGTTCCATCAGTTGCCCATGTGCCAGGGTCACGGTATCTCTTTCGAACAATCACGCGACCCCGGCAGGCATCGGTCCTAGTAGACCCCTACACTGCTGCTGACATCTCTTTGAGGCGCGCGTGGAACACTGCGCGCCGTCGACCCGAGCCTGGTCCTTACCGGGCGGCGAGCTACCCATTGCTCGCCACCCGCAAGCTCGCGCCTACGGTGGCCGGGAGTCCGCAATCGACTCCCGACGCCCGGGGCGTCTCCTCCTGCGGCGGCTAGGGGCGTGAGGGCGCAGAGACTGCCACTCCCTCACGCGCCCCGCCTCCTCCTTCGCGAGCATTACTGCTTCGCAGAAGGAGGTGACGGCTTCCCATTCCCTCTCGCTCCGTACCATGGCTCGCACCAGGGCCGGACGCGAGAGGTCGCCGCCGCCAATCGCCTCCACGAGGACACGGCGGTGCTCCGCCCAGGCAGGGCACACCTCCACCGTATGCTCCACCGTGTCCTCCAGACGATCCTCGCAATGGAAACACCCGGACGTATCCTCCCGCTTTATCCTGAACAGGAACCCACCGAAGCACCCATGCCCGGTGAGAACCTGCGTCAGGCGGAAGGTGAGGACGCCGTGACGCCTCTCTATCCACTCCTCAAAGAGGGGACTTACCGCCGCAATAGTTGCGTGCCCAGCACTGGGTTGCGACAATCGTACCCGCCATGTCGCCATGAGATCACACCGGAGCTCTGTCCGCCGTGCCGCGATTTGTCGCGGCAGCGGAGTTTCGCCCCGGCGTTTCGCCTCCTCGCGCCACTCCCACATGTGCGCGAGGACCTTTGCCTCCAGATCCCATGGCGGCACTCCGGCAAGGAGGCTCGCCGCCTCGCACGAGACCGTGCGGTATCCCCGGATTAACCGGATGGCCATGACCCTCTGGGCCGCAAACAACCAGCGCGCTGGGCGCAGCCTCAGTGAGGGCGCCCACACCGGTGCCCCGTAGAGGGCCATGGACCGCACGATCCCCGTGTAGAGCCTCCGGCAGGAGGCGTTTGGACCCCCCAGATTGGGCAGGAGCCGCTTTAATGCAGCCCCAGCCCGCTCCAGTCTGGGAGCCAAACGTCGGAAATGCTCAACGAAGTTCCACCGGCTGTCGAGGACAAGTCCCAAGTACTTCATCGTCGACTCGACGCCGATGTGAACCCCTCCTACTGTAAGTTGGGAACCCGCAGGTGGCGCGTTCCGAGGACCATGAAAACCCATGGCCTCGGACTTGTGCAATGCCACCTCGAGGCCCAATTGCCGGATCCTATCGACGATTGTCGCAACCCCGCGTGTCATCAGTTCGGCCGCCGCCTCGTACGACCTTCCCTGCGCAAGGACCAGCGTGTCGTCAGCGTAGCAAACTACGCTGACGCCGCTAGGGAGGTCGGCGCGCAGCACCCAGTCGTAACCGATGTCCCACAGATGCGGCCCCAGGACCGATCCCTGTGGGACACCGCACGACATCTCTCGCCGGTTCCATTCCCCCTCGTGACCGGGGTAGATGACGGCCCTATCCGTCAGATAGGCCTCGACCACGCGACAGAGGTAGGTCGGCATCCGGTGATACCGGAGTGCCTCCCTAATGCAACTCCAGGGCAGGGTGTTGAAGGCATTGGCGATGTCTAGAGACACCGCCAAGACGACCCCACCCCGGGCCACTGCATCCCCCGTCGTGAGGGCTCGCACGCGCATGATGGCGTCCACCGTAGAGCGCCCCTTGCGGAAGCCGTACTGGCCGTCCGACAAGTCCGGCCCCTCCCGCACCAGCCACCCGACGAGGCGGTCTGCAATCACTCTTTCAAAGAGCTTGCCCACCTCGTCGAGCAGCACGATGGGCCGGTAAGCGGACGGAGAGTCCGCTAGGCGCCCAGGCTTCTTAATGAGGACCAGTTTCCCCGACTTCCAACGAAGTGGGAACCGGCCCCTCTCCAAGCATGCGCTTAGGAGCCCCCTGAGTCGAGGCCCGAGAGCCTCTGAGGCCAGGACCCATGCTTTGCCAGGCAAGCCGTCGGGTCCTGGGGCGGTATTCTTGGCATTAAGCCTTCGTACCGCCACCCTCATCTCTACCTCGGTCACTTCTGGAGCACCGTCGTCGTCGTCAGTGGTGTAGTCCGCATCGGGCACCGCAGTAGGCGGAGCCATGGGTGGGGGACTATGTTCCCCGCGAGAAGGGAACAGAGCGCTCACCACGCCCTCCACGAGTTGGGGCCGGAGACTCTGAGTCAGCGGAGGAGCCCATGGGCGGAGTTTCTCCCGGACGGCCTTGTAGGGCCGTCCCCATGGGTCCCTGTTCAGAGTCTCCAGCGACTCCTTGCGGGCCAGTCCTCTGGCCCGCAGGATCTCCTCTTGGAGGGCGGTCTTCGCCGCTCTGTACCCCTCGTATAGCTCCGCCTGAATGGCTTCCGTATCCGGAGGTCGGATACGGAGCCTGCGGTGCCTGGTGTACCGGCGTCGTGCCGCAACGCACGCTTCGCGCAACGCTGTCAGCTGCGGCGACCACCAGTACACCTGGCGCCAAGCCCGTCCTGGCTGGACTCGGGGCATAGCCACGTCACAGATCTCGGACATGGCCTCCCGGAACCACTCGGCCTCGTCGTTGGTGTCAGCAGGCCTGTCCGGTGGTGACACCCAGGCCTGCACGATCGAGGCTTCCAGGAGAAGCTCCCGGTCCAGCTTCTTCAGCGCCCACCGCGGACCACTCGGGGTCTGCCGGATCGGCGCGCTCGAGGTCTGGGCGGAGACGTCAAATCGGATGTACCGATGGTCGGAATACGTCTCCACCCCCTCCATGACGCGCCAATCAATAACCTGCGGTGACAGAGCGGGGCTGGCGAACGAAATGTCCACCACTGAGTCGCCCCGCATCCGTACACACGTAGGTACAGAACCCCGATTTAGGACGACCAGGCCTGTCTCCAGAGCCCAGTCCTCCACCATCCTGCCCCGTGTGTCCGTATACCGGGAACCCCAAGCCAAATTCTTGGCGTTGAAGTCCCCGAGTACGAGCACGGGAAGGGGACGGAACCCGACGACGACGACTCTCAACTCCGCAAGGGAGTTGTGGAACTCGGCGAGAGTTCGGCTCGGGGAGAAGTATACTCCCACAAATACAATCTCCTCGAACCGTGCTGCTACGCAACCCCGTCCCCTCTTGACGGCCTCGAGGGTCGGGGTTCCGGCGGCGGCCGACGAAATGAGGGTCACTGAGCCGCTCAGGTCCTCCACCCAGTCATCCCTGGGCGGGACAAAGTACGGCTCAGCGACCACAGCGATGTTAATCGACCACTGCGCCATGCTCTGGAGTAACAGATCCTGAGCGGAGGCGCAGTGGTTGATGTTCGCTTGGAGGAGGCGCAATGGAGTACCTATTATTGGCACTCCATTTCAGCCCCCTCCTGAGCCCCCTGTGAGGGCCCTGCCGTGGTGGTGCCGGCCACGACAGCAGTGGTCGAGGCGGCAGCGGCGACAGCAGTGACAGCGGTGGCGGAGGGCTTACCCTTGCCTCTGGCCTTGGCGGCTACAGCGCAGGCCTTACTCCCAGCCCGGTGTTCGGCCGGCTTGCCAGCCGCCGCACATGCATAGCAGTGCGGCGTGGCATTGCACGAGCCGGCCTTGTGACCGGGCTGACCGCAGCGGAAGCAGTGACCGCTGCGGTCCACCTCTGAGGTGCAACCCACGAACACGTGGTTGCCCATCTGGCATCGGAAGCACCTCAGAGGTCTGGGCTCCAACAGTTTCACCTGCGCTGAGACCCAGCCCACCAGAAGCCTTCGGCCCTCCGCGGTGATTTTTTGGGCCGCCGACACGGGGCAGCTCACCGTGACAGTTCGCAACCCCGCATTGTCAGGGCGGATGGTGCCTGCCCTCACTTGTTCGGCAGGACAACCCCCCGCCCTAGCGATGGCGGCCACCACCTCCGCCTCCGTGACGCAATCGTCCAGGCCCAAGATGCGCATGTCAGCGCACTTGATGGGCCTGGACACCCGGGCCTCCTCCGCGTCCAACGACGCCCTTAGCCTTTCGGCCAGAGCGTCAGCGGTCGGGCCACTAGCTGCACCGGGGACCTCTAGCATCCGGGCCCCAGTCAATGTGACTTTAACCCGGAGCCCGTCGGAGATGCCGAGCTCCGTCAGGTCCACCGCTGCCTTCGCCTTGGAGAGCACGTCGCGGTAGGACACGCCCTTTTTTACCGCTTCCGGCTGTAGTGTAATCACTACAGCTGCGGACCTCGGGGCGCGGAGCCTAGCCGCGACGCTGCTCTTTTTACGCCGCTGCTGCCTCTTTTTATTTCTGGCCGCTCTTGCAGCCTTGCTTGCCTTCTTCTTCTCCCCAACCACTTGCCATTCGGCGTTGGCAGGGGGAGATTTAGAAGGCGGGGGCGGCATTGGCAGCCCTCTCGCCACCTGCGCTGGGGGGGCTCTCGCAGGTGCCTGTTTGGGCCGGCCTTTGGTCTGTCCCGGCCCTTTGGCTGGGGTAGACGCGGAAGCAGCATACGACGCCGCCTTCGGCTGGGCCGAGGCTGCCTTAGGCTGGCCCGCGGCCGCCTTCGCCTTCGGCTGACCCGAGGCCACCCTAGGCTGACCCGAAACCGGCCGGCTTGCCGCCAGCGGGGGGCGCAGGACAACGGCCTCCAGAGCAGAAAACCTACTCTGGAAGGCAGCGAGCTCCCGCTGCACCAGGGCCAGCACCTGGGCTTCGGCAGGCGGGGGCACGCCCTGCCCATGCCGCGCTTCCCCCTGCGACGCCATCTGGGGGCCGGCTCCTCGGAGCCTAGCCAGGTCCGCCCGGAGCTCCTCGTTCTCCTTTCGGAGGAGCTCCATGGCGGCAGTCACGCGGGCGACCTCCGCCCGCAGTTCTGCCACCCCATCCACCACCGGAGGCCCAGAGCGAAAGGCCTTCGCTGCCGCCACGATGGCTTTCGTGGCAGCAGATATGGCCTTGTCCTTGGACCTCTGCAGCCTCTTTAAGGTCGCCGCCTTGATGGACGTGGCCACGACCTCCGCGAACCTGCCCATCTCCTCGGAGTAGGCGGCAGCGTCCGACTCGCCACCGGAGGATTCTGAGGGGGCCCTACTGCTGGTCCCTCCAGAGGGGTGCCCCTCCGTGGCGAGCCTCTTCCCTCCTTGGGTGAGCTCGGCTGGGTCTGCTCGGCTCAGCGCACCGGCCTCCTTGGTCGGGAGTCCTCGGCCGGTGCCCCTATCCTGGAGCCCACCACGCCTGGATATTTTCCGACGGGCCGAGCTCAGCCCGCCGTCGGAGGAGGACTCCTGTCCTGCCCCTGATTTAGGGCGCTTCTGGGAGACCTTACGGTTCCCACCAGCAGCGCCCGCCACTCCTCGCTCCGAGCTCGCAAGCGAGCCCTTCGCGCTCGATGCGGCGTCGGACTCCGACCCCGCATCGCTCCCTTCCACTTGGTTGGTTTTGTTTGTTTTTAAATATTTTTCCATTTCAGTTCCCACGAGTAAAAAACTTTCTAGACACAAAATTCTGTGGTTCGCACTAGTGACTAATTCAGCTACCCATTAGTCAAGCTGTCAACCTCCCTCACGGTGCGCCGCCGCTTGAAGGTTTGGGGTGATTTTTTATAGAGGTTTTCTACCTCGCGGCCCGGGCGATTAAGCCAAGACCCTCGACCCCCGTCAAAAGTCAGAGACATGACCGTGACGATCTTCGGGGCTACGAGACTAACGGTGGCAGAAGGGGTATATTCCTTCTTGCCTGCCCGGCGGCAGGTTAGTGCACACCGAGCCCGCTCTAACTCCACCGCTGTGCGCCTCTGCTAAGATCAGAGGGACACACGGTGGAGCGTTCCTCCGACAGGACATTCGCATACGGGCAAAACTCCCCTTAGGCACAAAGTACCCAATGGGGAGTATTTGCCCGCACCCCAGGGTGCACCGTCCCGGAGATTGGCCTTCCCCCCGGACGTATCCATAAGGGAACTCCAACCCCCGGGCACACGAGGAGGTTTCCTGTCCAAGCACCCCATTGTATGAGGCTCACTGTATCACTAAGTTAGAATTTTCGCAACGAGTTAGCAAAAGTTTTTTCCGTTTTTCTGAGCTAGACCGACGTGTGAGGTGTCCAGAGACGCGTCTGCGCGCGGGCAGTTCAACGGCGACGTATTCGAGGATGGGTCCAGTACAAAATATTAAAGTTATGATGAAATTACGCTATTTGGGCCCCCCAGCAGGCAGAGCCGATCGAGGATCGCAGTCCACCCGGAAGGTGCGGTGGATAAGTACTTAATTATATGAAAATAAACTTAGTAGATAGTAAGAATATTAAGCAAATTTACATTATTTATCGTTATAAAAAATTAACGAAAACTTCAACTACCTAGCACATTCGCCTACTTCCCATGAAGGAAAATGGATTCTGACAGCTAAAACGGTGGGCCGTAGCCTAATTACGAAGGATAGCGTCGAAAACCGTGAACAAATCGGCCTTTTAGTATTCAAGATTTCGTATTGTATGAGGCTCACTGTATCACTTAGTTAGAATTTTCGCAACGAGTTAGCAAAAGTTTTTTCCGTTTTTCTGAGCTAGACCGACGTGTGAGGTGTCCAGAGACGCGTCTGCGTGCGGGCAGTTCAACGGCGACGTATTCGAGGATGGGTCCAGTACAAAATATTAAAGTTATGATGAAATTACGCTATTTGGGCCCCCCAGCAGGCAGAACCGATCGAGGATCGCAGTCCACCCGGAAGGTGCGGTGGATAAGTACTTAATTATATGAAAATAAACTTAGTAGATAGTAAGAATATTAAGCAAATTTACATTATTTATCGTTATAAAAAATTAACGAAAACTTCAACTACCTAGCACATTCGCCTACTTCCCATGAAGGAAAATGGATTCTGACAGCTAAAACGGTGGGCCGTAGCCTAATTACGAAGGATAGCGTCGAAAACCGCGAACAAATCGGCCTTTTAGTATTCAAGATTTCGTATTGTATGAGGCTCACTGTATCACTAAGTTAGAATTTTCGCAACGAGTTAGCAAAAGTTTTTTCCGTTTTTCTGAGCTAGACCGACGTGTGAGGTGTCCAGAGACGCGTCTGCGCGCGGGCAGTTCAACGGCGACGTATTCGAGGATGGGTCCAGTACAAAATATTAAAGTTATGATGAAATTACGCTATTTGGGCCCCCCAGCAGGCAGAACCGATCGAGGATCGCAGTCCACCCGGAAGGTGCGGTGGATAAGTACTTAATTATATGAAAATAAACTTAGTAGATAGTAAGAATATTAAGCAAATTTATATTATTTATCGTTATAAAAAAATAACGAAAACTTCAACTACCTAGCACATTCGCCTACTTCCCATGAAGAAAAATGTATTCTGACAGCTAAAACGGTGGGCCGTAGCCTAATTACGAAGGATAGCGTCGAAAACCGCGAACAAATCGGCCTTTTAGTATTCAAGATTTCGTATTGTATGAGGCTCACTGTATCACTAAGTTAGAATTTTCGCAACGAGTTAGCAAAAGTTTTTTCCGTTTTTCTGAGCTAGACCGACGTGTGAGGTGTCCAGAGATGCGTCTGCGCGCGGGCAGTTCAACGGCGACGTATTCGAGGATGGGTCCAGTACAAAATATTAAAGTTATGATGAAATTACGCTATTTGGGCCCCCCAGCAGGCAGAACCGATCGAGGATCGCAGTCCACCCGGAAGGTGCGGTGGATAAGTACTTAATTATATGAAAATAAACTTAGTAGATAGTAAGAATATTAAGCAAATTTATATTATTTATCGTTATAAAAAAATAACGAAAACTTCAACTACCTAGCACATTCGCCTACTTCCCATGAAGAAAAATGTATTCTGACAGCTAAAACGGTGGGCCGTAGCCTAATTACGAAGGATAGCGTCGAAAACCGCGAACAAATCGGCCTTTTAGTATTCAAGATTTCGTATTGTATGAGGCTCACTGTATCACTAAGTTAGAATTTTCGCAACGAGTTAGCAAAAGTTTTTTCCGTTTTTCTGAGCTAGACCGACGTGTGAGGTGTCCAGAGACGCGTCTGCGCGCGGGCAGTTCAACGGCGACGTATTCGAGGATGGGTCCAGTACAAAATATTAAAGTTATGATGAAATTACGCTATTTGGGCCCCCCAGCAGGCAGAACCGATCGAGGATCGCAGTCCACCCGGAAGGTGCGGTGGATAAGTACTTAATTATATGAAAATAAACTTAGTAGATAGTAAGAATATTAAGCAAATTTATATTATTTATCGTTATAAAAAAATAACGAAAACTTCAACTACCTAGCACATTCGCCTACTTCCCATGAAGAAAAATGTATTCTGACAGCTAAAACGGTGGGCCGTAGCCTATATACGAAGGATAGCGTCGAAAACCGCGAACAAATCGGCCTTTTAGTATTCAAGATTTCGTATTGTATGAGGCTCACTGTATCACTAAGTTAGAATTTTCGCAACGAGTTGGCAAAAGTTTTTTCCGTTTTTCTGAGCTAGACCGACGTGTGAGGTGTCCAGAGACGCGTCTGCGCGCGGGCAGTTCAACGGCGACGTATTCGAGGATGGGTCCAGTACAAAATATTAAAGTTATGATGAAATTACGCTATTTGGGCCCCCCAGCAGGCAGAACCGATCGAGGATCGCAGTCCACCCGGAAGGTGCGGTGGATAAGTACTTAATTATATGAAAATAAACTTAGTAGATAGTAAGAATATTAAGCAAATTTATATTATTTATCGTTATAAAAAAATAACGAAAACTTCAACTACCTAGCACATTCGCCTACTTCCCATGAAGAAAAATGTATTCTGACAGCTAAAACGGTGGGCCGTAGCCTAATTACGAAGGATAGCGTCGAAAACCGCGAACAAATCGGCCTTTTAGTATTCAAGATTTCGTATTGTATGAGGCTCACTGTATCACTAAGTTAGAATTTTCGCAACGAGTTAGCAAAAGTTTTTTCCCGTTTTTCTGAGCTAGACCGACGTGTGAGGTGTCCAGAGACGCGTCTGCGCGCGGGCAGTTCAACGGCGACGTATTCGAGGATGGGTCCAGTACAAAATATTAAAGTTATGATGAAATTACGCTATTTGGGCCCCCCAGCAGGCAGAACCGATCGAGGATCGCAGTCCACCCGGAAGGTGCGGTGGATAAGTACTTAATTATATGAAAATAAACTTAGTAGATAGTAAGAATATTAAGCAAATTTATATTATTTATCGTTATAAAAAAATAACGAAAACTTCAACTACCTAGCACATTCGCCTACTTCCCATGAAGAAAAATGTATTCTGACAGCTAAAACGGTGGGCCGTAGCCTAATTACGAAGGATAGCGTCGAAAACCGCGAACAAATCGGCCTTTTAGTATTCAAGATTTCGTATTGTATGAGGCTCACTGTATCACTAAGTTAGAATTTTCGCAACGAGTTAGCAAAAGTTTTTTCCGTTTTTCTGAGCTAGACCGACGTGTGAGGTGTCCAGAGATGCGTCTGCGCGCGGGCAGTTCAACGGCGACGTATTCGAGGATGGGTCCAGTACAAAATATTAAAGTTATGATGAAATTACGCTATTTGGGCCCCCCAGCAGGCAGAACCGATCGAGGATCGCAGTCCACCCGGAAGGTGCGGTGGATAAGTACTTAATTATATGAAAATAAACTTAGTAGATAGTAAGAATATTAAGCAAATTTATATTATTTATCGTTATAAAAAAATAACGAAAACTTCAACTACCTAGCACATTCGCCTACTTCCCATGAAGAAAAATGTATTCTGACAGCTAAAACGGTGGGCCGTAGCCTAATTACGAAGGATAGCGTCGAAAACCGCGAACAAATCGGCCTTTTAGTATTCAAGATTTCGTATTGTATGAGGCTCACTGTATCACTAAGTTAGAATTTTCGCAACGAGTTAGCAAAAGTTTTTTCCGTTTTTCTGAGCTAGACCGACGTGTGAGGTGTCCAGAGACGCGTCTGCGCGCGGGCAGTTCAACGGCGACGTATTCGAGGATGGGTCCAGTACAAAATATTAAAGTTATGATGAAATTACGCTATTTGGGCCCCCCAGCAGGCAGAACCGATCGAGGATCGCAGTCCACCCGGAAGGTGCGGTGGATAAGTACTTAATTATATGAAAATAAACTTAGTAGATAGTAAGAATATTAAGCAAATTTATATTATTTATCGTTATAAAAAAATAACGAAAACTTCAACTACCTAGCACATTCGCCTACTTCCCATGAAGAAAAATGTATTCTGACAGCTAAAACGGTGGGCCGTAGCCTAATTACGAAGGATAGCGTCGAAAACCGCGAACAAATCGGCCTTTTAGTATTCAAGATTTCGTATTGTATGAGGCTCACTGTATCACTAAGTTAGAATTTTCGCAACGAGTTAGCAAAAGTTTTTTCCGTTTTTCTGAGCTAGACCGACGTGTGAGGTGTCCAGAGATGCGTCTGCGCGCGGGCAGTTCAACGGCGACGTATTCGAGGATGGGTCCAGTACAAAATATTAAAGTTATGATGAAATTACGCTATTTGGGCCCCCCAGCAGGCAGAACCGATCGAGGATCGCAGTCCACCCGGAAGGTGCGGTGGATAAGTACTTAATTATATGAAAATAAACTTAGTAGATAGTAAGAATATTAAGCAAATTTATATTATTTATCGTTATAAAAAAATAACGAAAACTTCAACTACCTAGCACATTCGCCTACTTCCCATGAAGAAAAATGTATTCTGACAGCTAAAACGGTGGGCCGTAGCCTAATTACGAAGGATAGCGTCGAAAACCGCGAACAAATCGGCCTTTTAGTATTCAAGATTTCGTATTGTATGAGGCTCACTGTATCACTAAGTTAGAATTTTCGCAACGAGTTAGCAAAAGTTTTTTCCGTTTTTCTGAGCTAGACCGACGTGTGAGGTGTCCAGAGACGCGTCTGCGCGCGGGCAGTTCAACGGCGACGTATTCGAGGATGGGTCCAGTACAAAATATTAAAGTTATGATGAAATTACGCTATTTGGGCCCCCCAGCAGGCAGAACCGATCGAGGATCGCAGTCCACCCGGAAGGTGCGGTGGATAAGTACTTAATTATATGAAAATAAACTTAGTAGATAGTAAGAATATTAAGCAAATTTATATTATTTATCGTTATAAAAAAATAACGAAAACTTCAACTACCTAGCACATTCGCCTACTTCCCATGAAGAAAAATGTATTCTGACAGCTAAAACGGTGGGCCGTAGCCTATATACGAAGGATAGCGTCGAAAACCGCGAACAAATCGGCCTTTTAGTATTCAAGATTTCGTATTGTATGAGGCTCACTGTATCACTAAGTTAGAATTTTCGCAACGAGTTGGCAAAAGTTTTTTCCGTTTTTCTGAGCTAGACCGACGTGTGAGGTGTCCAGAGACGCGTCTGCGCGCGGGCAGTTCAACGGCGACGTATTCGAGGATGGGTCCAGTACAAAATATTAAAGTTATGATGAAATTACGCTATTTGGGCCCCCCAGCAGGCAGAACCGATCGAGGATCGCAGTCCACCCGGAAGGTGCGGTGGATAAGTACTTAATTTTATGAAAATAAACTTAGTAGATAGTAAGAATATTAAGCAAATTTATATTATTTATCGTTATAAAAAAATAACGAAAACTTCAACTACCTAGCACATTCGCCTACTTCCCATAAAGAAAAATGTATTCTGACAGCTAAAACGGTGGGCCGTAGCCTAATTACGAAGGATAGCGTCGAAAACCGCGAACAAATCGGCCTTTTAGTATTCAAGATTTCGTATTGTATGAGGCTCACTGTATCACTAAGTTAGAATTTTCGCAACGAGTTAGCAAAAGTTTTTTCCGTTTTTCTGAGCTAGACCGACGTGTGAGGTGTCCAGAGATGCGTCTGCGCGCGGGCAGTTCAACGGCGACGTATTCGAGGATGGGTCCAGTACAAAATATTAAAGTTATGATGAAATTACGCTATTTGGGCCCCCCAGCAGGCAGAACCGATCGAGGATCGCAGTCCACCCGGAAGGTGCGGTGGATAAGTACTTAATTATATGAAAATAAACTTAGTAGATAGTAAGAATATTAAGCAAATTTATATTATTTATCGTTATAAAAAAATAACGAAAACTTCAACTACCTAGCACATTCGCCTACTTCCCATGAAGAAAAATGTATTCTGACAGCTAAAACGGTGGGCCGTAGCCTAATTACGAAGGATAGCGTCGAAAACCGCGAACAAATCGGCCTTTTAGTATTCAAGATTTCGTATTGTATGAGGCTCACTGTATCACTAAGTTAGAATTTTCGCAACGAGTTAGCAAAAGTTTTTTCCCGTTTTTCTGAGCTAGACCGACGTGTGAGGTGTCCAGAGACGCGTCTGCGCGCGGGCAGTTCAACGGCGACGTATTCGAGGATGGGTCCAGTACAAAATATTAAAGTTATGATGAAATTACGCTATTTGGGCCCCCCAGCAGGCAGAACCGATCGAGGATCGCAGTCCACCCGGAAGGTGCGGTGGATAAGTACTTAATTTTATGAAAATAAACTTAGTAGATAGTAAGAATATTAAGCAAATTTATATTATTTATCGTTATAAAAAAATAACGAAAACTTCAACTACCTAGCACATTCGCCTACTTCCCATGAAGAAAAATGTATTCTGACAGCTAAAACGGTGGGCCGTAGCCTAATTACGAAGGATAGCGTCGAAAACCGCGAACAAATCGGCCTTTTAGTATTCAAGATTTCGTATTGTATGAGGCTCACTGTATCACTAAGTTAGAATTTTCGCAACGAGTTAGCAAAAGTTTTTTCCGTTTTTCTGAGCTAGACCGACGTGTGAGGTGTCCAGAGATGCGTCTGCGCGCGGGCAGTTCAACGGCGACGTATTCGAGGATGGGTCCAGTACAAAATATTAAAGTTATGATGAAATTACGCTATTTGGGCCCCCCAGCAGGCAGAACCGATCGAGGATCGCAGTCCACCCGGAAGGTGCGGTGGATAAGTACTTAATTATATGAAAATAAACTTAGTAGATAGTAAGAATATTAAGCAAATTTATATTATTTATCGTTATAAAAAAATAACGAAAACTTCAACTACCTAGCACATTCGCCTACTTCCCATGAAGAAAAATGTATTCTGACAGCTAAAACGGTGGGCCGTAGCCTACTTACGAAGGATAGCGTCGAAAACCGCGAACAAATCGGCCTTTTAGTATTCAAGATTTCGTATTGTATGAGGCTCACTGTATCACTAAGTTAGAATTTTCGCAACGAGTTAGCAAAAGTTTTTTCCGTTTTTCTGAGCTAGACCGACGTGTGAGGTGTCCAGAGATGCGTCTGCGCGCGGGCAGTTCAACGGCGACGTATTCGAGGATGGGTCCAGTACAAAATATTAAAGTTATGATGAAATTACGCTATTTGGGCCCCCCAGCAGGCAGAACCGATCGAGGATCGCAGTCCACCCGGAAGGTGCGGTGGATAAGTACTTAATTATATGAAAATAAACTTAGTAGATAGTAAGAATATTAAGCAAATTTACATTATTTATCGTTATAAAAAATTAACGAAAACTTCAACTACCTAGCACATTCGCCTACTTCCCATGAAGGAAAATGGATTCTGACAGCTAAAACGGTGGGCCGTAGCCTAATTACGAAGGATAGCGTCGAAAACCGCGAACAAATCGGCCTTTTAGTATTCAAGATTTCGTATTGTATGAGGCTCACTGTATCACTTAGTTAGAATTTTCGCAACGAGTTAGCAAAAGTTTTTTCCGTTTTTCTGAGCTAGACCGACGTGTGAGGTGTCCAGAGACGCGTCTGCACGCGGGCAGTTCAACGGCGACGTATTCGAGGATGGGTCCAGTACAAAATATTAAAGTTATGATGAAATTACGCTATTTGGGCCCCCCAGCAGGCAGAACCGATCGAGGATCGCAGTCCACCCGGAAGGTGCGGTGGATAAGTACTTAATTATATGAAAAGAAACTTAGTAGATAGTAAGAATATTAAGCAAATTTATATTATTTATCGTTATAAAAAAATAACGAAAACTTCAACTACCTAGCACATTCGCCTACTTCCCATGAAGAAAAATGTATTCTGACAGCTAAAACGGTGGGCCGTAGCCTAATTACGAAGGATAGCGTCAAAAACCGCGAACAAATCGGCCTTTTAGTATTCAAGATTTCGTATTGTATGAGGCTCACTGTATCACTAAGTTAGAATTTTCGCAACGAGTTAGCAAAAGTTTTTTCCGTTTTTCTGAGCTAGACCGACGTGTGAGGTGTCCAGAGACGCGTCTGCGCGCGGGCAGTTCAACGGCGACGTATTCGAGGATGGGTCCAGTACAAAATATTAAAGTTATGATGAAATTACGCTATTTGGGCCCCCCAGCAGGCAGAACCGATCGAGGATCGCAGTCCACCCGGAAGGTGCGGTGGATAAGTACTTAATTATATGAAAATAAACTTAGTAGATAGTAAGAATATTAAGCAAATTTATATTATTTATCGTTATAAAAAAATAACGAAAACTTCAACTACCTAGCACATTCGCCTACTTCCCATGAAGAAAAATGGATTCTGACAGCTAAAACGGTGGGCCGTAGCCTAATTACGAAGGATAGCGTCGAAAACCGCGAACAAATCGGCCTTTTAGTATTCAAGATTTCGTATTGTATGAGGCTCACTGTATCACTAAGTTAGAATTTTCGCAACGAGTTAGCAAAAGTTTTTTCCGTTTTTCTGAGCTAGACCGACGTGTGAGGTGTCCAGAGACGCGTCTGCGCGCGGGCAGTTCAACGGCGACGTATTCGAGGATGGGTCCAGTACAAAATATTAAAGTTATGATGAAATTACGCTATTTGGGCCCCCCAGCAGGCAGAACCGATCGAGGATCGCAGTCCACCCGGAAGGTGCGGTGGATAAGTACTTAATTATATGAAAATAAACTTAGTAGATAGTAAGAATATTAAGCAAATTTATATTATTTATCGTTATAAAAAAATAACGAAAACTTCAACTACCTAGCACATTCGCCTACTTCCCATGAAGAAAAATGTATTCTGACAGCTAAAACGGTGGGCCGTAGCCTAATTACGAAGGATAGCGTCGAAAACCGCGAACAAATCGGCCTTTTAGTATTCAAGATTTCGTATTGTATGAGGCTCACTGTATCACTAAGTTAGAATTTTCGCAACGAGTTAGCAAAAGTTTTTTCCGTTTTTCTGAGCTAGACCGACGTGTGAGGTGTCCAGAGACGCGTCTGCGCGCGGGCAGTTCAACGGCGACGTATTCGAGGATGGGTCCAGTACAAAATATTAAAGTTATGATGAAATTACGCTATTTGGGCCCCCCAGCAGGCAGAACCGATCGAGGATCGCAGTCCACCCGGAAGGTGCGGTGGATAAGTACTTAATTATATGAAAATAAACTTAGTAGATAGTAAGAATATTAAGCAAATTTATATTATTTATCGTTATAAAAAAATAACGAAAACTTCAACTACCTAGCACATTCGCCTACTTCCCATGAAGAAAAATGTATTCTGACAGCTAAAACGGTGGGCCGTAGCCTAATTACGAAGGATAGCGTCGAAAACCGCGAACAAATCGGCCTTTTAGTATTCAAGATTTCGTATTGTATGAGGCTCACTGTATCACTAAGTTAGAATTTTCGCAACGAGTTAGCAAAAGTTTTTTCCGTTTTTCTGAGCTAGACCGACGTGTGAGGTGTCCAGAGACGCGTCTGCGCGCGGGCAGTTCAACGGCGACGTATTCGAGGATGGGTCCAGTACAAAATATTAAAGTTATGATGAAATTACGCTATTTGGGCCCCCCAGCAGGCAGAACCGATCGAGGATCGCAGTCCACCCGGAAGGTGCGGTGGATAAGTACTTAATTATATGAAAATAAACTTAGTAGATAGTAAGAATATTAAGCAAATTTATATTATTTATCGTTATAAAAAAATAACGAAAACTTCAACTACCTAGCACATTCGCCTACTTCCCATGAAGAAAAATGGATTCTGACAGCTAAAACGGTGGGCCGTAGCCTAATTACGAAGGATAGTGTCGAAAACCGCGAACAAATCGGCCTTTTAGTATTCAAGATTTCGTATTGTATGAGGCTCACTGTATCACTAAGTTAGAATTTTCGCAACGAGTTAGCAAAAGTTTTTTCCGTTTTTCTGAGCTAGACCGACGTGTGAGGTGTCCAGAGACGCGTCTGCGCGCGGGCAGTTCAACGGCGACGTATTCGAGGATGGGTCCAGTACAAAATATTAAAGTTATGATGAAATTACGCTATTTGGGCCCCCCAGCAGGCAGAACCGATCGAGGATCGCAGTCCACCCGGAAGGTGCGGTGGATAAGTACTTAATTATATGAAAATAAACTTAGTAGATAGTAAGAATATTAAGCAAATTTATATTATTTATCGTTATAAAAAAATAACGAAAACTTCAACTACCTAGCACATTCGCCTACTTCCCATGAAGAAAAATGTATTCTGACAGCTAAAACGGTGGGCCGTAGCCTATATACGAAGGATAGCGTCGAAAACAGCGAACAAATCGGCCTTTTAGTATTCAAGATTTCGTATTGTATGAGGCTCACTGTATCACTTAGTTAGAATTTTCGCAACGAGTTAGCAAAAGTTTTTTCCGTTTTTCTGAGCTAGACCGACGTGTGAGGTGTCCAGAGACGCGTCTGCGCGCGGGCAGTTCAACGGCGACGTATTCGAGGATGGGTCCAGTACAAAATATTAAAGTTATGATGAAATTACGCTATTTGGGCCCCCCAGCAGGCAGAACCGATCGAGGATCGCAGTCCACCCGGAAGGTGCGGTGGATAAGTACTTAATTATATGAAAATAAACTTAGTAGATAGTAAGAATATTAAGCAAATTTATATTATTTATCGTTATAAAAAAATAACGAAAACTTCAACTACCTAGCACATTCGCCTACTTCCCATGAAGAAAAATGTATTCTGACAGCTAAAACGGTGGGCCGTAGCCTAATTACGAAGGATAGCGTCGAAAACCGCGAACAAATCGGCCTTTTAGTATTCAAGATTTCGTATTGTATGAGGCTCACTGTATCACTAAGTTAGAATTTTCGCAACGAGTTAGCAAAAGTTTTTTCCCGTTTTTCTGAGCTAGACCGACGTGTGAGGTGTCCAGAGACGCGTCTGCGCGCGGGCAGTTCAACGGCGACGTATTCGAGGATGGGTCCAGTACAAAATATTAAAGTTATGATGAAATTACGCTATTTGGGCCCCCCAGCAGGCAGAACCGATCGAGGATCGCAGTCCACCCGGAAGGTGCGGTGGATAAGTACTTAATTATATGAAAATAAACTTAGTAGATAGTAAGAATATTAAGCAAATTTATATTATTTATCGTTATAAAAAAATAACGAAAACTTCAACTACCTAGCACATTCGCCTACTTCCCATGAAGAAAAATGTATTCTGACAGCTAAAACGGTGGGCCGTAGCCTAATTACGAAGGATAGCGTCGAAAACCGCGAACAAATCGGCCTTTTAGTATTCAAGATTTCGTATTGTATGAGGCTCACTGTATCACTAAGTTAGAATTTTCGCAACGAGTTAGCAAAAGTTTTTTCCGTTTTTCTGAGCTAGACCGACGTGTGAGGTGTCCAGAGATGCGTCTGCGCGCGGGCAGTTCAACGGCGACGTATTCGAGGATGGGTCCAGTACAAAATATTAAAGTTATGATGAAATTACGCTATTTGGGCCCCCCAGCAGGCAGAACCGATCGAGGATCGCAGTCCACCCGGAAGGTGCGGTGGATAAGTACTTAATTATATGAAAATAAACTTAGTAGATAGTAAGAATATTAAGCAAATTTATATTATTTATCGTTATAAAAAAATAACGAAAACTTCAACTACCTAGCACATTCGCCTACTTCCCATGAAGAAAAATGTATTCTGACAGCTAAAACGGTGGGCCGTAGCCTAATTACGAAGGATAGCGTCGAAAACCGCGAACAAATCGGCCTTTTAGTATTCAAGATTTCGTATTGTATGAGGCTCACTGTATCACTAAGTTAGAATTTTCGCAACGAGTTAGCAAAAGTTTTTTCCGTTTTTCTGAGCTAGACCGACGTGTGAGGTGTCCAGAGACGCGTCTGCGCGCGGGCAGTTCAACGGCGACGTATTCGAGGATGGGTCCAGTACAAAATATTAAAGTTATGATGAAATTACGCTATTTGGGCCCCCCAGCAGGCAGAACCGATCGAGGATCGCAGTCCACCCGGAAGGTGCGGTGGATAAGTACTTAATTATATGAAAATAAACTTAGTAGATAGTAAGAAAATTAAGCAAATTTACATTATTTATCGTTATAAAAAATTAACGAAAACTTCAACTACCTAGCACATTCGCCTACTTCCCATGAAGGAAAATGGATTCTGACAGCTAAAACGGTGGGCCGTAGCCTAATTACGAAGGATAGCGTCGAAAACCGCGAACAAATCGGCCTTTTAGTATTCAAGATTTCGTATTGTATGAGGCTCACTGTATCACTTAGTTAGAATTTTCGCAACGAGTTAGCAAAAGTTTTTTCCGTTTTTCTGAGCTAGACCGACGTGTGAGGTGTCCAGAGACGCGTCTGCGCGCGGGCAGTTCAACGGCGACGTATTCGAGGATGGGTCCAGTACAAAATATTAAAGTTATGATGAAATTACGCTATTTGGGCCCCCCAGCAGGCAGAACCGATCGAGGATCGCAGTCCACCCGGAAGGTGCGGTGGATAAGTACTTAATTATATGAAAATAAACTTAGTAGATAGTAAGAATATTAAGCAAATTTATATTATTTATCGTTATAAAAAAATAACGAAAACTTCAACTACCTAGCACATTCGCCTACTTCCCATGAAGAAAAATGGATTCTGACAGCTAAAACGGTGGGCCGTAGCCTAATTACGAAGGATAGCGTCGAAAACCGCGAACAAATCGGCCTTTTAGTATTCAAGATTTCGTATTGTATGAGGCTCACTGTATCACTAAGTTAGAATTTTCGCAACGAGTTAGCAAAAGTTTTTTCCGTTTTTCTGAGCTAGACCGACGTGTGAGGTGTCCAGAGACGCGTCTGCGCGCGGGCAGTTCAACGGCGACGTATTCGAGGATGGGTCCAGTACAAAATATTAAAGTTATGATGAAATTACGCTATTTGGGCCCCCCAGCAGGCAGAACCGATCGAGGATCGCAGTCCACCCGGAAGGTGCGGTGGATAAGTACTTAATTATATGAAAATAAACTTAGTAGATAGTAAGAATATTAAGCAAATTTATATTATTTATCGTTATAAAAAAATAACGAAAACTTCAACTACCTAGCACATTCGCCTACTTCCCATGAAGAAAAATGGATTCTGACAGCTAAAACGGTGGGCCGTAGCCTAATTACGAAGGATAGCGTCGAAAACCGCGAACAAATCGGCCTTTTAGTATTCAAGATTTCGTATTGTATGAGGCTCACTGTATCACTAAGTTAGAATTTTCGCAACGAGTTAGCAAAAGTTTTTTCCGTTTTTCTGAGCTAGACCGACGTGTGAGGTGTCCAGAGACGCGTCTGCGCGCGGGCAGTTCAACGGCGACGTATTCGAGGATGGGTCCAGTACAAAATATTAAAGTTATGATGAAATTACGCTATTTGGGCCCCCCAGCAGGCAGAACCGATCGAGGATCGCAGTCCACCCGGAAGGTGCGGTGGATAAGTACTTAATTATATGAAAATAAACTTAGTAGATAGTAAGAATATTAAGCAAATTTATATTATTATTTTATCGTTATAAAAAAATAACGAAAACTTCAACTACCTAGCACATTCGCCTACTTCCCATGAAGAAAAATGTATTCTGACAGCTAAAACGGTGGGCCGTAGCCTAATTACGAAGGATAGCGTCGAAAACCGCGAACAAATCGGCCTTTTAGTATTCAAGATTTCGTATTGTATGAGGCTCACTGTATCACTAAGTTAGAATTTTCGCAACGAGTTAGCAAAAGTTTTTTCCGTTTTTCTGAGCTAGACCGACGTGTGAGGTGTCCAGAGACGCGTCTGCGCGCGGGCAGTTCAACGGCGACGTATTCGAGGATGGGTCCAGTACAAAATATTAAAGTTATGATGAAATTACGCTATTTGGGCCCCCCAGCAGGCAGAACCGATCGAGGATCGCAGTCCACCCGGAAGGTGCGGTGGATAAGTACTTAATTATATGAAAATAAACTTAGTAGATAGTAAGAATATTAAGCAAATTTATATTATTTATCGTTATAAAAAAATTACGAAAACTTCAACTACCTAGCACATTCGCCTACTTCCCATGAAGAAAAATGGATTCTGACAGCTAAAACGGTGGGCCGTAGCCTAATTACGAAGGATAGCGTCGAAAACCGCGAACAAATCGGCCTTTTAGTATTCAAGATTTCGTATTGTATGAGGCTCACTGTATCACTAAGTTAGAATTTTCGCAACGAGTTAGCAAAAGTTTTTTCCGTTTTTCTGAGCTAGACCGACGTGTGAGGTGTCCAGAGACGCGTCTGCGCGCGGGCAGTTCAACGGCGACGTATTCGAGGATGGGTCCAGTACAAAATATTAAAGTTATGATGAAATTACGCTATTTGGGCCCCCCAGCAGGCAGAACCGATCGAGGATCGCAGTCCACCCGGAAGGTGCGGTGGATAAGTACTTAATTATATGAAAATAAACTTAGTAGATAGTAAGAATATTAAGCAAATTTATATTATTATTTTATCGTTATAAAAAAATAACGAAAACTACAACTACCTAGCACATTCGCCTACTTCCCATGAAGAAAAATGTATTCTGACAGCTAAAACGGTGGGCCGTAGCCTAATTACGAAGGATAGCGTCGAAAACCGCGAACAAATCGGCCTTTTAGTATTCAAGATTTCGTATTGTATGAGGCTCACTGTATCACTAAGTTAGAATTTTCGCAACGAGTTAGCAAAAGTTTTTTCCGTTTTTCTGAGCTAGACCGACGTGTGAGGTGTCCAGAGACGCGTCTGCGCGCGGGCAGTTCAACGGCGACGTATTCGAGGATGGGTCCAGTACAAAATATTAAAGTTATGATGAAATTACGCTATTTGGGCCCCCCAGCAGGCAGAACCGATCGAGGATCGCAGTCCACCCGGAAGGTGCGGTGGATAAGTACTTAATTATATGAAAATAAACTTAGTAGATAGTAAGAATATTAAGCAAATTTATATTATTTATCGTTATAAAAAAATAACGAAAACTTCAACTACCTAGCACATTCGCCTACTTCCCATGAAGAAAAATGTATTCTGACAGCTAAAACGGTGGGCCGTAGCCTAATTACGAAGGATAGCGTCGAAAACCGCGAACAAATCGGCCTTTTAGTATTCAAGATTTCGTATTGTATGAGGCTCACTGTATCACTAAGTTAGAATTTTCGCAACGAGTTAGCAAAAGTTTTTTCCGTTTTTCTGAGCTAGACCGACGTGTGAGGTGTCCAGAGACGCGTCTGCGCGCGGGCAGTTCAACGGCGACGTATTCGAGGATGGGTCCAGTACAAAATATTAAAGTTATGATGAAATTACGCTATTTGGGCCCCCCAGCAGGCAGAACCGATCGAGGATCGCAGTCCACCCGGAAGGTGCGGTGGATAAGTACTTAATTATATGAAAATAAACTTAGTAGATAGTAAGAATATTAAGCAAATTTATATTATTATTTTATCGTTATAAAAAAATAACGAAAACTTCAACTACCTAGCACATTCGCCTACTTCCCATGAAGAAAAATGTATTCTGACAGCTAAAACGGTGGGCCGTAGCCTAATTACGAAGGATAGCGTCGAAAACCGCGAACAAATCGGCCTTTTAGTATTCAAGATTTCGTATTGTATGAGGCTCACTGTATCACTAAGTTAGAATTTTCGCAACGAGTTAGCAAAAGTTTTTTCCGTTTTTCTGAGCTAGACCGACGTGTGAGGTGTCCAGAGATGCGTCTGCGCGCGGGCAGTTCAACGGCGACGTATTCGAGGATGGGTCCAGTACAAAATATTAAAGTTATGATGAAATTACGCTATTTGGGCCCCCCAGCAGGCAGAACCGATCGAGGATCGCAGTCCACCCGGAAGGTGCGGTGGATAAGTACTTAATTATATGAAAATAAACTTAGTAGATAGTAAGAATATTAAGCAAATTTATATTATTTATCGTTATAAAAAAATAACGAAAACTTCAACTACCTAGCACATTCGCCTACTTCCCATGAAGAAAAATGTATTCTGACAGCTAAAACGGTGGGCCGTAGCCTAATTACGAAGGATAGCGTCGAAAACCGCGAACAAATCGGCCTTTTAGTATTCAAGATTTCGTATTGTATGAGGCTCACTGTATCACTAAGTTAGAATTTTCGCAACGAGTTAGCAAAAGTTTTTTCCGTTTTTCTGAGCTAGACCGACGTGTGAGGTGTCCAGAGACGCGTCTGCGCGCGGGCAGTTCAACGGCGACGTATTCGAGGATGGGTCCAGTACAAAATATTAAAGTTATGATGAAATTACGCTATTTGGGCCCCCCAGCAGGCAGAACCGATCGAGGATCGCAGTCCACCGGGAAGGTGCGGTGGATAAGTACTTAATTATATAAAATAAACTTAGTAGATAGTAAGAATATTAAGCAAATTTATATTATTTATCGTTATAAAAAAATAACGAAAACTTCAACTACCTAGCACATTCGCCTACTTCCCATGAAGAAAAATGGATTCTGACAGCTAAAACGGTGGGCCGTAGCCTAATTACGAAGGATAGCGTCGAAAACCGCGAACAAATCGGCCTTTTAGTATTCAAGATTTCGTATTGTATGAGGCTCACTGTATCACTAAGTTAGAATTTTCGCAACGAGTTAGCAAAAGTTTTTTCCGTTTTTCTGAGCTAGACCGACGTGTGAGGTGTCCAGAGACGCGTCTGCGCGCGGGCAGTTCAACGGCGACGTATTCGAGGATGGGTCCAGTACAAAATATTAAAGTTATGATGAAATTACGCTATTTGGGCCCCCCAGCAGGCAGAACCGATCGAGGATCGCAGTCCACCCGGAAGGTGCGGTGGATAAGTACTTAATTATATGAAAATAAACTTAGTAGATAGTAAGAATATTAAGCAAATTTATATTATTTATCGTTATAAAAAAATAACGAAAACTTCAACTACCTAGCACATTCGCCTACTTCCCATGAAGAAAAATGTATTCTGACAGCTAAAACGGTGGGCCGTAGCCTAATTACGAAGGATAGCGTCGAAAACCGCGAACAAATCGGCCTTTTAGTATTCAAGATTTCGTATTGTATGAGGCTCACTGTATCACTAAGTTAGAATTTTCGCAACGAGTTAGCAAAAGTTTTTTCCGTTTTTCTGAGCTAGACCGACGTGTGAGGTGTCCAGAGACGCGTCTGCGCGCGGGCAGTTCAACGGCGACGTATTCGAGGATGGGTCCAGTACAAAATATTAAAGTTATGATGAAATTACGCTATTTGGGCCCCCCAGCAGGCAGAACCGATCGAGGATCGCAGTCCACCCGGAAGGTGCGGTGGATAAGTACTTAATTATATGAAAATAAACTTAGTAGATAGTAAGAATATTAAGCAAATTTATATTATTATTTTATCGTTATAAAAAAATAACGAAAACTTCAACTACCTAGCACATTCGCCTACTTCCCATGAAGAAAAATGTATTCTGACAGCTAAAACGGTGGGCCGTAGCCTAATTACGAAGGATAGCGTCGAAAACTGCGAACAAATCGGCCTTTTAGTATTCAAGATTTCGTATTGTATGAGGCTCACTGTATCACTAAGTTAGAATTTTCGCAACGAGTTAGCAAAAGTTTTTTCCGTTTTTCTGAGCTAGACCGACGTGTGAGGTGTCCAGAGACGCGTCTGCGCGCGGGCAGTTCAACGGCGACGTATTCGAGGATGGGTCCAGTACAAAATATTAAAGTTATGATGAAATTACGCTATTTGGGCCCCCCAGCAGGCAGAACCGATCGAGGATCGCAGTCCACCCGGAAGGTGCGGTGGATAAGTACTTAATTATATGAAAATAAACTTAGTAGATAGTAAGAATATTTAGCAAATTTATATTATTATTTTATCGTTATAAAAAAATAACGAAAACTTCAACTACCTAGCACATTCGCCTACTTCCCATGAAGAAAAATGTATTCTGACAGCTAAAACGGTGGGCCGTAGCCTAATTACGAAGGATAGCGTCGAAAACCGCGAACAAATCGGCCTTTTAGTATTCAAGATTTCGTATTGTATGAGGCTCACTGTATCACTAAGTTAGAATTTTCGCAACGAGTTAGCAAAAGTTTTTTCCGTTTTTCTGAGCTAGACCGACGTGTGAGGTGTCCAGAGACGCGTCTGCGCGCGGGCAGTTCAACGGCGACGTATTCGAGGATGGGTCCAGTACAAAATATTAAAGTTATGATGAAATTACGCTATTTGGGCCCCCCAGCAGGCAGAACCGATCGAGGATCGCAGTCCACCCGGAAGGTGCGGTGGATAAGTACTTAATTATATGAAAATAAACTTAGTAGATAGTAAGAATATTAAGCAAATTTATATTATTTATCGTTATAAAAAAATAACGAAAACTTCAACTACCTAGCACATTCGCCTACTTCCCATGAAGAAAAATGTATTCTGACAGCTAAAACGGTGGGCCGTAGCCTAATTACGAAGGATAGCGTCGAAAACCGCGAACAAATCGGCCTTTTAGTATTCAAGATTTCGTATTGTATGAGGCTCACTGTATCACTAAGTTAGAATTTTCGCAACGAGTTAGCAAAAGTTTTTTCCGTTTTTCTGAGCTAGACCGACGTGTGAGGTGTCCAGAGACGCGTCTGCGCGCGGGCAGTTCAACGGCGACGTATTCGAGGATGGGTCCAGTACAAAATATTAAAGTTATGATGAAATTACGCTATTTGGGCCCCCCAGCAGGCAGAACCGATCGAGGATCGCAGTCCACCCGGAAGGTGCGGTGGATAAGTACTTAATTATATGAAAATAAACTTAGTAGATAGTAAGAATATTAAGCAAATTTATATTATTATTTTATCGTTATAAAAAAATAACGAAAACTTCAACTACCTAGCACATTCGCCTACTTCCCATGAAGAAAAATGTATTCTGACAGCTAAAACGGTGGGCCGTAGCCTAATTACGAAGGATAGCGTCGAAAACCGCGAACAAATCGGCCTTTTAGTATTCAAGATTTCGTATTGTATGAGGCTCACTGTATCACTAAGTTAGAATTTTCGCAACGAGTTAGCAAAAGTTTTTTCCGTTTTTCTGAGCTAGACCGACGTGTGAGGTGTCCAGAGACGCGTCTGCGCGCGGGCAGTTCAACGGCAACGTATTCGAGGATGGGTCCAGTACAAAATATTAAAGTTATGATGAAATTACGCTATTTGGGCCCCCCAGCATGCAGAACCGATCGAGGATCGCAGTCCACCCGGAAGGTGCGGTGGATAAGTACTTAATTATATGAAAATAAACTTAGTAGATAGTAAGAATATTAAGCAAATTTATATTATTTATCGTTATAAAAAAATAACGAAAACTTCAACTACCTAGCACATTCGCCTACTTCCCATGAAGAAAAATGTATTCTGACAGCTAAAACGGTGGGCCGTAGCCTAATTACGAAGGATAGCGTCGAAAACCGCGAACAAATCGGCCTTTTAGTATTCAAGATTTCGTATTGTATGAGGCTCACTGTATCACTTTTTTTTTTTTTTTTTTTTTTTTTCAGGATGGGAAATCATCAAATGACTTCTCCCGCTCTGGGCGGAGCGGGAGGGCGTGTCAGACTTTTACTGACTAAAACCCACCCGTGTTCCATCAGTTGCCCATGTGCCAGGGTCACGGTATCTCTTTCGAACAATCACGCGACCCCGGCAGGCATCGGTCCTAGTAGACCCCTACACTGCTGCTGACATCTCTTTGAGGCGCGCGTGGAACACTGCGCGCCGTCGACCCGAGCTTGGTCCTTACCGGGCGGCGAGCTACCCATTGCTCGCCACCCGCAAGCTCGCGCCTACGGTGGCCGGGAGTCCGCTATTGACTCCCGACGCCCGGGGCGTCTCCTCCTGCGGCGGCTAGGGACGTGAGGGCGCAGAGACTGCCACTCCCTCACGCGCCCCACCTCCTCCTTCGCGAGCATTACTGCTTCGCAGAAGGAGGTGACGGCTTCCCATTCCCTCTCGCTCCGTACCATGGCTCGCACCAGGGCCGGACGCGAGAGGTCGCCGCCGCGGATCGCCTCCACGAGGACACGGCGGTGCTCCGCCCAAGCAGGGCACACCTCCACCGTATGCTCCACCGTGTCCTCCAGACGATCCTCGCAATGGAAACACCCGGACGTATCCTCCCGCTTTATCCTGAACAGGAACCCACCGAAGCACCCATGCCCGGTGAGAACCTGCGTCAGGCGGAAGGTGAGGACGCCGTGACGCCTCTCTATCCACTCCTCAAAGAGGGGACTTACCGCCGCAATTGTGGCGTGCCCAGCACTGGGTTGCGACAATCGTACCCGCCATGTCGCCATGAGATCACACCGGAGCTCTGTCCGCCGTGCCGCGATTTGTCGCGGCAGCGGAGTTTCGCCCCGGCGTTTCGCCTCCTCGCGCCACTCCCACATGTGCGCGAGGACCTTTGCATCCAGATCCCATGGCGGCACTCCGGCAAGGAGGCTCGCCGCCTCGCAAGAGACCGTGCGGTATCCCCGAATTAACCGGATGGCCATGACCCTCTGGGCCGCAAACAACCGGCGCGCTGGGCGCAGCCTCAGTGAGGGCGCCCACACCGGTGCCCCGTAGAGGGCCATGGACCGCACGATCCCCGTGTAGAGCCTCCGGCAGGAGGCGTTTGGACCCCCCAGATTGGGCAGGAGCCGCTTTAATGCAGCCCCAGCCCGCTCCAGTCTGGGAGCCAAACGTCGGAAATGCTCAACGAAGTTCCACCGGCTGTCGAGGACAAGTCCCAGGTACTTCATTGTCGACTCGACGCCGATGTGAACCCCTCCTACCGTGAGTTGGGAACCCGCAGGTGGCGCGTTCCGAGGACCATGAAAACCCATGACCTCGGACTTGTGCAATGCCACCTCGAGTCCCAATTGCCGGATCCTATCGACGATTGTCGCAACCCCGCGTGTCATAATTTCGGCCGCCGCCTCGTACGACCTCCCCTGCGCAAGGACCAGCGTGTCGTCAGCGTAGCAAACTACGCTGACGCCGCTAGGGAGGTCGGCGCGCAGCACCCAGTCGTAACCGATGTCCCACAGATGCGGCCCCAGGACCGATCCCTGTGGGACACCGCACGACATCTCTCGCCGGTTCCATTCCCCTTCGTGACCGGGGTAGATGACGGCCCTATCCGTCAGATAGGCCTCGACCACGCGACAGAGGTAGGTCGGCATCCGGTGGTACCGGAGTGCCTCCCTAATGCAACTCCAGGCCAGGGTGTTGAAGGCATTGGCGATGTCTAGAGACACCGCCAAGACGACCCCACCCCGGGCCACTGCATCCCCCGTCGTGAGGGCTCGCACGCGCATGATGGCGTCCACCGTAGAGCGCCCCTTGCGGAAGCCGTACTGGCCGTCCGACAAGTCCGGCCCCTCCCGCACCAGCCACCCGACGAGGCGGTCTGCAATCACTCTTTCAAAGAGCTTGCCCACCTCGTCGAGTAGCACGATGGGCCGGTAAGCGGACGGAGAGTCCGCTGGGCGCCCAGGCTTCTTAATGAGGACCAGTTTCCCCGTCTTCCAACGAAGTGGGAACTGGCCCCTCTCCAAGCATGCGCTAAGGAGCCCCCTGAGTCGAGGCCCGAGAGCCTCTGAGGCCAGGACCCATGCTTTGCCAGGCAAGCCGTCGGGTCCTGGGGCGGTATTCTTGGCATTAAGCCTTCGTACCGCCACCCTCATCTCTGCCTCGGTCACTTCTGGAATACCGTCGTCGTCGTCAGTGGTGTGGTCCGCATCGGGCACCGCAGTAGGCGGAGCCATGGGTGGGGGACTATGTTCCCCTCGCGAAGGGAACAGAGCACTCACCACGCCCTCCACGAGTTGGGGCCGGAGACTCTGAGTCAGCGGAGGAGCCCATGGGCGGAGTTTCTCCCGGACGGCCTTGTAGGGCCGTCCCCATGGGTCCCTGTTCAGAGTCTCCAGCGACTCCTTGCGGGCCAGTCCTCTGGCCCGCAGGATCTCCTCTTGGAGGGCGGTCTTCGCCGCTCTGTACCCCTCGTATAGCTCCGCCTGAATGGCTTCCGTATCCGGAGGTCGGATACGGAGCCTGCGGTGCCTGGTGTACCGGCGTCGTGCCGCAACGCACGCTTCGCGCAACGCTGTCAGCTGCGGCGACCACCAGTACACCTGGCGCCAAGCCCGTCCTGGCTGGACTCGGGGCATAGCCACGTCACAGATCTCGGACATGGCCTCCCGGAACCACTCGGCCTCGTCGTTGGTGTCAGCAGGCCTGTCCGGTGGTGACACCCAGGCCTGCACGATCGAGGCTTCCAGGAGAAGCTCCCGGTCCAGCTTCTTCAGCGCCCACCGCGGACCACTCGGGGTCTGCCGGATCGGCGCGCTCTAGGTCTGGGCGGAGACGTCAAATCGGATGTACCGATGGTCGGAATACGTCTCCACCCCCTCCATGACGCGCCAATCAATAACCTGCGGTGACAGAGCGGGGCTGGCGAACGAAATGTCCACCACTGAGTTGCCCCGCATCCGTACACGGCTCACTGTATCACTAAGTTAGAATTTTCGCAACGAGTTAGCAAAAGTTTTTTCCGTTTTTCTGAGCTAGACCGACGTGTGAGGTGTCCAGAGATGCGTCTGCGCGCGGGCAGTTCAACGGCGACGTATTCGAGGATGGGTCCAGTACAAAATATTAAAGTTATGATGAAATTACGCTATTTGGGCCCCCCAGCAGGCAGAACCGATCGAGGATCGCAGTCCACCCGGAAGGTGCGGTGGATAAGTACTTAATTATATGAAAATAAACTTAGTAGATAGTAAGAATATTAAGCAAATTTATATTATTTATCGTTATAAAAAAATAACGAAAACTTCAACTACCTAGCACATTCGCCTACTTCCCATGAAGAAAAATGTATTCTGACAGCTAAAACGGTGGGCCGTAGCCTAATTACGAAGGATAGCGTCGAAAACCGCGAACAAATCGGCCTTTTAGTATTCAAGATTTCGTATTGTATGAGGCTCACTGTATCACTAAGTTAGAATTTTCGCAACGAGTTAGCAAAAGTTTTTTCCGTTTTTCTGAGCTAGACCGACGTGTGAGGTGTCCAGAGACGCGTCTGCGCGCGGGCAGTTCAACGGCGACGTATTCGAGGATGGGTCCAGTACAAAATATTAAAGTTATGATGAAATTACGCTATTTGGGCCCCCCAGCAGGCAGAACCGATCGAGGATCGCAGTCCACCCGGAAGGTGCGGTGGATAAGTACTTAATTATATGAAAATAAACTTAGTAGATAGTAAGAATATTAAGCAAATTTATATTATTATTTTATCGTTATAAAAAAATAACGAAAACTTCAACTACCTAGCACATTCGCCTACTTCCCATGAAGAAAAATGTATTCTGACAGCTAAAACGGTGGGCCGTAGCCTAATTACGAAGGATAGCGTCGAAAACCGCGAACAAATCGGCCTTTTAGTATTCAAGATTTCGTATTGTATGAGGCTCACTGTATCACTAAGTTAGAATTTTCGCAACGAGTTAGCAAAAGTTTTTTCCGTTTTTCTGAGCTAGACCGACGTGTGAGGTGTCCAGAGACGCGTCTGCGCGCGGGCAGTTCAACGGCAACGTATTCGAGGATGGGTCCAGTACAAAATATTAAAGTTATGATGAAATTACGCTATTTGGGCCCCCCAGCATGCAGAACCGATCGAGGATCGCAGTCCACCCGGAAGGTGCGGTGGATAAGTACTTAATTATATGAAAATAAACTTAGTAGATAGTAAGAATATTAAGCAAATTTATATTATTTATCGTTATAAAAAAATAACGAAAACTTCAACTACCTAGCACATTCGCCTACTTCCCATGAAGAAAAATGTATTCTGACAGCTAAAACGGTGGGCCGTAGCCTAATTACGAAGGATAGCGTCGAAAACCGCGAACAAATCGGCCTTTTAGTATTCAAGATTTCGTATTGTATGAGGCTCACTGTATCACTAAGTTAGAATTTTCGCAACGAGTTAGCAAAAGTTTTTTCCGTTTTTCTGAGCTAGACCGACGTGTGAGGTGTCCAGAGACGCGTCTGCGCGCGGGCAGTTCAACGGCGACGTATTCGAGGATGGGTCCAGTACAAAATATTAAAGTTATGATGAAATTACGCTATTTGGGCCCCCCAGCAGGCAGAACCGATCGAGGATCGCAGTCCACCCGGAAGGTGCGGTGGATAAGTACTTAATTATATGAAAATAAACTTAGTAGATAGTAAGAATATTAAGCAAATTTATATTATTATTTTATCGTTATAAAAAAATAACGAAAACTTCAACTACCTAGCACATTCGCCTACTTCCCATGAAGAAAAATGTATTCTGACAGCTAAAACGGTGGGCCGTAGCCTAATTACGAAGGATAGCGTCGAAAACCGCGAACAAATCGGCCTTTTAGTATTCAAGATTTCGTATTGTATGAGGCTCACTGTATCACTAAGTTAGAATTTTCGCAACGAGTTAGCAAAAGTTTTTTCCGTTTTTCTGAGCTAGACCGACGTGTGAGGTGTCCAGAGACGCGTCTGCGCGCGGGCAGTTCAACGGCAACGTATTCGAGGATGGGTCCAGTACAAAATATTAAAGTTATGATGAAATTACGCTATTTGGGCCCCCCAGCATGCAGAACCGATCGAGGATCGCAGTCCACCCGGAAGGTGCGGTGGATAAGTACTTAATTATATGAAAATAAACTTAGTAGATAGTAAGAATATTAAGCAAATTTATATTATTTATCGTTATAAAAAAATAACGAAAACTTCAACTACCTAGCACATTCGCCTACTTCCCATGAAGAAAAATGTATTCTGACAGCTAAAACGGTGGGCCGTAGCCTAATTACGAAGGATAGCGTCGAAAACCGCGAACAAATCGGCCTTTTAGTATTCAAGATTTCGTATTGTATGAGGCTCACTGTATCACTTTTTTTTTTTTTTTTTTTTTTTTTTCAGGATGGGAAATCATCAAATGACTTCTCCCGCTCTGGGCGGAGCGGGAGGGCGTGTCAGACTTTTACTGACTAAAACCCACCCGTGTTCCATCAGTTGCCCATGTGCCAGGGTCACGGTATCTCTTTCGAACAATCACGCGACCCCGGCAGGCATCGGTCCTAGTAGACCCCTACACTGCTGCTGACATCTCTTTGAGGCGCGCGTGGAACACTGCGCGCCGTCGACCCGAGCTTGGTCCTTACCGGGCGGCGAGCTACCCATTGCTCGCCACCCGCAAGCTCGCGCCTACGGTGGCCGGGAGTCCGCTATTGACTCCCGACGCCCGGGGCGTCTCCTCCTGCGGCGGCTAGGGACGTGAGGGCGCAGAGACTGCCACTCCCTCACGCGCCCCACCTCCTCCTTCGCGAGCATTACTGCTTCGCAGAAGGAGGTGACGGCTTCCCATTCCCTCTCGCTCCGTACCATGGCTCGCACCAGGGCCGGACGCGAGAGGTCGCCGCCGCGGATCGCCTCCACGAGGACACGGCGGTGCTCCGCCCAAGCAGGGCACACCTCCACCGTATGCTCCACCGTGTCCTCCAGACGATCCTCGCAATGGAAACACCCGGACGTATCCTCCCGCTTTATCCTGAACAGGAACCCACCGAAGCACCCATGCCCGGTGAGAACCTGCGTCAGGCGGAAGGTGAGGACGCCGTGACGCCTCTCTATCCACTCCTCAAAGAGGGGACTTACCGCCGCAATTGTGGCGTGCCCAGCACTGGGTTGCGACAATCGTACCCGCCATGTCGCCATGAGATCACACCGGAGCTCTGTCCGCCGTGCCGCGATTTGTCGCGGCAGCGGAGTTTCGCCCCGGCGTTTCGCCTCCTCGCGCCACTCCCACATGTGCGCGAGGACCTTTGCATCCAGATCCCATGGCGGCACTCCGGCAAGGAGGCTCGCCGCCTCGCAAGAGACCGTGCGGTATCCCCGAATTAACCGGATGGCCATGACCCTCTGGGCCGCAAACAACCGGCGCGCTGGGCGCAGCCTCAGTGAGGGCGCCCACACCGGTGCCCCGTAGAGGGCCATGGACCGCACGATCCCCGTGTAGAGCCTCCGGCAGGAGGCGTTTGGACCCCCCAGATTGGGCAGGAGCCGCTTTAATGCAGCCCCAGCCCGCTCCAGTCTGGGAGCCAAACGTCGGAAATGCTCAACGAAGTTCCACCGGCTGTCGAGGACAAGTCCCAGGTACTTCATTGTCGACTCGACGCCGATGTGAACCCCTCCTACCGTGAGTTGGGAACCCGCAGGTGGCGCGTTCCGAGGACCATGAAAACCCATGACCTCGGACTTGTGCAATGCCACCTCGAGTCCCAATTGCCGGATCCTATCGACGATTGTCGCAACCCCGCGTGTCATAATTTCGGCCGCCGCCTCGTACGACCTCCCCTGCGCAAGGACCAGCGTGTCGTCAGCGTAGCAAACTACGCTGACGCCGCTAGGGAGGTCGGCGCGCAGCACCCAGTCGTAACCGATGTCCCACAGATGCGGCCCCAGGACCGATCCCTGTGGGACACCGCACGACATCTCTCGCCGGTTCCATTCCCCTTCGTGACCGGGGTAGATGACGGCCCTATCCGTCAGATAGGCCTCGACCACGCGACAGAGGTAGGTCGGCATCCGGTGGTACCGGAGTGCCTCCCTAATGCAACTCCAGGCCAGGGTGTTGAAGGCATTGGCGATGTCTAGAGACACCGCCAAGACGACCCCACCCCGGGCCACTGCATCCCCCGTCGTGAGGGCTCGCACGCGCATGATGGCGTCCACCGTAGAGCGCCCCTTGCGGAAGCCGTACTGGCCGTCCGACAAGTCCGGCCCCTCCCGCACCAGCCACCCGACGAGGCGGTCTGCAATCACTCTTTCAAAGAGCTTGCCCACCTCGTCGAGTAGCACGATGGGCCGGTAAGCGGACGGAGAGTCCGCTGGGCGCCCAGGCTTCTTAATGAGGACCAGTTTCCCCGTCTTCCAACGAAGTGGGAACTGGCCCCTCTCCAAGCATGCGCTAAGGAGCCCCCTGAGTCGAGGCCCGAGAGCCTCTGAGGCCAGGACCCATGCTTTGCCAGGCAAGCCGTCGGGTCCTGGGGCGGTATTCTTGGCATTAAGCCTTCGTACCGCCACCCTCATCTCTGCCTCGGTCACTTCTGGAATACCGTCGTCGTCGTCAGTGGTGTGGTCCGCATCGGGCACCGCAGTAGGCGGAGCCATGGGTGGGGGACTATGTTCCCCTCGCGAAGGGAACAGAGCACTCACCACGCCCTCCACGAGTTGGGGCCGGAGACTCTGAGTCAGCGGAGGAGCCCATGGGCGGAGTTTCTCCCGGACGGCCTTGTAGGGCCGTCCCCATGGGTCCCTGTTCAGAGTCTCCAGCGACTCCTTGCGGGCCAGTCCTCTGGCCCGCAGGATCTCCTCTTGGAGGGCGGTCTTCGCCGCTCTGTACCCCTCGTATAGCTCCGCCTGAATGGCTTCCGTATCCGGAGGTCGGATACGGAGCCTGCGGTGCCTGGTGTACCGGCGTCGTGCCGCAACGCACGCTTCGCGCAACGCTGTCAGCTGCGGCGACCACCAGTACACCTGGCGCCAAGCCCGTCCTGGCTGGACTCGGGGCATAGCCACGTCACAGATCTCGGACATGGCCTCCCGGAACCACTCGGCCTCGTCGTTGGTGTCAGCAGGCCTGTCCGGTGGTGACACCCAGGCCTGCACGATCGAGGCTTCCAGGAGAAGCTCCCGGTCCAGCTTCTTCAGCGCCCACCGCGGACCACTCGGGGTCTGCCGGATCGGCGCGCTCTAGGTCTGGGCGGAGACGTCAAATCGGATGTACCGATGGTCGGAATACGTCTCCACCCCCTCCATGACGCGCCAATCAATAACCTGCGGTGACAGAGCGGGGCTGGCGAACGAAATGTCCACCACTGAGTCGCCCCGCATCCGTACACGGCTCACTGTATCACTAAGTTAGAATTTTCGCAACGAGTTAGCAAAAGTTTTTTCCGTTTTTCTGAGCTAGACCGACGTGTGAGGTGTCCAGAGATGCGTCTGCGCGCGGGCAGTTCAACGGCGACGTATTCGAGGATGGGTCCAGTACAAAATATTAAAGTTATGATGAAATTACGCTATTTGGGCCCCCCAGCAGGCAGAACCGATCGAGGATCGCAGTCCACCCGGAAGGTGCGGTGGATAAGTACTTAATTATATGAAAATAAACTTAGTAGATAGTAAGAATATTAAGCAAATTTATATTATTTATCGTTATAAAAAAATAACGAAAACTTCAACTACCTAGCACATTCGCCTACTTCCCATGAAGAAAAATGTATTCTGACAGCTAAAACGGTGGGCCGTAGCCTAATTACGAAGGATAGCGTCGAAAACCGCGAACAAATCGGCCTTTTAGTATTCAAGATTTCGTATTGTATGAGGCTCACTGTATCACTAAGTTAGAATTTTCGCAACGAGTTAGCAAAAGTTTTTTCCGTTTTTCTGAGCTAGACCGACGTGTGAGGTGTCCAGAGATGCGTCTGCGCGCGGGCAGTTCAACGGCGACGTATTCGAGGATGGGTCCAGTACAAAATATTAAAGTTATGATGAAATTACGCTATTTGGGCCCCCCAGCAGGCAGAACCGATCGAGGATCGCAGTCCACCCGGAAGGTGCGGTGGATAAGTACTTAATTATATGAAAATAAACTTAGTAGATAGTAAGAATATTAAGCAAATTTATATTATTTATCGTTATAAAAAAATAACGAAAACTTCAACTACCTAGCACATTCGCCTACTTCCCATGAAGAAAAATGTATTCTGACAGCTAAAACGGTGGGCCGTAGCCTAATTACGAAGGATAGCGTCGAAAACCGCGAACAAATCGGCCTTTTAGTATTCAAGATTTCGTATTGTATGAGGCTCACTGTATCACTAAGTTAGAATTTTCGCAACGAGTTAGCAAAAGTTTTTTCCGTTTTTCTGAGCTAGACCGACGTGTGAGGTGTCCAGAGACGCGTCTGCGCGCGGGCAGTTCAACGGCGACGTATTCGAGGATGGGTCCAGTACAAAATATTAAAGTTATGATGAAATTACGCTATTTGGGCCCCCCAGCAGGCAGAACCGATCGAGGATCGCAGTCCACCCGGAAGGTGCGGTGGATAAGTACTTAATTATATGAAAATAAACTTAGTAGATAGTAAGAATATTAAGCAAATTTATATTATTTATCGTTATAAAAAAATAACGAAAACTTCAACTACCTAGCACATTCGCCTACTTCCCATGAAGAAAAATGTATTCTGACAGCTAAAACGGTGGGCCGTAGCCTAATTACGAAGGATAGCGTCGAAAACCGCGAACAAATCGGCCTTTTAGTATTCAAGATTTCGTATTGTATGAGGCTCACTGTATCACTAAGTTAGAATTTTCGCAACGAGTTAGCAAAAGTTTTTTCCGTTTTTCTGAGCTAGACCGACGTGTGAGGTGTCCAGAGATGCGTCTGCGCGCGGGCAGTTCAACGGCGACGTATTCGAGGATGGGTCCAGTACAAAATATTAAAGTTATGATGAAATTACGCTATTTGGGCCCCCCAGCAGGCAGAACCGATCGAGGATCGCAGTCCACCCGGAAGGTGCGGTGGATAAGTACTTAATTATATGAAAATAAACTTAGTAGATAGTAAGAATATTAAGCAAATTTATATTATTTATCGTTATAAAAAAATAACGAAAACTTCAACTACCTAGCACATTCGCCTACTTCCCATGAAGAAAAATGTATTCTGACAGCTAAAACGGTGGGCCGTAGCCTAATTACGAAGGATAGCGTCGAAAACCGCGAACAAATCGGCCTTTTAGTATTCAAGATTTCGTATTGTATGAGGCTCACTGTATCACTAAGTTAGAATTTTCGCAACGAGTTAGCAAAAGTTTTTTCCGTTTTTCTGAGCTAGACCGACGTGTGAGGTATCCAGAGACGCGTCTGCGCGCGGGCAGTTCAACGGCGACGTATTCGAGGATGGGTCCAGTACAAAATATTAAAGTTATGATGAAATTACGCTATTTGGGCCCCCCAGCAGGCAGAACCGATCGAGGATCGCAGTCCACCCGGAAGGTGCGGTGGATAAGTACTTAATTATATGAAAATAAACTTAGTAGATAGTAAGAATATTAAGCAAATTTATATTATTTATCGTTATAAAAAAATAACGAAAACTTCAACTACCTAGCACATTCGCCTACTTCCCATGAAGAAAAATGTATTCTGACAGCTAAAACGGTGGGCCGTAGCCTAATTACGAAGGATAGCGTCGAAAACCGCGAACAAATCGGCCTTTTAGTATTCAAGATTTCGTTTTGTATGAGGCTCACTGTATCACTAAGTTAGAATTTTCGCAACGAGTTAGCAAAAGTTTTTTCCGTTTTTCTGAGCTAGACCGACGTGTGAGGTGTCCAGAGACGCGTCTGCGCGCGGGCAGTTCAACGGCGACGTATTCGAGGATGGGTCCAGTACAAAATATTAAAGTTATGATGAAATTACGCTATTTGGGCCCCCCAGCAGGCAGAACCGATCGAGGATCGCAGTCCACCCGGAAGGTGCGGTGGATAAGTACTTAATTATATGAAAATAAACTTAGTAGATAGTAAGAATATTAAGCAAATTTATATTATTTATCGTTATAAAAAAATAACGAAAACTTCATCTACCTAGCACATTCGCCTACTTCCCATGAAGAAAAATGTATTCTGACAGCTAAAACGGTGGGCCGTAGCCTAATTACGAAGGATAGCGTCGAAAACCGCGAACAAATCGGCCTTTTAGTATTCAAGATTTCGTATTGTATGAGGCTCACTGTATCACTAAGTTAGAATTTTCGCAACGAGTTAGCAAAAGTTTTTTCCGTTTTTCTGAGCTAGACCGACGTGTGAGGTGTCCAGAGATGCGTCTGCGCGCGGGCAGTTCAACGGCGACGTATTCGAGGATGGGTCCAGTACAAAATATTAAAGTTATGATGAAATTACGCTATTTGGGCCCCCCAGCAGGCAGAACCGATCGAGGGTCGCAGTCCACCCGGAAGGTGCGGTGGATAAGTACTTAATTATATGAAAATAAACTTAGTAGATAGCAAGAATATTAAGCAAATTTATATTATTTATCGTTATAAAAAAATAACGAAAACTTCAACTACCTAGCACATTCGCCTACTTCCCATGAAGAAAAATGTATTCTGACAGCTAAAACGGTGGGCCGTAGCCTAATTACGAAGGATAGCGTTGAAAACCGCGAACAAATCGGCCTTTTAGTATTCAAGATTTCGTATTGTATGAGGCTCACTGTATCACTAAGTTAGAATTTTCGCAACGAGTTAGCAAAAGTTTTTTCCGTTTTTCTGAGCTAGACCGACGTGTGAGGTGTCCAGAGACGCGTCTGCGCGCGGGCAGTTCAACGGCGACGTATTCGAGGATGGGTCCAGTACAAAATATTAAAGTTATGATGAAATTACGCTATTTGGGCCCCCCAGCAGGCAGAACCGATCGAGGATCGCAGTCCACCCGGAAGGTGCGGTGGATAAGTACTTAATTATATGAAAATAAACTTAGTAGATAGTAAGAATATTAAGCAAATTTATATTATTTATCGTTATAAAAAAATAACGAAAACTTCAACTACCTAGCACATTCGCCTACTTCCCATGAAGAAAAATGTATTCTGACAGCTAAAACGGTGGGCCGTAGCCTAATTACGAAGGATAGCGTCGAAAACCGCGAACAAATCGGCCTTTTAGTATTCAAGATTTCGTATTGTATGAGGCTCACTGTATCACTAAGTTAGAATTTTCGCAACGAGTTAGCAAAAGTTTTTTCCGTTTTTCTGAGCTAGACCGACGTGTGAGGTGTCCAGAGATGCGTCTGCGCGCGGGCAGTTCAACGGCGACGTATTCGAGGATGGGTCCAGTACAAAATATTAAAGTTATGATGAAATTACGCTATTTGGGCCCCCCAGCAGGCAGAACCGATCGAGGATCGCAGTCCACCCGGAAGGTGCGGTGGATAAGTACTTAATTATATGAAAATAAACTTAGTAGATAGTAAGAATATTAAGCAAATTTATATTATTTATCGTTATAAAAAAATAACGAAAACTTCAACTACCTAGCACATTCGCCTACTTCCCATGAAGAAAAATGTATTCTGACAGCTAAAACGGTGGGCCGTAGCCTAATTACGAAGGATAGCGTCGAAAACCGCGAACAAATCGGCCTTTTAGTATTCAAGATTTCGTATTGTATGAGGCTCACTGTATCACTAAGTTAGAATTTTCGCAACGAGTTAGCAAAAGTTTTTTCCGTTTTTCTGAGCTAGACCGACGTGTGAGGTGTCCAGAGACGCGTCTGCGCGCGGGCAGTTCAACGGCGACGTAATCGAGGATGGGTCCAGTACAAAATATTAAAGTTATGATGAAATTACGCTATTTGGGCCCCCCAGCAGGCAGAACCGATCGAGGATCGCAGTCCACCCGGAAGGTGCGGTGGATAAGTACTTAATTATATGAAAATAAACTTAGTAGATAGTAAGAATATTAAGCAAATTTATATTATTTATCGTTATAAAAAAATAACGAAAACTTCAACTACCTAGCACATTCGCCTACTTCCCATGAAGAAAAATGTATTCTGACAGCTAAAACGGTGGGCCGTAGCCTAATTACGAAGGATAGCGTCGAAAACCGCGAACAAATCGGCCTTTTAGTATTCAAGATTTCGTATTGTATGAGGCTCACTGTATCACTAAGTTAGAATTTTCGCAACGAGTTAGCAAAAGTTTTTTCCGTTTTTCTGAGCTAGACCGACGTGTGAGGTGTCCAGAGACGCGTCTGCGCGCGGGCAGTTCAACGGTGACGTATTCGAGGATGGGTCCAGTACAAAATATTAAAGTTATGATGAAATTACGCTATTTGGGCCCCCCAGCAGGCAGAACCGATCGAGGATCGCAGTCCACCCGGAAGGTGCGGTGGATAAGTACTTAATTATATGAAAATAAACTTAGTAGATAGTAAGAATATTAAGCAAATTTATATTATTTATCGTTATAAAAAAATAACGAAAACTTCAACTACCTAGCACATTCGCCTACTTCCCATGAAGAAAAATGTATTCTGACAGCTAAAACGGTGGGCCGTAGCCTAATTACGAAGGATAGCGTCGAAAACCGCGAACAAATCGGCCTTTTAGTATTCAAGATTTCGTATTGTATGAGGCTCACTGTATCACTAAGTTAGAATTTTCGCAACGAGTTAGCAAAAGTTTTTTCCGTTTTTCTGAGCTAGACCGACGTGTGAGGTGTCCAGAGATGCGTCTGCGCGCGGGCAGTTCAACGGCGACGTATTCGAGGATGGGTCCAGTACAAAATATTAAAGTTATGATGAAATTACGCTATTTGGGCCCCCCAGCAGGCAGAACCGATCGAGGATCGCAGTCCACCCGGAAGGTGCGGTGGATAAGTACTTAATTATATGAAAATAAACTTAGTAGATAGTAAGAATATTAAGCAAATTTATATTATTTATCGTTATAAAAAAATAACGAAAACTTCAACTACCTAGCACATTCGCCTACTTCCCATGAAGAAAAATGTATTCTGACAGCTAAAACGGTGGGCCGTAGCCTAATTACGAAGGATAGCGTCGAAAACCGCGAACAAATCGGCCTTTTAGTATTCAAGATTTCGTATTGTATGAGGCTCACTGTATCACTAAGTTAGAATTTTCGCAACGAGTTAGCAAAAGTTTTTTCCGTTTTTCTGAGCTAGACCGACGTGTGAGGTGTCCAGAGATGCGTCTGCGCGCGGGCAGTTCAACGGCGACGTATTCGAGGATGGGTCCAGTACAAAATATTAAAGTTATGATGAAATTACGCTATTTGGGCCCCCCAGCAGGCAGAACCGATCGAGGATCGCAGTCCACCCGGAAGGTGCGGTGGATAAGTACTTAATTATATGAAAATAAACTTAGTAGATAGTAAGAATATTAAGCAAATTTATATTATTTATCGTTATAAAAAAATAACGAAAACTTCAACTACCTAGCACATTCGCCTACTTCCCATGAAGAAAAATGTATTCTGACAGCTAAAACGGTGGGCCGTAGCCTAATTACGAAGGATAGCGTCGAAAACCGCGAACAAATCGGCCTGTTAGTATTCAAGATTTCGTATTGTATGAGGCTCACTGTATCACTAAGTTAGAATTTTCGCAACGAGTTAGCAAAAGTTTTTTCCGTTTTTCTGAGCTAGACCGACGTGTGAGGTGTCCAGAGATGCGTCTGCGCGCGGGCAGTTCAACGGCGACGTATTCGAGGATGGGTCCAGTACAAAATATTAAAGTTATGATGAAATTACGCTATTTGGGCCCCCCAGCAGGCAGAACCGATCGAGGATCGCAGTCCACCCGGAAGGTGCGGTGGATAAGTACTTAATTATATGAAAATAAACTTAGTAGATAGTAAGAATATTAAGCAAATTTATATTATTATTTTATCGTTATAAAAAAATAACGAAAACTTCAACTACCTAGCACATTCGCCTACTTCCCATGAAGAAAAATGTATTCTGACAGCTAAAACGGTGGGCCGTAGCCTAATTACGAAGGATAGCGTCGAAAACCGCGAACAAATCGGCCTTTTAGTATTCAAGATTTCGTATTGTATGAGGCTCACTGTATCACTAAGTTAGAATTTTCGCAACGAGTTAGCAAAAGTTTTTTCCGTTTTTCTGAGCTAGACCGACGTGTGAGGTGTCCAGAGACGCGTCTGCGCGCGGGCAGTTCAACGGTGACGTATTCGAGGATGGGTCCAGTACAAAATATTAAAGTTATGATGAAATTACGCTATTTGGGCCCCCCAGCAGGCAGAACCGATCGAGGATCGCAGTCCACCCGGAAGGTGCGGTGGATAAGTACTTAATTATATGAAAATAAACTTAGTAGATAGTAAGAATATTAAGCAAATTTATATTATTATTTTATCGTTATAAAAAAATAACGAAAACTTCAACTACCTAGCACATTCGCCTACTTCCCATGAAGAAAAATGTATTCTGACAGCTAAAACGGTGGGCCGTAGCCTAATTACGAAGGATAGCGTCGAAAACCGCGAACAAATCGGCCTTTTAGTATTCAAGATTTCGTATTGTATGAGGCTCACTGTATCACTAAGTTAGAATTTTCGCAACGAGTTAGCAAAAGTTTTTTCCGTTTTTCTGAGCTAGACCGACGTGTGAGGTGTCCAGAGACGCGTCTGCGCGCGGGCAGTTCAACGGCGACGTATTCGAGGATGGGTCCAGTACAAAATATTAAAGTTATGATGAAATTACGCTATTTGGGCCCCCCAGCAGGCAGAACCGATCGAGGATCGCAGTCCACCCGGAAGGTGCGGTGGATAAGTACTTAATTATATGAAAATAAACTTAGTAGATAGTAAGAATATTAAGCAAATTTATATTATTATTTTATCGTTATAAAAAAATAACGAAAACTTCAACTACCTAGCACATTCGCCTACTTCCCATGAAGAAAAATGTATTCTGACAGCTAAAACGGTGGGCCGTAGCCTAATTACGAAGGATAGCGTCGAAAACCGCGAACAAATCGGCCTTTTAGTATTCAAGATTTCGTATTGTATGAGGCTCACTGTATCACTAAGTTAGAATTTTCGCAACGAGTTAGCAAAAGTTTTTTCCGTTTTTCTGAGCTAGACCGACGTGTGAGGTGTCCAGAGACGCGTCTGCGCGCGGGCAGTTCAACGGCGACGTATTCGAGGATGGGTCCAGTACAAAATATTAAAGTTATGATGAAATTACGCTATTTGGGCCCCCCAGCAGGCAGAACCGATCGAGGATCGCAGTCCACCCGGAAGGTGCGGTGGATAAGTACTTAATTATATGAAAATAAACTTAGTAGATAGTAAGAATATTAAGCAAATTTATATTATTATTTTATCGTTATAAAAAAATAACGAAAACTTCAACTACCTAGCACATTCGCCTACTTCCCATGAAGAAAAATGTATTCTGACAGCTAAAACGGTGGGCCGTAGCCTAATTACGAAGGATAGCGTCGAAAACCGCGAACAAATCGGCCTTTTAGTATTCAAGATTTCGTATTGTATGAGGCTCACTGTATCACTAAGTTAGAATTTTCGCAACGAGTTAGCAAAAGTTTTTTCCGTTTTTCTGAGCTAGACCGACGTGTGAGGTGTCCAGAGACGCGTCTGCGCGCGGGCAGTTCAACGGCGACGTATTCGAGGATGGGTCCAGTACAAAATATTAAAGTTATGATGAAATTACGCTATTTGGGCCCCCCAGCAGGCAGAACCGATCGAGGATCGCAGTCCACCCGGAAGGTGCGGTGGATAAGTACTTAATTATATGAAAATAAACTTAGTAGATAGTAAGAATATTAAGCAAATTTATATTATTATTTTATCGTTATAAAAAAATAACGAAAACTTCAACTACCTAGCACATTCGCCTACTTCCCATGAAGAAAAATGTATTCTGACAGCTAAAACGGTGGGCCGTAGCCTAATTACGAAGGATAGCGTCGAAAACCGCGAACAAATCGGCCTTTTAGTATTCAAGATTTCGTATTGTATGAGGCTCACTGTATCACTAAGTTAGAATTTTCGCAACGAGTTAGCAAAAGTTTTTTCCGTTTTTCTGAGCTAGACCAACGTGTGAGGTGTCCAGAGACGCGTCTGCGCGCGGGCAGTTCAACGGCGACGTATTCGAGGATGGGTCCAGTACAAAATATTAAAGTTATGATGAAATTACGCTATTTGGGCCCCCCAGCAGGCAGAACCGATCGAGGATCGCAGTCCACCCGGAAGGTGCGGTGGATAAGTACTTAATTATATGAAAATAAACTTAGTAGATAGTAAGAATATTAAGCAAATTTATATTATTTATCGTTATAAAAAAATAACGAAAACTTCAACTACCTAGCACATTCGCCTACTTCCCATGAAGAAAAATGTATTCTGACAGCTAAAACGGTGGGCCGTAGCCTAATTACGAAGGATAGCGTCGAAAACCGCGAACAAATCGGCCTTTTAGTATTCAAGATTTCGTATTGTATGAGGCTCACTGTATCACTAAGTTAGAATTTTCGCAACGAGTTAACAAAAGTTTTTTCCGTTTTTCTGAGCTAGACCGACGTGTGAGGTGTCCAGAGACGCGTCTGCGCGCGGGCAGTTCAACGGCGACGTATTCGAGGATGGGTCCAGTACAAAATATTAAAGTTATGATGAAATTACGCTATTTGGGCCCCCCAGCAGGCAGAACCGATCGAGGATCGCAGTCCACCCGGAAGGTGCGGTGGATAAGTACTTAATTATATGAAAATAAACTTAGTAGATAGTAAGAATATTAAGCAAATTTATATTATTATTTTATCGTTATAAAAAAATAACGAAAACTTCAACTACCTAGCACATTCGCCTACTTCCCATGAAGAAAAATGTATTCTGACAGCTAAAACGGTGGGCCGTAGCCTAATTACGAAGGATAGCGTCGAAAACCGCGAACAAATCGGCCTTTTAGTATTCAAGATTTCGTATTGTATGAGGCTCACTGTATCACTAAGTTAAAATTTTCGCAACGAGTTAGCAAAAGTTTTTTCCGTTTTTCTGAGCTAGACCGACGTGTGAGGTGTCCAGAGACGCGTCTGCGCGCGGGCAGTTCAACGGCGACGTATTCGAGGATGGGTCCAGTACAAAATATTAAAGTTATGATGAAATTACGCTATTTGGGCCCCCCAGCAGGCAGAACCGATCGAGGATCGCAGTCCACCCGGAAGGTGCGGTGGATAAGTACTTAATTATATGAAAATAAACTTAGTAGATAGTAAGAATATTAAGCAAATTTATATTATTTATCGTTATAAAAAAATAACGAAAACTTCAACTACCTAGCACATTCGCCTACTTCCCATGAAGAAAAATGTATTCTGACAGCTAAAACGGTGGGCCGTAGCCTAATTACGAAGGATAGCGTCGAAAACCGCGAACAAATCGGCCTTTTAGTATTCAAGATTTCGTATTGTATGAGGCTCACTGTATCACTAAGTTAGAATTTTCGCAACGAGTTAGCAAAAGTTTTTTCCGTTTTTCTGAGCTAGACCGACGTGTGAGGTGTCCAGAGATGCGTCTGCGCGCGGGCAGTTCAACGGCGACGTATTCGAGGATGGGTCCAGTACAAAATATTAAAGTTATGATGAAATTACGCTATTTGGGCCCCCCAGCAGGCAGAACCGATCGAGGATCGCAGTCCACCCGGAAGGTGCGGTGGATAAGTACTTAATTATATGAAAATAAACTTAGTAGATAGTAAGAATATTAAGCAAATTTATATTATTTATCGTTATAAAAAAATAACGAAAACTTCAACTACCTAGCACATTCGCCTACTTCCCATGAAGAAAAATGTATTCTGACAGCTAAAACGGTGGGCCGTAGCCTAATTACGAAGGATAGCGTCGAAAACCGCGAACAAATCGGCCTTTTAGTATTCAAGATTTCGTATTGTATGAGGCTCACTGTATCACTAAGTTAGAATTTTCGCAACGAGTTAGCAAAAGTTTTTTCCGTTTTTCTGAGCTAGACCGACGTGTGAGGTGTCCAGAGACGCGTCTGCGCGCGGGCAGTTCAACGGCGACGTATTCGAGGATGGGTCCAGTACAAAATATTAAAGTTATGATGAAATTACGCTATTTGGGCCCCCCAGCAGGCAGAACCGATCGAGGATCGCAGTCCACCCGGAAGGTGCGGTGGATAAGTACTTAATTATATGAAAATAAACTTAGTAGATAGTAAGAATATTAAGCAAATTTATATTATTTATCGTTATAAAAAAATAACGAAAACTTCAACTACCTAGCACATTCGCCTACTTCCCATGAAGAAAAATGTATTCTGACAGCTAAAACGGTGGGCCGTAGCCTAATTACGAAGGATAGCGTCGAAAACCGCGAACAAATCGGCCTTTTAGTATTCAAGATTTCGTATTGTATGAGGCTCACTGTATCACTAAGTTAGAATTTTCGCAACGAGTTAGCAAAAGTTTTTTCCGTTTTTCTGAGCTAGACCGACGTGTGAGGTGTCCAGAGATGCGTCTGCGCGCGGGCAGTTCAACGGCGACGTATTCGAGGATGGGTCCAGTACAAAATATTAAAGTTATGATGAAATTACGCTATTTGGGCCCCCCAGCAGGCAGAACCGATCGAGGATCGCAGTCCACCCGGAAGGTGCGGTGGATAAGTACTTAATTATATGAAAATAAACTTAGTAGATAGTAAGAATATTAAGCAAATTTATATTATTTATCGTTATAAAAAAATAACGAAAACTTCAACTACCTAGCACATTCGCCTACTTCCCATGAAGAAAAATGTATTCTGACAGCTAAAACGGTGGGCCGTAGCCTAATTACGAAGGATAGCGTCGAAAACCGCGAACAAATCGGCCTTTTAGTATTCAAGATTTCGTATTGTATGAGGCTCACTGTATCACTAAGTTAGAATTTTCGCAACGAGTTAGCAAAAGTTTTTTCCGTTTTTCTGAGCTAGACCGACGTGTGAGGTGTCCAGAGACGCGTCTGCGCGCGGGCAGTTCAACGGCGACGTATTCGAGGATGGGTCCAGTATAAAATATTAAAGTTATGATGAAATTACGCTATTTGGGCCCCCCAGCAGGCAGAACCGATCGAGGATCGCAGTCCACCCGGAAGGTGCGGTAGATAAGTACTTAATTATATGAAAATAAACTTAGTAGATAGTAAGAATATTAAGCAAATTTATATTATTTATCGTTATAAAAAAATAACGAAAACTTCAACTACCTAGCACATTCGCCTACTTCCCATGAAGAAAAATGTATTCTGACAGCTAAAACGGTGGGCCGTAGCCTAATTACGAAGGATAGCGTCGAAAACCGCGAACAAATCGGCCTTTTAGTATTCAAGATTTCGTATTGTATGAGGCTCACTGTATCACTAAGTTAGAATTTTCGCAACGAGTTAACAAAAGTTTTTTCCGTTTTTCTGAGCTAGACCGACGTGTGAGGTGTCCAGAGACGCGTCTGCGCGCGGGCAGTTCAACGGCGACGTATTCGAGGATGGGTCCAGTACAAAATATTAAAGTTATGATGAAATTACGCTATTTGGGCCCCCCAGCAGGCAGAACCGATCGAGGATCGCAGTCCACCCGGAAGGTGCGGTGGATAAGTACTTAATTATATGAAAATAAACTTAGTAGATAGTAAGAATATTAAGCAAATTTATATTATTTATCGTTATAAAAAAATAACGAAAACTTCAACTACCTAGCACATTCGCCTACTTCCCATGAAGAAAAATGTATTCTGACAGCTAAAACGGTGGGCCGTAGCCTAATTACGAAGGATAGCGTCGAAAACCGCGAACAAATCGGCCTTTTAGTATTCAAGATTTCGTATTGTATGAGGCTCACTGTATCACTAAGTTAGAATTTTCGCAACGAGTTAGCAAAAGTTTTTTCCGTTTTTCTGAGCTAGACCGACGTGTGAGGTGTCCAGAGATGCGTCTGCGCGCGGGCAGTTCAACGGCGACGTATTCGAGGATGGGTCCAGTACAAAATATTAAAGTTATGATGAAATTACGCTATTTGGGCCCCCCAGCAGGCAGAACCGATCGAGGATCGCAGTCCACCCGGAAGGTGCGGTGGATAAGTACTTAATTATATGAAAATAAACTTAGTAGATAGTAAGAATATTAAGCAAATTTATATTATTTATCGTTATAAAAAAATAACGAAAACTTCAACTACCTAGCACATTCGCCTACTTCCCATGAAGAAAAATGTATTCTGACAGCTAAAACGGTGGGCCGTAGCCTAATTACGAAGGATAGCGTCGAAAACCGCGAACAAATCGGCCTTTTAGTATTCAAGATTTCGTATTGTATGAGGCTCACTGTATCACTAAGTTAGAATTTTCGCAACGAGTTAGCAAAAGTTTTTTCCGTTTTTCTGAGCTAGACCGACGTGTGAGGTGTCCAGAGATGCGTCTGCGCGCGGGCAGTTCAACGGCGACGTATTCGAGGATGGGTCCAGTACAAAATATTAAAGTTATGATGAAATTACGCTATTTGGGCCCCCCAGCAGGCAGAACCGATCGAGGATCGCAGTCCACCCGGAAGGTGCGGTGGATAAGTACTTAATTATATGAAAATAAACTTAGTAGATAGTAAGAATATTAAGCAAATTTATATTATTATTTTATCGTTATAAAAAAATAACGAAAACTTCAACTACCTAGCACATTCGCCTACTTCCCATGAAGAAAAATGTATTCTGACAGCTAAAACGGTGGGCCGTAGCCTAATTACGAAGGATAGCGTCGAAAACCGCGAACAAATCGGCCTTTTAGTATTCAAGATTTCGTATTGTATGAGGCTCACTGTATCACTAAGTTAGAATTTTCGCAACGAGTTAGCAAAAGTTTTTTCCGTTTTTCTGAGCTAGACCGACGTGTGAGGTGTCCAGAGACGCGTCTGCGCGCGGGCAGTTCAACGGTGACGTATTCGAGGATGGGTCCAGTACAAAATATTAAAGCTATGATGAAATTACGCTATTTGGGCCCCCCAGCAGGCAGAACCGATCGAGGATCGCAGTCCACCCGGAAGGTGCGGTGGATAAGTACTTAATTATATGAAAATAAACTTAGTAGATAGTAAGAATATTAAGCAAATTTATATTATTTATCGTTATAAAAAAATAACGAAAACTTCAACTACCTAGCACATTCGCCTACTTCCCATGAAGAAAAATGTATTCTGACAGCTAAAACGGTGGGCCGTAGCCTAATTACGAAGGATAGCGTCGAAAACCGCGAACAAATCGGCCTTTTAGTATTCAAGATTTCGTATTGTATGAGGCTCACTGTATCACTAAGTTAGAATTTTCGCAACGAGTTAGCAAAAGTTTTTTCCGTTTTTCTGAGCTAGACCGACGTGTGAGGTGTCCAGAGATGCGTCTGCGCGCGGGCAGTTCAACGGCGACGTATTCGAGGATGGGTCCAGTACAAAATATTAAAGTTATGATGAAATTACGCTATTTGGGCCCCCCAGCAGGCAGAACCGATCGAGGATCGCAGTCCACCCGGAAGGTGCGGTGGATAAGTACTTAATTATATGAAAATAAACTTAGTAGATAGTAAGAATATTAAGCAAATTTATATTATTTATCGTTATAAAAAAATAACGAAAACTTCAACTACCTAGCACATTCGCCTACTTCCCATGAAGAAAAATGTATTCTGACAGCTAAAACGGTGGGCCGTAGCCTAATTACGAAGGATAGCGTCGAAAACCGCGAACAAATCGGCCTTTTAGTATTCAAGATTTCGTATTGTATGAGGCTCACTGTATCACTAAGTTAGAATTTTCGCAACGAGTTAGCAAAAGTTTTTTCCGTTTTTCTGAGCTAGACCGACGTGTGAGGTATCCAGAGACGCGTCTGCGCGCGGGCAGTTCAACGGCGACGTATTCGAGGATGGGTCCAGTACAAAATATTAAAGTTATGATGAAATTACGCTATTTGGGCCCCCCAGCAGGCAGAACCGATCGAGGATCGCAGTCCACCCGGAAGGTGCGGTGGATAAGTACTTAATTATATGAAAATAAACTTAGTAGATAGTAAGAATATTAAGCAAATTTATATTATTTATCGTTATAAAAAAATAACGAAAACTTCAACTACCTAGCACATTCGCCTACTTCCCATGAAGAAAAATGTATTCTGACAGCTAAAACGGTGGGCCGTAGCCTAATTACGAAGGATAGCGTCGAAAACCGCGAACAAATCGGCCTTTTAGTATTCAAGATTTCGTTTTGTATGAGGCTCACTGTATCACTAAGTTAGAATTTTCGCAACGAGTTAGCAAAAGTTTTTTCCGTTTTTCTGAGCTAGACCGACGTGTGAGGTGTCCAGAGACGCGTCTGCGCGCGGGCAGTTCAACGGCGACGTATTCGAGGATGGGTCCAGTACAAAATATTAAAGTTATGATGAAATTACGCTATTTGGGCCCCCCAGCAGGCAGAACCGATCGAGGATCGCAGTCCACCCGGAAGGTGCGGTGGATAAGTACTTAATTATATGAAAATAAACTTAGTAGATAGTAAGAATATTAAGCAAATTTATATTATTTATCGTTATAAAAAAATAACGAAAACTTCATCTACCTAGCACATTCGCCTACTTCCCATGAAGAAAAATGTATTCTGACAGCTAAAACGGTGGGCCGTAGCCTAATTACGAAGGATAGCGTCGAAAACCGCGAACAAATCGGCCTTTTAGTATTCAAGATTTCGTATTGTATGAGGCTCACTGTATCACTAAGTTAGAATTTTCGCAACGAGTTAGCAAAAGTTTTTTCCGTTTTTCTGAGCTAGACCGACGTGTGAGGTGTCCAGAGATGCGTCTGCGCGCGGGCAGTTCAACGGCGACGTATTCGAGGATGGGTCCAGTACAAAATATTAAAGTTATGATGAAATTACGCTATTTGGGCCCCCCAGCAGGCAGAACCGATCGAGGGTCGCAGTCCACCCGGAAGGTGCGGTGGATAAGTACTTAATTATATGAAAATAAACTTAGTAGATAGCAAGAATATTAAGCAAATTTATATTATTTATCGTTATAAAAAAATAACGAAAACTTCAACTACCTAGCACATTCGCCTACTTCCCATGAAGAAAAATGTATTCTGACAGCTAAAACGGTGGGCCGTAGCCTAATTACGAAGGATAGCGTCGAAAACCGCGAACAAATCGGCCTTTTAGTATTCAAGATTTCGTATTGTATGAGGCTCACTGTATCACTAAGTTAGAATTTTCGCAACGAGTTAGCAAAAGTTTTTTCCGTTTTTCTGAGCTAGACCGACGTGTGAGGTGTCCAGAGACGCGTCTGCGCGCGGGCAGTTCAACGGCGACGTATTCGAGGATGGGTCCAGTACAAAATATTAAAGTTATGATGAAATTACGCTATTTGGGCCCCCCAGCAGGCAGAACCGATCGAGGATCGCAGTCCACCCGGAAGGTGCGGTGGATAAGTACTTAATTATATGAAAATAAACTTAGTAGATAGTAAGAATATTAAGCAAATTTATATTATTTATCGTTATAAAAAAATAACGAAAACTTCAACTACCTAGCACATTCGCCTACTTCCCATGAAGAAAAATGTATTCTGACAGCTAAAACGGTGGGCCGTAGCCTAATTACGAAGGATAGCGTCGAAAACCGCGAACAAATCGGCCTTTTAGTATTCAAGATTTCGTATTGTATGAGGCTCACTGTATCACTAAGTTAGAATTTTCGCAACGAGTTAGCAAAAGTTTTTTCCGTTTTTCTGAGCTAGACCGACGTGTGAGGTGTCCAGAGACGCGTCTGCGCGCGGGCAGTTCAACGGTGACGTATTCGAGGATGGGTCCAGTACAAAATATTAAAGCTATGATGAAATTACGCTATTTGGGCCCCCCAGCAGGCAGAACCGATCGAGGATCGCAGTCCACCCGGAAGGTGCGGTGGATAAGTACTTAATTATATGAAAATAAACTTAGTAGATAGTAAGAATATTAAGCAAATTTATATTATTTATCGTTATAAAAAAATAACGAAAACTTCAACTACCTAGCACATTCGCCTACTTCCCATGAAGAAAAATGTATTCTGACAGCTAAAACGGTGGGCCGTAGCCTAATTACGAAGGATAGCGTCGAAAACCGCGAACAAATCGGCCTTTTAGTATTCAAGATTTCGTATTGTATGAGGCTCACTGTATCACTAAGTTAGAATTTTCGCAACGAGTTAGCAAAAGTTTTTTCCGTTTTTCTGAGCTAGACCGACGTGTGAGGTGTCCAGAGACGCGTCTGCGCGCGGGCAGTTCAACGGCGACGTATTCGAGGATGGGTCCAGTACAAAATATTAAAGTTATGATGAAATTACGCTATTTGGGCCCCTCAGCAGGCAGAACCGATCGAGGATCGCAGTCCACCCGGAAGGTGCGGTGGATAAGTACTTAATTATATGAAAATAAACTTAGTAGATAGTAAGAATATTAAGCAAATTTATATTATTATTTTATCGTTATAAAAAAATAACGAAAACTTCAACTACCTAGCACATTCGCCTACTTCCCATGAAGAAAAATGGATTCTGACAGCTAAAACGGTGGGCCGTAGCCTAATTACGAAGGATAGCGTCGAAAACCGCGAACAAATCGGCCTTTTAGTATTCAAGATTTCGTATTGTATGAGGCTCACTGTATCACTAAGTTAGAATTTTCGCAACGAGTTAGCAAAAGTTTTTTCCTTTTTTCTGAGCTAGACCTACGTGTGAGGTGTCCAGAGACGCGTCTGCGCGCGGGCAGTTCAACGGCGACGTATTCGAGGATGGGTCCAGTACAAAATATTAAAGTTATGATGAAATTACACTATTTGGGCCCCCCAGCAGGCAGAACCGATCGAGGATCGCAGTCCACCCGGAAGGTGCGGTGGATAAGTACTTAATTATATGAAAATAAACTTAGTAGATAGTAAGAATATTAAGCAAATTTATATTATTATTTTATCGTTATAAAAAAATAACGAAAACTTCAACTACCTAGCACATTCGCCTACTTCCCATGAAGAAAAATGGATTCTGACAGCTAAAACGGTGGGCCGTAGCCTAATTACGAAGGATAGCGTCGAAAACCGCGAACAAATCGGCCTTTTAGTATTCAAGATTTCGTATTGTATGAGGCTCACTGTATCACTAAGTTAGAATTTTCGCAACGAGTTAGCAAAAGTTTTTTCCTTTTTTCTGAGCTAGACCGACGTGTGAGGTGTCCAGAGACGCGTCTGCGCGCGGGCAGTTCAACGGCGACGTATTCGAGGATGGGTCCAGTACAAAATATTAAAGTTATGATGAAATTACGCTATTTGGGCCCCCCAGCAGGCAGAACCGATCGAGGATCGCAGTCCACCCGGAAGGTGCGGTGGATAAGTACTTAATTATATGAAAATAAACTTAGTAGATAGTAAGAATATTAAGCAAATTTATATTATTATTTTATCGTTATAAAAAAATAACGAAAACTTCAACTACCTAGCACATTCGCCTACTTCCCATGAAGAAAAATGGATTCTGACAGCTTAAACGGTGGGCCGTAGCCTAATTACGAAGGATAGCGTCGAAAACCGCGAACAAATCGGCCTTTTAGTATTCAAGATTTCGTATTGTATGAGGCTCACTGTATCACTAAGTTAGAATTTTCGCAACGAGTTAGCAAAAGTTTTTTCCTTTTTTCTGAGCTAGACCGACGTGTGAGGTGTCCAGAGACGCGTCTGCGCGCGGGCAGTTCAACGGCGACGTATTCGAGGATGGGTCCAGTACAAAATATTAAAGTTATGATGAAATTACGCTATTTGGGCCCCCCAGCAGGCAGAACCGATCGAGGATCGCAGTCCACCCGGAAGGTGCGGTGGATAAGTACTTAATTATATGAAAATAAACTTAGTAGATAGTAAGAATATTAAGCAAATTTATATTATTTATCGTTATAAAAAAATAACGAAAACTTCAACTACCTAGCACATTCGCCTACTTCCCATGAAGAAAAATGTATTCTGACAGCTAAAACGGTGGGCCGTAGCCTAATTACGAAGGGTAGCGTCGAAAACCGCGAACAAATCGGCCTTTTAGTATTCAAGATTTCGTATTGTATGAGGCTCACTGTATCACTAAGTTAGAATTTTCGCAACGAGTTAGCAAAAGTTTTTTCCTTTTTTCTGAGCTAGACCGACGTGTGAGGTGTCCAGAGACGCGTCTGCGCGCGGGCAGTTCAACGGCGACGTATTCGAGGATGGGTCCAGTACAAAATATTAAAGTTATGATGAAATTACGCTATTTGGGCCCCCCAGCAGGCAGAACCGATCGAGGATCGCAGTCCACCCGGAAGGTGCGGTGGATAAGTACTTAATTATATGAAAATAAACTTAGTAGATAGTAAGAATATTAAGCAAATTTATATTATTATTTTATCGTTATAAAAAAATAACGAAAACTTCAACTACCTAGCACATTCGCCTACTTCCCATGAAGAAAAATGTATTCTGACAGCTAAAACGGTGGGCCGTAGCCTAATTACGAAGGATAGCGTCGAAAACCGCGAACAAATCGGCCTTTTAGTATTCAAGATTTCGTATTGTATGAGGCTCACTGTATCACTAAGTTAGAATTTTCGCAACGAGTTAGCAAAAGTTTTTTCCGTTTTTCTGAGCTAGACCGACGTGTGAGGTGTCCAGAGATGCGTCTGCGCGCGGGCAGTTCAACGGCGACGTATTCGAGGATAGGTCCAGTACAAAATATTAAAGTTATGATGAAATTACGCTATTTGGGCCCCCCAGCAGGCAGAACCGATCGAGGATCGCAGTCCACCCGGAAGGTGCGGTGGATAAGTACTTAATTATATGAAAATAAACTTAGTAGATAGTAAGAATATTAAGCAAATTTATATTATTTATCGTTATAAAAAAATAACGAAAACTTCAACTACCTAGCACATTCGCCTACTTCCCATGAAGAAAAATGTATTCTGACAGCTAAAACGGTGGGCCGTAGCCTAATTACGAAGGATAGCGTCGAAAACCGCGAACAAATCGGCCTTTTAGTATTCAAGATTTCGTATTGTATGAGGCTCACTGTATCACTAAGTTAGAATTTTCGCAACGAGTTAGCAAAAGTTTTTTCCGTTTTTCTGAGCTAGACCGACGTGTGAGGTGTCCAGAGACGCGTCTGCGCGCGGGCAGTTCAACGGCGACGTATTCGAGGATGGGTCCAGTACAAAATATTAAAGTTATGATGAAATTACGCTATTTGGGCCCCCCAGCAGGCAGAACCGATCGAGGATCGCAGTCCACCCGGAAGGTGCGGTGGATAAGTACTTAATTATATGAAAATAAACTTAGTAGATAGTAAGAATATTAAGCAAATTTATATTATTTATCGTTATAAAAAAATAACGAAAACTTCAACTACCTAGCACATTCGCCTACTTCCCATGAAGAAAAATGTATTCTGACAGCTAAAACGGTGGGCCGTAGCCTAATTACGAAGGATAGCGTCGAAAACCGCGAACAAATCGGCCTTTTAGTATTCAAGATTTCGTATTGTATGAGGCTCACTGTATCACTAAGTTAGAATTTTCGCAACGAGTTAGCAAAAGTTTTTTCCGTTTTTCTGAGCTAGACCGACGTGTGAGGTGTCCAGAGACGCGTCTGCGCGCGGGCAGTTCAACGGCGACGTATTCGAGGATGGGTCCAGTACAAAATATTAAAGTTATGATGAAATTACGCTATTTGGGCCCCCCAGCAGGCAGAACCGATCGAGGATCGCAGTCCACCCGGAAGGTGCGGTGGATAAGTACTTAATTATATGAAAATAAACTTAGTAGATAGTAAGAATATTAAGCAAATTTATATTATTATTTTATCGTTATAAAAAAATAACGAAAACTTCAACTACCTAGCACATTCGCCTACTTCCCATGAAGAAAAATGTATTCTGACAGCTAAAACGGTGGGCCGTAGCCTAATTACGAAGGATAGCGTCGAAAACCGCGAACAAATCGGCCTTTTAGTATTCAAGATTTCGTATTGTATGAGGCTAGTAGGGTAATATTGGGCATTCTATGCCACTGTCGGCAAGTAGCTCGGCTAGTGCGCCTCGCTACGCGCCAGTGGCATAGTATGCCCAATATTGAACGATCGACTCGACTGTGTAGTATATTACTGTACTCGCCTGGAGATCATGTGAGTTATACCACTGGCCGTCAGTAGCTGGGCGAGTTCACCTCGCTGCGGACGATGATATGGATCATTGTGCCATGCGTTTCGTTGTTAGAACGACTTGATGATAAGTAATATGCGCTTCAAATGGTGGAAACGACTTGCTGGTTTTTTGTAATGCGCTTCAGCAATGGAAACGACTTGATGAATTAGGCACATTCAGTATTAGAAATAACTGGTATTACTGTACTCATACAAATATCATGCGAGTTATACGACTGGCCTACAGTAGCTAGGCGAGTTTGCTTTGCTTCGGACAGTATTGACAACTGTCGACACGATCAATGATTAAGATTTAATTTAGTCATTATGAAATGCGTTTCATAGTTAGACACTACTTGTTGGTTTTGCGCTTCATCAATGGAAACGACTTGTTGGTTTTTGTAATGCGCTTCAACAATGGAAACGACTTGGTGATTTTGTCATGCATTTCAGTATTAGAAACGACTTGGTTTTTGTAATGCGCTTCGTGGGTGGAAACGACTTGGTGTTTTTGACATGCGTCTCAATATTAGAAACGACTTGTTGGTTTTTGTAACGCGCTTCAACAATGGAAACGACTTGGTGATTTGGTCATGCATTTCAGTATTAGAAACGACTTGGTTTTTGTAATGCGCTTCGTGGGTGGAAACGACTTGGTGTTTTTGACATGCGTCTCGATATTAGAAACGACTTGTTGGTTTTTGTAATGCGCTTCAACAATGGAAACGACTTGGTGATTTTGTCATGCATTTCAGTATTAGAAACGACTTGGTTTTTGTAATGCGCTTCTTGGGTGGAAACGACTTGGTGTTTTTGACATGCGTCTCAATATTAGAAACGACTTGTTGATTTTTGTAATGCGCTTCGTGTGTCGAAACGACTTATTAACTCGCTGCTTTGAAGTGGATCTGCATAATAAACAAGGTACATATTATATTAGGTTTATTTTTCGTAAAACATTGGTTTTTCAAGGAATAAAGTATCTACCGAGCGCACGAACTCTTGTAGTTTACGCCACTGACACGAATCCGCGTCGGTCTGGAACTTGAGTCGCAAAAGCGCCTTCTTCCACAGCTCCAGGGAGTCGGTGTGGCGAGCGTCGTCAGCCTTGTACACCTTGCAGTCGATGTAGTACTCTCCGTTGATGCTCGCTGCTCGCCGCTCGCAGCCGTTGGCGACTCGGTTAACGAAGAATGATGATAAACATGTACTCGATGAGTCGTCTTTTGGCGCGGTGTCAGACCCGTAGTTGTTACTGATACCAAATACATCATTATCAGTATTGGTTTTTTTACTGAAACAACAACGAAAGCTTCTATTAGTTCATCATACACTTACAGGTTACGTTTACTGTTTAGATACGCATAGGGGAAAAAAAAATACACTCGGTCAAAAAAGGGACTTGCAGAACATGAGAGACGTACTTACGAATAAAAATGACAGAGGATTAAAACTGGTATGGTGAACTAAATTATTGAATAGTTTGTTTACCTCGTACGAATTAAATTCGTTGATGGTGGATGCGACTTGCGTTTCCTAACGTTGTCTGCAGACGGTTTGCGGCTGCGTTTGGTTTTCTGATCGGTGATCGGAGCTTGTTGAAAGTATTCGCACTCAGACTCAGACCTGAAATAAAGATACAACAAAATAATAGTTAAACATAAGGATTACGATTAGTACATCGGGTCAGATCTCCGAACTATGTACTGAGTGGAAAGTTTTATACTTACATTTTCCAATTATGTCCAAACGGTATGGCAGGCTGGCAGGTGTAGTGACTGACGACCGTAGGCAGCGGTTAGCTATCAAAACTGATATTGATGGGATAACGCAGCAGGATCGCAGAACACTTCTTGAAGATTACTTCCACACTTGTAGACTTCAGTTAGCTTGTACCGAGTACTTCGAAAACATGTAGCTTATAAATCAGAAAACGAATGATAATTCACTATATTAAAAATGACTACAACCGTTCATATAATGTTGTGTAAAACAACTTTTTTCCTTAGACGCATTATAGTTACTATCGAAGAACTTCATATGTAAGCAGTTTGAAAACAAAATCCTCTGAGCACGATGCGCAGCAAGCAGAAATAGTCTTTACGATGTATAGATATAAAGTTCTTCGACGGTACTTCACCAAAAAGTGAAGACTAAGGATGTTTCAGGTAGCATCGAATGACGACACAGCGAAACGACTTAGGGTTGACAAAACGTTAACCAGTAGATAAGTTATCAACAACACTAATAGGGAATATTCTTGTAAGTAATTTAATTATTTGGCAATCCAGAGATAATCATTAGATTAGTATTTATTATGTTATAGATCCAAGTTTTACTTGTAATACTTACTTTTATGTTCGAATGAAGTAGCTACAGGAAATAAATTAACTTGTAACAGTAACAAATTTTAAATGAACTTAATTTTTAATTCTATTCTTAAGGGTAGAAGCCAAAGTACTACATTTTATTTATTTTATGATAGTGTACCTAGTTTCTGATACTTATCCATACCTTAATATGTATGCGTGACAACCTTGACTAAAATAGCTTACTGTTGTGAATGCAACTTAGCTAACGAAAAAAAGAAACAAGGTCACACGTGTAATGTTTTACGCAATAACAATTATTTCAATCAAATATTTTATTGATTGTTCGAAAATTGATAGTATGAATAGGTACTCAATAACGAATACTTCGTTAGTTAGTAACAATTAAAAGTCAAAAACTAAAAATAAATTTTACATTATCTCAAAGCTACGCCGCGTGACGGAGTGACCTTTAATCGTTTAAAAAATATATGGATTCATGGCGAATGTCGAAACACCTACAGTATTATAATCTCCTGAAGCAGCTAGTACCTGATGTTTAGTATGGTGATCTGAATACAGCCACACATTTGAACTAAGTACATAAAATTGAAACATTTATGTACAACATTAAGTAATTTGCGAGAAGGTAACTATTGAATATGTTTGGTATTTTCGTTTAAAATGTTGTTGATTTTAATAAAAAATAGGTACTAACCGATCTTTCTTTTTTTCAGAAACATATTGATACCTACAGTATTATAATCTCCCGAAGCAGCTAGTACCTAACGATTAGTATTGTGATCTGAATACACCCATACATTTGAACTACATAAAATTGGAACATTTATGTACAACATTACGTAATTTGCCAGAAGGTAACTATTGAATAAGTTTGGTATTTTCGTTTAAAACGTTGTTGATTTTAACAAAAAAAAGGTACTAACCGATCTTTTTTTTTTTTTTTTCAGAAACATTGATACCTAATCAGATGCACTGGTTGACGAATAAGTAATCATCAAACTTGAAGACGTATGCAGACCTGGTCCAGATTAAACAATTTAACAATTCTATCACACTATATTTACTTCGATTCTTCATTAGTTGGTATACGTGGGTAAGATCTTTTCATTTCGAGTTTAGCGTCTGTATTGGGAGATAATTAATTTCAATTTGTAAAATAATGCCCCACTGTTCGGTTTGCAACTTATTTGTAGATAATCGTAGATGGTCTGGTCATTTACGTAGTAATGTTCATAAAAATAATAGTGCGACCACTGTTTTTGACAATGTCGCAATTATTAATTCTGCGTTTAAAAAACGAATCGTTAGTTACAAAATCATCGCAACTGGCGAAGAAATAAATAATTTTCCTGAAATGTTTCTCATTAATATTAGTGATCAAGTTAAAACTCTAATAAACCAATCATTATTGAAACATAAAGCTGTGAAAATAAATTTCGAACTTTTTTCTTTTTTTCTTTTGTTTAAAAATGATCAAAAGGAAATGAAATCGTTCGCCACAAAAAACATTATTATTACTTTTAATTACGATTTTGATTCAATATATAAAGCAACGGTTGATTTACTGTTAAAGAAAATTGAAGAATTTCAGGAGAGAGATAGTGGCTGGACATTTTCGAACAATTCCCATGTAGAAATAAATATTAACAAATATCAACCTCTCGGCGGATCTAAATTTATAACTTTACCGAAATGTATAAAACATAAAAAAGCTTGTTTGAATATTCGTAACAATGATGAGTATTGCTTTTTATGGTGCGTAGTGGCGGCTCTGTACCCCACTAACCAACATCCCGACAGAGTTTCATCGTATCCCTACTTCCAGGATGTTTTGAATGTTGATGGTTTAACATTTCCGATAACATTTTCGGACATAGCTGTCTTTGAGAAGAATAATCCGTTTTTGAATATTTACGTGTATGGTTTAAAAAATGATAAGACTATCATTGGACCTTTGTATTCAACATCGAACCATAAATCTAAGAGCATCCATCTATTGTTCTTTGAAAATAATTCTAATACTCATTATTGTCTTATCAATGATTTACCGCGTCTAGTCAGAAATCAGATGACCAAACATCATGGTAAACTGTACTTCTGCGAAACGTGCTTATTGTTTTTTCCAACGCGCAGCCGAATTGAATCACATCTATGTGGAGGGATTGCCACAGTATTACCAGAAAAAGGAACATTTTTAAAATTCAAAAATTATGATAGAAAACAAAACATTCCTTTCGTCATATATGCCGATTTCGAAACGATACTCAAACCAATTTCCGGCGATGAATTCAACACCGCTAACACGTCATACTCACATCGTCACGTGGCGGCCGCGTTCGCCTATAATGTAGTGTCATCATTTAACGATAGGGTTGATGGCTATAGAAGTTATCGCGGAAAAGATTGATTTAGGGATTGATTTGATTACAGGCCGGTACCGAGGTGCAGCACATCGACACTGCAACCTACAACACAAAGTACCAAAATTCATCCCAGTATTTTTTCATAACTTAACCGGATACGATTGTCATTTATTTATTAAAAAGTTAGGCGAAATTCCAGGACAAATTAAAATAATACCCAAGACTAAGGAAAAATATATATCGTTTACAAAGTTTATTCCTATTGCTGATAACGAGTTTATACAACTAAGGTTTTTAGATTCATTCAACTTTTTAGGAACTAGTTTAGACAAACTTGCTAAAACATTGCAAGTAGATGATTTTGTTAACCTTAAATTATTTTTTACTGATGAAACACAATTTAGTTTGCTGACTCGTAAAGGTGTGTACCCATATGACTATATGAAAGATTGGAAATGTTACGAACAAAAGTCATTACCATCTAAATATTATTTTCATAATTCTTTGACTAACGAAGGTATTAGCGATGAAGATTATAATCATGCTCAGAATGTTTGGGCTGAATTCAATATTAATGACCTAGGCGAGTATACAGATCTATACTTAAAAACAGACGTGCTTTTGTTAACAGACATATTTCAAAAGTTTCGGAAAACATGTAAACAACATTACAAACTCGATCCTGCCTTTTACATAACTGCACCCAGTTTATCGTTCGATGCAATGTTGCTAAAAACAGGTGTTCAGTTAGAACTGATTTCGGATTTAGCTATCGTTAGAATGATTCAAAGCGGTATACGAGGAGGTTTGTGTATGTGTTCCCATCGGTATGCAAAAGCAAATCACAAATACATGCCGGAACATAATGCATCACAGCCTCAGAGTTTCATAGTATATCTCGACTGTAATAACCTATACGGCTTTAGCATGTGTCAGTATTTACCATATTCTAGTTTTAGATTTCTTGATGAAAATGAATTAACTAATTTTCGTGTTGAAAATGTCGAGCATAACTCTGAGTGGGGCTTTATATTAGAGGTCGATCTTTTGTATCCTGAACATTTACACAAACACCACAATGATTTACCATTTTGTCCTGAGAAATGTATACCTCCAGGAGGTAAAACGAAGAAACTAGTTGCAAATTTGCATAATAAGTACAACTACGTAATACATTACGTTCATTTAAAAAAGTGTTTAGAACACGGTTTAATATTACGTAAAGTTCACAAAGCTATTACTTTCAGACAAAGTCCCTATTTAAAACAGTACATAGAATTAAACACTCGATTAAGACAAAAGGCAAAAAGTTCTTTCGAACAAGACTTCTTTAAGTTGTTAAACAACAGTGTTTTTGGTAAGACATTAGAAAATACTGAAAATAGAGTAACTGTTCATTTAGTTAATCAATGGTGCGATCAATCTAATCGAACTAAGAAATTTACATCCGCTGAGAGACTTGTAGCCAACCCCTATTTCCATAGCGCTTCTATTCTAACTGAAAACTTAGTTGCAATACAAATGAAACCCGACCAAATTATTTTAGATAAACCTATTTATATCGGATTCACTGTATTAGAACTTTCTAAGACACATATGTATGACTTTCATTACAATATTGTAAAACCTTTTTATGCAGACCGAGTACAGTTGTGTTATACAGATACCGATTCGTTTGTCTATAAAATATTCACGTTTGATTTTTATCGTGACATGAAGTTAAATTTTTTGCAATATTTCGACACCAGTAACTATGATGTTAAAAATGATTTTAACATACCAATTATGAACAAAAAAATTCCAGGTTTGTTTAAAGACGAAATGGGGGGAAAATATATCTCAGATTTTGTTGGTTTGAGATCAAAACTTTACTCAATAAAAACAGTCGATAAAATCATTAAAAAAGCAAAAGGAGTAAAATCAAGTGTAGTAAGAGACTTAAATATATCAGATTATGAAAATATTTTGTTAGATGGTGGAATTATTCGTAGAAAAAATGTTATGTTTAAATCCATAAAGCACGAAATATTTACTAAGAGTGTCAACAAAATTGCCTTATCTCGAAATGATGACAAACGTTCAATATCTGTAGATCGAATATCAACGCAAGCCTGGGGTCACTCACTTATTTTAAAGAGCGAAAATTAATTTTAAGATTAAGCTAATTAGTAATAGAGTTCGAATATAATTTATGTAACCTATGTAATATAATCTTAAAATAGTTCTTAAAATATACCTAGATAACTTTTTAATGTTTGTTATATATATAATTCATAGTTTTTAAAACCTAAGTTAATGTAAAACATTTAAATAAAATGTGGATAATATGACTACTTATTTAATTTATGTTTTAAAACATCATCCTCCTTTTTGTAGTCGGTTAAATAAAATGAAACCTGACCAAGATTCAATTTTCAACATGAAGCGCATGTTGAAACTTGAATCGTTCATTTGTCAGAGGTAAAATGTATTTTGTATGTAATACAATAAGACTGATTATACAAATTTCGAAGAGCTTTGTTTGCGTCAACTGCATAACGCTGATCATACAGAATACCTACTACAAACACACAACAGTGCATTGTCCTCACAAATGCTTAGTTAACATTCTAATCTAAAAATAGAGTTCGAATATAATGTATGTAACCTATGTAATATAATCTTAAAATAGTTCTTAAAATATACCTAGATAACTTTTTAATGTTTGTTATATATAATTCATAGTTTTAAAAACCTAAGTTAATGTAAAACATTTAAATAAAATGTGAATGATTATGACTACTTATTTAATTTATGTTTTAAAACATCATCCTCCTTTTTTGTAGTCGGTTAAATAAAATGAAACCTGACCAAGATTCAATTTTCAACATGAAGTGCATGTTGAAACTTGAATCGTTCATTTGTCAGAGGTAAAATGTATTTTATACGTAATACAATAAGACTGATTATACAAATTTCGAAGAGCTATGTTTGCGTCAACTGCATAACGCTGATCATACAAAATACCTACTACAAACACACAACAGTGCATTGCCCTCACAAATGCTTAGTTAACATTCAAATCTAAAATGTGAATTATTGCGATGTATTTTTTTTTGTCATTTACGAAATAATACTCATCTTGAGTACTTGTACTAAGCACACAGTGTTTTTGCGAGCATGTCATCGGTAAGTTTCCCAATTTATTTTTATATTGTTTAGTAACTATCGATTGAACTCGCAGCAATTTTGCTCACAGTTTTGAGTGAATCTGCTATGAATATTTTAACCCGCTGAAAATTCGTTTATGCATCACTATATCAACATCTACGTTTAAGTTTAAAATTAATGAGTGTCTCTTTCTTTCCAGATTACAGAATCAGATATTATGTTTAGCCAGTACGCCCAAAATCCTTATGAAGGATTCTCTGAAACGCTTCACAACGAACCCGACCACAGCAAACAAGTGACGAAAGAAAAGAAATCAAAACAACGATGCAGGGAAAAGTCGAAGAAGCAAAATCCAACTAAATCTTTTGTGATGAGCCGATTACAGCGACGAGGGATCAAATTAATTAAAATATCGGTCGTAAATCTGTGCAATAACACTCCGCAAACCATTGACAGTGACAGTGATAGTGAGAACGTTATTATAAGTGCTCAATACATCGTTAAAGACGCTATCGATAATGTTATGGACGAAACAGAATCTTTGGTTAAAAAAATATCTAAATCTTTAATAGATAGTGATTTTTAGTACTTAACTGTTTGCGTAAGCAATTGTTTAGGTAAATACTTAGTACTTATTACGTTTGATTTATTTAATTTTAAAGTAGATTGTTTTATTTGAAGATGTGTTGGGTGTTTAACAAAATAAAAGCAGTTTTATTATACAAATTATTTTTTATTCATGAAACCAATACCTTAAAAGTAGGTACACATTTATAACTGTAAATACTTTCTTATACATAACACATTTTTAAGAGCACAATGCTTTAAATGATTATTACAATTTAAATTAGTTTTTCCTTCACAGTATCTTTTATGTAAAATAAAGAAGTTAGGACATTTTTCGGTCCCCAGGTCTGATACTTTACAGTTCTCACAAAGTTCCTTTATCCACTTTACTTTCTCCAAACCATTAACAACGATTTCCTTATTTGCTAGATAGAGAGCGATTATACGACGAAATTCTCTATAGTCGATATACCCTTCGTTCCAATAAATACCTCTGTTTCTTTCCAGCCATTTAACTTGCCTCTTTTCGTCACTCGTTAAGTGTTTAAACAAGTATGGTGGTTTTATTAAAAATGTTTGGGTATAATCATGGCTAGCAAAAGCTAACTCTTTTATTATAAAATTATTGTACAGGTCTTTAAACCCTTGAACATCTACTATAACAGTATTCGGATTCATGATATTTTTCTCACAGTATTACTTAAAGGTTTATATTCAATAATACAGTCGCTCAATATAAGACAATACGCAGAAGTTTGATCTGGTATTTCCGAATCACTCTCAATTTCCACTCTTACGTCCACAATAGGGCCTGTCTTTACATTATCAGCTTGTCTAGAGCAATCGATGACAAATAGTGGCGCCAAATCTTTAAATTGTTTTTCACTTAATAAGGGCTCCGGTCGGCGACCGTGATAAGACTGTTGAAATCTGACGTATTGCTCGTATAATAAAGCGATTCTGTTATTCGCGAAACTCACATTTAGGTTTTCATACGGGAAGTAAGTAGAGTTGAGGTACACTCTAACATCACGAACATGACAATGATCGAATTGAGACATATCAGAACTGCTATTGTTTTTTCTATTTGTCTGTAGTCCCATAATAATATATCTTGGTTTCTCTATTTGCGAGGATGTTTTGATTGACCAGGTATGTTTCGTTGTTTTAGGTAAAGTAGGATATTCGTACAAATCCCAATTTCTAAAAATCATCTGGAGTGGTCGATCTTTCTCTAGCAGTTTTAACAAACTTATTTTCTCTTTATCTGACACTTTAACATGCGGTACACGCCAAACAATTTTATTTATCTGAACATCATCTACGACTTCACCGGTATTCAGTTTTACAGCGTTGAGGTTAGTATTGCTTCGTAACAATATCAATTCGTGTCTACTATTTATCACTACTTTCTTAAAATCTTCTGCAAATCCGAGAATGTTACAAAGTGGTATTGAAGCAGAAAAATTACCTCCATTAATATTTTTTATGCCATCGATATTCCAACCCCATGCATAAGATATCTTCGATTCACTCTCATTCATAGACACTAATGATTTCATCGTAGTAGTCACACCAGCGTTTTTTATTTTATCAATTTCCACTCCATTTAATTCGTATCTTATATCTTGAAACAAGTAGAGTAGAAAATTATTTGTTAAAGAAACACTACTCGCTTTATCTTTTGAATCTTTTTTGCTAACGATTATAGTTCCTTCCAAATACAAAGTGCTCGCTGACGGTAGTATATACAGATCCTGTTGATTAATGGGTATGCGGATTTCATCGTTCCTGTTGAAGCTAGTTACGTAGGGTTTGTAAGAATGAAATTCAATTCCTTCAACAGTGTTGTCGTAAGTTGGAGCAGATAAAACATCTAAGATATTCATTTTAGCAAACCAATTGCTTTAAGAAATTCCTTATTGTCTCTTGTTAATTTAATTTTTTTCTTAGACCGAGGTCTTATTTGTTTGATCACTTTAGTTGAACTGACGTTCCCCATTTGTTGATGCACATATTTATTGTAGTCAATCATTTTTTCTTCTAAGATGTAAATATAGCTGCACTTCTTCACCACGTAAGTTTATTAATCGATTGTTTATATCTAATAGGCTGATATGTATACAGCTTATGTTGTTTTGATTGATTGGAAAGTATATGGCGTTTTTCGGAATTTCTATAATTCTATATCCAGGTGGCACATTGAGTGCGAATTCGTGTACAATGTGACTGGGTTTTCCGTTTATGTACGAACCACTTACAATATCACATTCTATCCTGATCACAGTCGTAGGCAAAATGTTGACTGGTAACTCAGAGACATGCCATTTATTGGCTTTTAAAATCTGTTTATTAAACCCTAATAATCTCCTAAAAGTTCCTTCTTTAATAAAATTGATATCTTTGGTACAGTATATCAAAGTTTTAAGAGTATTGTTATTACACTGTACTTTTATTGAACATTCTTTTATTTCTGATTTTAAATAATCGCTGATATCTTGTAATTCATAAGTGCCTTCAGGTATTTCCAGCACTTCGTTAGAGCCGTAATATAACTTATTATTCGTTTTGTCAATGTTTGGAATTGAATTAAATGTTGAGAAATGCAATAAGGCACACTCATAAGGACCATAAAGTTGTAATGTATTAGGATAATATGTACATAAATCGGACGAATTTGCAGTTATCGACAAGGTGAGTGACATGATGAAAATGATTGAAATAAAAGAAATACATAATATTTATACGTATTTATTCCAAAATTTCCGTAGATATTCTAAACATAAGTGTCCACAGTTTACTGTATTAAATTGTTGAAATCTAGTATAGTTATAAAAAACATTACAATTTTTAAAGTACTGCATTAATTCCATCGGTGGTTTCAAATCCCCAAAGCTATCAAAGTATTCACAACAATTGTTTATTTTAGCATAAGCTACCCAATGCGTTCCCTCATTTCGTGAATCATCTAAGTTGACGATAGCACATTCAATACGTTTTGGTGTTCTTGGCAACCGATCCTTCATATAGACTCCTCGAAAGTATGGGATGTCACGTGCATGCTCTCTGATATCGATATTAGTTAAAGGACGATTAGGTAGCTTTTTATTTAGTTTTTTGAAGACTTTATAAACAGTCCTTTACCGTTTTTATGAGGCTTGATATACAACCCTTTGCCCAACGCTAAAGCTTCCATGGTCTTATTGTGTCGTTCTGATTCTTGCAAGCTTTTTTGGCCTGCTTTGTATTCGTTTACGGTTTTTGCAATACCAGCTGCACCGCCAGCTAAACTTCCTAAAGCAGATAATCCAGCGAAAATTGGAATTAAAGGTAAGACTCCTCCTGTCTTTGGTATGGGTATAACTCGTGGTATGCGAATCTTCTGAATGTCTGGAAATATCTTTTTCGCAGCTGAGTAAGCAATGTTGATTAATGTTCTACTATTTTTAGGTCTAAGTTTCTTAATTTTTGACTTAATTTTTGACACAAAAGCATTGAATGTTTTAATGCCAGCACCCGACTTTAGTTTGGCTTTCATAACTTTACTCACTAACCATGAGCTAAGTTTTTCACCTTTCCCTGCATCTTTTGATTTTAGTCTTTGTTTAGCCATGTTTAAAAGTTGTAAATCCGCTTTATGACGATTAGTTAAGTCTGTGTGATTTGCATATGCAATGTCGTGATGCATACAAGCTTCGTCTAGTTTATTCACATCTCTATCGCCTCGCAGCAATCGCTTCTCAAGTTTTGTTCCCGGTCCACAATAGTTATAACCAGGCAAATGAAGTTCGAACGGAAGATTATTAATCACACTATTGACTAGTCCACCGCCTTGCATAGTGAAAAGTGTAATGAATGAAAAATCCTTACAAACATGGTTATATTCATAATCCTAATCCACAATTGCATCTTTATCAATCCAACTGTTTTCTTCGTTGCTTAAGCCCAGCCATTTCACGTAAACTTTCTTTCCTTTCCTTCTAAGAACCTTTTCTATCAAATAGACGCCTGGATAGCTAGTTTTTTGAAGTTCTTGTTCATAGAAACATCCTCTAATGGTTTGCTTTCGATGATCTTCTAAATGATATGTTACTGGTATGGTTTTATTAATCTTTTTTACAGTAAATATTTCAGTTGACCAATTATCAAAAATATGTTTGTATTTACTGATCCGAACATTTTCACCTACTTTGAACTTAGGTTGACATCGACGTGATGTAAGTTTCTGAGTTTTTTGAATATTTTCTCTTATCTTTGACTCGTTCAACTTATTTACCTCGAATGGTTTAAATTTAATTGTACGATGTTTTGTACTATTATAGGTTTTTAGAATAACTTCTAATGGTAAACCTAACTCAATAGCGGACTCCCGGCCACCGTAGGCGCGAGCTTGCGGGTGGCGAGCAATGGGTAGCTCGCCGCCCGGTAAGGACCAAGCACGGGTCGACGGCGCGCAGTGTTCCACGCGCGCCTCAAAGAGATGTCAGCAGCAGTGTAGGGGTCTACTAGGACCGATGCCTGCCGGGGTCGCGTGATTGTTCGAAAGAGATACCGTGACCCTGGCACATGGGCAACTGATGGAACACGGGTGGGTTTTAGTCAGTAAAAGTCTGACACGCCCTCCCGCTCCGCCCAGAGCGGGAGAAGTCATTTGATGATTTCCCATCCTGAAAAAAAAAAAAAAAAAAAAAAAAAAATGGTAAACCTAACCATTTGTAATTCCCAATGAAACTGAAGTGTTTATACAATTTATTTTTAATCGTTTTAATAACCCGTTCTACAATCGAAGCTTTCTTGGTAGAATACGAAGAGTAGTGGTTAATATTGTAGCTCTTCATAAGCTTTTGGAATGTTACGTTATAGAATTCTGTCCCAGAATCTGTTTGTAAATGGTTAGGTTTTCGATTGCTGGTAGTTAATATTCGCTCAAATGCACGACTAACATCAAGTTTACATTTGGATTTTATTGGTTCTGTCCAGGTATACTTCGAGAAACAATCAATTACCACTAAAATATAATTATATCCTTTATCCATTGAAACGTCCGGGCGACTAAGGACGCCCAAAAATTTTTGACGTTAAACGTTATGGCGACTAAAGCAGCCCAGACGACTCACCCACTTTAAACGTGTTTTTATCTGTGACAACGTTCAAGAGGTTCACGATTGTTCCGCTAGATGGTTCTTTATTAAATAACGCGTCTTGGTCGCTAAAACAGCACGCCAGGCGACAGCAAGTTTAAAAAAAAAAAAATTGTTTACGAACTTTGTGTCAAGTGCGTTGAATTGTTTCGAAGTGTCTGTGAGTGTCGCCTTTAAAATGTGAGTAATAATGTATTTATTGACCGATTGCATTCGTGTTACATATTGAAATAATCCAGAAGATTCATTCTTTCAGAATATCTACATATTCAAAGCATCCACAGTCTGTTAGGATGTTTTTAAAATGAGTTAAAGTCGACAAGCAAAAACTTCGCCTTTGTGTGGCGATGTTTCGTTAAGTTTTTGTATGATATGTTATATATTCTAGTAAAATACCTCGTGTGATTGGATAAATAGGTCATTATTAATATATATGTGGGCTTAAACGAAAGAAATAGGATGGATTACACATTTTTTGTATATTATTCCTCAGGGTTTAGGTATGGGCGACCATAGCCGCCCGTAATATACGATAAGTATCGAAATAAGGGTACGTACAAACGAGGAATGGTGCTTGTGTTTAAAATTATTTTTTCGTTGCTGCTTTTAAGCATGGCACATTATAAACATATATATATACACATAATGTAGTTGTTAATTTTATAGGCATACATTTATGATATTAACCGATTGTAGGTATTCAATGGTTTTGGTAGGAATTGGAGAAAATAATTACTTTTCATAGGTGTGGTTGGTGGAAGAGCTTGTTTTGTTTTATTTATTAACAGTTCTGAACCTTTTGCCTGTTCTCTCGTAAAACCAAGTGCGAAATCTAAGTCACGATTGCATTCTAGGTCTGAGAGTCAAAATGTACGTGGAAGCCGAGGGTCGGGTGGAGGACGAGGGTCGGGTGGAGGTCGAGGGTCGGGTAGAGCACCGTCAAGCCAACCGTGAGAATGCAATATTAATATTTTATTCCTTGAAAACGGAGTGGTAAAAGGGAATATATTTTTACTACAATTTATTTTAGAACTGCAAGTAATCCGAGCGAAGGAGGTCGAGGACGAAGACGAGGGCATGGGCGATCACGTGGTCGAGGGCGTGGGAGAGGGAGCGCTGATCAAGCGTACGTCTTTTTGTCATACCTAACAAATTGTAACATTATTTTATATTCCAGTTTATTTAAAAATAAAAAAATCTCCAATGTGCAACCGTATATTTGTTTGCAGTGCCGCTTTGGAAGACCCTCTCTACCAGATCAGGGCAGAGAGGCAGTTGACGCAGCGTCGAATGGCCGCGTTACCGACAGCTGCCCGACAAGAATTAATCTCGCGAAAGCGTGAAGCACATCTGGAGCGAATGCTTTTGCCAGATGCACCACCGCGCAAACGGCAAACAAAGTAAATATTTCCTTCTAGTTTTTGATTGTCCCAATCATGGACAGCGACTTTACAATTCACGTTGCCATAAATCTTTGAAGTAACGTTCAAACTGCTAAGTACTAGTCTGTCAGTATGCTTCCAAGTTTAATTGTTGTTAAGAACATATTGGTGTAGTGATTAATAGTATATTTATTTTTCAGAAAGATTTCTCCAGAACGTCAGCCTTGCATATTGGTTAATCCATCGATCAATCCTTCTATCGAACAGTGTTTCCGTAAGATGGTTATTTAATAAAATTAATAAGTACTTTGCTGTTTAATCTATGCTATATTATTACTTGTTTTTCACATAATTTAACCCTGAAGAACCAACGGTCGTGGCTTCGACGTCTGGAATGGGCCATTATTCTAGAGTCGAGGCCTCTACTTCCGGAATGTCCCGTTCTTTCGGTAAGATGTGTATTTCAAAGACTTGTTTTATAAGTACTTTGGTGTGCAATATAGGTTACATCATAACTTGTTACAGAACTTCTTCCCGGAGAACCCGCTGTAGCTGAGCCCTCAACTTCGGGTGTATCTCGTTCTGCCGGTAATATAGCTATTAGTATTAGTAGTATTGTATATTCTTAGTATCTTCTCCTTTGAGTAGGTATTTATTATTTTAATGTATACTACATCTTATCTTGTTTGTTACAGAACCCTGCCCTGCGGAAATAGTGTTTGAAGATAAGTTATGGTTTCGTTGGTATCATATTAAGACTAAGACAATTGTTTGCATACTAGCGTGTTTGTTACAGTTGACGCAGCTTGGCCAGGTCCAACGGAAGAAGAAATCGGTACGGCAGAGGCAGATAGTGTTCCCAATTCGCCGTGCAGCTCACCTAGCTGATTATCGACGTGTATTACTCGTTGATAATCGGCAAGGGGAGCTTGCCAAACGTTATGCTAAGGCCAATAAAAATAAGAAGACACTTTGTCAGCTCTTGGCTTTGAAGATGGCCCTGAAGTTTGTGGTAAGCCACAAACTTCAGGGCCATCTTCAGCAATTGGTAATTATATACAGTAATAGTTATGAATGACAGAACAATCAATACACATATTTTATGATATACAGGAACGAGTCCTGTATATCTTAAAATATATGTCGCATTTTTTTATTCCAGATCTTGGCAACGAAAAGTTCGATTCCGTTATGAATGAGTGGTTGCTAGTGAGTGACGAGATTTGTGACAGCGATGACGACATAAATTTTGATGACAACGATTGTCTCCTCCCGACTGCACACGAACGTAATGCTACGACTGAACCCGCATGTGACAGTGACTTGACACCATTCCAGGCGGAAGTGTTACAGAGGGAGGATGAGTCGAATGACCGTGCAATTCGCGACATTGTGCCCGAGGACTGTTACACTTTCGCTTGGAGTAAGGACAGGAGCGCTTTTCTTGGACGACGTGAGGAATTCACTGGTACATCGGGACCTAATTTTGACGTGACAGACCAGACTCGAGCCATCGACATATTTGATAAAATGTTTGACGTGACCTTTATTGACCAACTTTGTATGGAGACCAACAGGTACGCAGAGCAAAGGATTGCTTTGCTGCGAGAACAAAACAAGATAACTGCCCATTCTCGTTTTAACCGTTGGTCTCCTACAGATAGGGAGGAAATGGTAAGTTTTTTAGCAATAATTATTTTGCAAGGTCTTTACCCCTTACCGGAGGAAGAGGCATACTTTATTTTCAACGGTTTTGGCACTATGCAATACTTTGCCAAAATCATGTCATACAACCGGTTTTTGTTGCTAAAAAGCTTTCTCCATTTCGTCGACAACCAGACTTGCAAGGACACGACTAGACTTAGTAAAATACGACCCGTGATTGACTACTTCAACCAAAAATTTTCCAGCCTTTACATACCTTCACAAGAGATAGCCATAGATGAATCGCTTTTGAAGTGGCATGGGCCATTAAATTTCGCCCAAAAAATTTCATCGAAGGCCGCACAAGTCGGTGTGAAAACATACGAACTTTGCGAGTCATCTTCTGGCTATCTCTGGAAGTTTTTCGTATACGCTGGAAAAGACAAACTGACATTGACTACTGATGGCACTGACGTACAAAACACAGAGACAAATGACAGACCAGTCGAGGGGGAGGCCATTGACAGACTTGACGAAGATGCGACAAACGACAGACCCGATAATGACGGATCGACTGACAGACTTTGGAGTGATGAACACGGAGACCGTCCCGTGAACGCTACTGCGAAAATCGTTTACGACTTGATCGAGCCACTACTTCACCGTGGGCATACTGTAATAATGGACAATTTTTATAATAGTCCATTATTATTGCGGAGCCTGAAAAAACACAAGACAGACTGTTACGGAACACTCAGACTGAATCGGGAATTCGTTCCTGATACAGTCAAGACCTTGACAAAAACTGAACTTCGACAGGGTGAAGTACTGGCTACGTACTGTTCCGATTTAGCTATTATGGTATGGCGAGATGCTAACATAGTTAGTATGATCTCTACATATCATAATCTCCAAATCAGGACTCAAGACAAGTACAACCGACTGACTTACAAACCAAACATTGTACTCGACTACAACAAGAGCATGGGAGGAGTTGATAGGAAAGACCAATTTTTATCAGCTCAACCTATGGAACGTCTGAGGAACAAGGTTTGGTACAAGAAACTTTTCCGCCGAATGTACAATGTCGCAATCTTTAACTGTTTTGTGATATTTTCCAGTTTCCACCGAAAAATATCACATCGTCAGTTTCGTACTGAATTGGCGGAAGATTTAATTAAGAGACACCGACAAATTGATTTGACGACTGAATACCGACGTTTGAACATTAGATCCAACACGACTGGACAGGTGAAGACGACATTACTTAAACGTAATACTCGACACAAGACGCAGGCCAGACCAACGGTTGAAGCTAACCACTTCCCTATTCGTACGGGATCGAAAAACACCTGTTGCTGGATGTGCCCTAAAAAGACCAGAACAATTTGGAAATGTGAGGAGTGCAATGTAAACCTGTGCATAGAGGGCTGTTTCAAGGCATATCACAAGCCTTAAGGTATTATTTCTTTATTCATTTTAACCGACTTCAAAAAAGGAGGAGGTTATCCTTACATATTATTTACATTTTGATAACAAAAGTATATCCACAGCATACCACACTAGCGTGCAGTAGTCCATTCTTCAGCATTGGGAGCAGGGTCCGAACTATCGGCTCTTGAGAGAAGTACCTCCTAACAATACGCGCCGTGTCCCGAAGTACCTACTAGGTATTATTATACATAGTTATTTATTGTTTGTTATTTTCATGTTTTTATTTATACACGTTTTTTTATGTACTTACTGTAGTTTTATTTTAAAGAATATAATAAATATTGTATACCTACAACCCGCCTATCATTTAAATATAATGATTGAAAATCTACTAACCAAAAAAACCAACCTATCCTAAACAAAATAATCCTAAAAATGTGTGTACGAACCCTAAGATGGTCGGCCATCTTGCCGTGATTTCGTCATCCGAGGCGATATCAAATTGATACAGGAATGGGTAGTTTGTTTTGATTTATTGTACTACACTGTTTGTTCTAAGTAATGATATATCGGTATCAAAAAAAAGCTTATTTAATGTAGTTTATTAATAAATAAATAACATTGAGATATGTTACGAAATGTTTCGTAAAAACTTGTAATTAACAAATATTTTACTCAAATTTCGCCTATATTGTAAAGTTCAACTTTTTTTTGTACATTTTACGATAAGAGTTATAATTTAGTTTTCACATATTTAGATTCTTTATAATGTCAGCTCTATACAGTAATTTTTATATATTATATATTTTTTATTTTATTTTTTATATATTTAAATTGCTATAACAGTAGTAGTTTGTTAGAAAATAGGCTTTAAATCGGTGATGGCATGGGGCGCTCGACCGCTTAGTATGTCCGCACGCGCGCGAACGTACTAAGCGGTGGCAGCTGTCAAACTCAAACGTTTGAGTGGTTATTAAACTTTTTTAGATTTTGCATATCTATCAGATCAGCTTGCCATAAGTCATCTATGCCTTTTAAAATAACTGAACGTCTCACAAAGTTCCTTCGTGCTGCTTTGTGTAGTTCATTAACAATTTGTTGCTTCGCCATCACGGAATTTTTTCAAGTAATTTTTGGACTTCTGCTTTGTTATAAAACTTATCTTCCAACTGAACTAAAACTTCAGGTATCTTCGCTTTTAAAGTGGCTTGGACTGTTATTTGTGCATCTTTTATGATTTGAGCACGCAACAGTCCAATCATTCTATTCTGTTCCTTTATTATCTGATCGTACAATCGATCGACGTAATCCTTGTTAACAACATCATCTGTGTCTACAGGAGATCTAATTCCTCTCAATCTACATTTTTTCAAGTCAAAATCGCCACTTTCAGATTTTAGCAATGCATTTTCATTGACCTCTAATAATTCAGAGAAACGCATTCTCTTATGAATGTGGTGTCCAAATTTATCTACATTCATATTTAAGGTGTATTATATTTAAAGGTTGATATTAAAATGAACGGTGAAAATTTCATACCATTTATTTATTACTTAATAATTTTACTTTCACGCAGTTCTTCAATAATAGATATAATTTCGTTGTCTAATCCAGTGTTACCAGCGTCTCGAGATGCAATTAATAATTTTAACCTATCCACAAGTTCATTAGGATTATCCCAATATATAAAATCTATATTTTTTTTCCACATTTTTGTCAAGCGTAGCCCTTTCCCCTTTGCTTGGCTGTTTTGAATAGTATTCGGCAGTTTGAAAAGTGGTTTTATAACTTGCAAATATTTTTGACCTTTATTACTTTTTATTGGTTTGTTTGAATCAAAGTCTCGACGATGTGCGTTTGTGGCAATCAACATCATTTTATAATTCTGCATATCAGACTCTGTAACTGTGCTTAAGTCTACGTCCTTTTTCAATAATAATTGTTTCAGTCCTGCAGTACTTCGATATTTCCGTCCAGTAACGGTGATGTAATCATCGCTGATCGTTATGATAGCAGAACCTAACATCAATTGTCCTCGCTCCGCTCGAACACCAAATGGAATATCTGTGAGTGCTTCTGCAGATACTGACCAGGATGATGTATTACGCTCTTGATTATTGTCTCCTAATGATTTGTACGACTCATCACTGTCAATATCACATTCATTTTCTTCTACATCACTATCTTCTTCGTTATTAGAACTGTCTTTCTGTAAAGTATTGTTTTTCAATGGAACTTTTGTTTCTTCATGTTCTTTAGATCGCAAGAGGTCAGTTTGCTTATTGGTGCTAGCTATAAAATTAAGAGACTCTGTTACAGGTCTAAAAACTGATTCCAATGCTTGCTTATTTTCAGTCTCCAAATCTCGTATCTTTCGTACTTTTTTCTTTACAGCTTCTGCAGCATCAACAATTTGCTTTTTCAGTGATTTTTCCATTACTATGATTTTGCGGACTATAATAGTTATCGATGAAGAGTTAGCCAAGGAATAATGATATCATGTAAGTACCATGTCTTAAATATTTGTATTTCTAATCAAAGACTACGAAAGTGTCAAATTTATTTCTATAGCATCCGTTATTTTTGGTGCAATCCTTATTAATTACAACATAATTAAAAGGCTCTCTCCATATTTTAGAACACATTTCACGAAATTCAAGCCATGTCATATCAGTGTTAACATGTTCTTCATAAACATGTCTCAAGTTAATATCATCTTGTTTGAATAATATAATTAAGTTAGCATTATCTCTTACTAACTGTTTAGGGATTTTGCTGTATGTTTGATTGAGATAAAAACAGTCGATGTGTTTGTGCCTACCCATTGCGAAATAATCACGCATGTTAGTTTGATTCTCGCAAGCAACGTCATCAAATATAATCACAGAGTTGGGTTTTGCGTCTTGAACGCTTATAACTTCCTCATTCCCTTGATATTTCTGGAATGAGATAATTGGTACCTGTTGTAAAACTCTTTCTAAAAAAATGTACTTTGGTTGGTGTAAGGTTTTTGAATAGACATAAACATTTTGAAACCGTAATCCATTTTCATGTATAAGAAGACCAATAAGTAAATTTGTTTTTCCACAATTCGATGGTCCGCAAATGATACATCGTATTGAATTAGGTAACAATTCTCCATGACGAGAACTAGTTTTACAAAAATCATCGCAAATAGTGCTTACATGCAGGGATTGTGGTTGTTTTACAAATTTCATGATAACTGTTGTCAACAAACTGATTAACAATGAGTGTATGTGTATATTACAACATTATTTATAAACTTAAACAGTAACAGATTTCGCGTTCGTTTATCCGAAGTGAGAAAAAAAAAAAACTCGATCGATCATCGGTTGATTATAGAGCGTTTTATACCACTGTTTACTTCGCCGAGCGGTAGACGGCGGTGTATTCAGAATGCTTAAATGTATCCGAACGTGTCGTCCTCGCCCAGCTACTGACGGCCAGTGGTATAACTCACATGATCTCCAGGCGAGTACAGTAATATACTACACAGTCGAGTCGATCGTTCAATATTGGGCATACTATGCCACTGGCGCGTAGCGAGGCGCACTAGCCGAGCTACTTGCCGACAGTGGCATAGAATGCCCAATATTACCCTACTGAGGCTCACTGTATCACTAAGTTAGAATTTTCGCAACGAGTTAGCAAAAGTTTTTTCCTTTTTTCTGAGCTAGACCGACGTGTGAGGTGTCCAGAGACGCGTCTGCGCGCGGGCAGTTCAACGGCGACGTATTCGAGGATGGGTCCAGTACAAAATATTAAAGTTATGATGAAATTACGCTATTTGGGCCCCCCAGCAGGCAGAACCGATCGAGGATCGCAGTCCACCCGGAAGGTGCGGTGGATAAGTACTTAATTATATGAAAATAAACTTAGTAGATAGTAAGAATATTAAGCAAATTTACATTATTTATCGTTATAAAAAATTAACGAAAACTTCAACTACCTAGCACATTCGCCTACTTCCCATGAAGGAAAATGGATTCTGACAGCTAAAACGGTGGGCCGTAGCCTAATTACGAAGGATAGCGTCGAAAACCGCGAACAAATCGGCCTTTTAGTATTCAAGATTTCGTATTGTATGAGGCTCACTGTATCACTAAGTTAGAATTTTCGCAACGAGTTAGCAAAAGTTTTTTCCGTTTTTCTGAGCTAGACCGACGTGTGAGGTGTCCAGAGACGCGTCTGCGCGCGGGCAGTTCAACGGCGATGTATTCGAGGATGGGTCCAGTACAAAATATTAAAGTTATGATGAAATTACGCTATTTGGGCCCCCCAGCAGGCAGAACCGATCAAGGATCGCAGTCCACCCGGAAGGTGCGGTGGATAAGTACTTAATTATATGAAAATAAACTTAGTAGATAGTAAGAATATTAAGCAAATTTACATTATTTATCGTTATAAAAAATTAACGAAAACTTCAACTACCTAGCACATTCGCCTACTTCCCATGAAGGAAAATGGATTCTGACAGCTAAAACGGTGGGCCGTAGCCTAATTACGAAGGATAGCGTCGAAAACCGCGAACAAATCGGCCTTTTAGTATTCAAGATTTCGTATTGTATGAGGCTCACTGTATCACTAAGTTAGAATTTTCGCAACGAGTTAGCAAAAGTTTTTTCCGTTTTTCTGAGCTAGACCGACGTGTGAGGTGTCCAGAGACGCGTCTGCGCGCGGGCAGTTCAACGGCGACGTATTCGAGGATGGGTCCAGTACAAAATATTAAAGTTATGATGAAATTACGCTATTTGGGCCCCCCAGCAGGCAGAACCGATCGAGGATCGCAGTCCACCCGGAAGGTGCGGTGGATAAGTACTTAATTATATGAAAATAAACTTAGTAGATAGTAAGAATATTAAGCAAATTTACATTATTTATCGTTATAAAAAATTAACGAAAACTTCAACTACCTAGCACATTCGCCTACTTCCCATGAAGGAAAATGGATTCTGACAGCTAAAACGGTGGGCCGTAGCCTAATTACGAAGGATAGCGTCGAAAACCGCGAACAAATCGGCCTTTTAGTATTCAAGATTTCGTATTGTATGAGGCTCACTGTATCACTAAGTTAGAATTTTCGCAACGAGTTAGCAAAAGTTTTTTCCGTTTTTCTGAGCTAGACCGACGTGTGAGGTGTCCAGAGACGCGTCTGCGCGCGGGCAGTTCAACGGCGACGTATTCGAGGATGGGTCCAGTACAAAATATTAAAGTTATGATGAAATTACGCTATTTGGGCCCCCCAGCAGGCAGAACCGATCGAGGATCGCAGTCCACCCGGAAGGTGCGGTGGATAAGTACTTAATTATATGAAAATAAACTTAGTAGATAGTAAGAATATTAAGCAAATTTACATTATTTATCGTTATAAAAAATTAACGAAAACTTCAACTACCTAGCACATTCGCCTACTTCCCATGAAGGAAAATGGATTCTGACAGCTAAAACGGTGGACCGTAGCCTAATTACGAAGGATAGCGTCGAAAACCGCGAACAAATCGGCCTTTTAGTATTCAAGATTTCGTATTGTATGAGGCTCACTGTATCACTAAGTTAGAATTTTCGCAACGAGTTAGCAAAAGTTTTTTCCGTTTTTCTGAGCTAGACCGACGTGTGAGGTGTCCAGAGACGCGTCTGCGCGCGGGCAGTTCAACGGCGACGTATTCGAGGATGGGTCCAGTACAAAATATTAAAGTTATGATGAAATTACGCTATTTGGGCCCCCCAGCAGGCAGAACCGATCGAGGATCGCAGTCCACCCGGAAGGTGCGGTGGATAAGTACTTAATTATATGAAAATAAACTTAGTAGATAGTAAGAATATTAAGCAAATTTACATTATTTATCGTTATAAAAAATTAACGAAAACTTCAACTACCTAGCACATTCGCCTACTTCCCATGAAGGAAAATGGATTCTGACAGCTAAAACGGTGGGCCGTAGCCTAATTACGAAGGATAGCGTCGAAAACCGCGAACAAATCGGCCTTTTAGTATTCAAGATTTCGTATTGTATGAGGCTCACTGTATCACTAAGTTAGAATTTTCGCAACGAGTTAGCAAAAGTTTTTTCCGTTTTTCTGAGCTAGACCGACGTGTGAGGTGTCCAGAGACGCGTCTGCGCGCGGGCAGTTCAACGGCGACGTATTCGAGGATGGGTCCAGTACAAAATATTAAAGTTATGATGAAATTACGCTATTTGGGCCCCCCAGCAGGCAGAACCGATCGAGGATCGCAGTCCACCCGGAAGGTGCGGTGGATAAGTACTTAATTATATGAAAATAAACTTAGTAGATAGTAAGAATATTAAGCAAATTTACATTATTTATCGTTATAAAAAATTAACGAAAACTTCAACTACCTAGCACATTCGCCTACTTCCCATGAAGGAAAATGGATTCTGACAGCTAAAACGGTGGGCCGTAGCCTAATTACGAAGGATAGCGTCGAAAACCGCGAACAAATCGGCCTTTTAGTATTCAAGATTTCGTATTGTATGAGGCTCACTGTATCACTAAGTTAGAATTTTCGCAACGAGTTAGCAAAAGTTTTTTCCGTTTTTCTGAGCTAGACCGACGTGTGAGGTGTCCAGAGACGCGTCTGCGCGCGGGCAGTTCAACGGCGACGTATTCGAGGATGGGTCCATTACAAAATATTAAAGTTATGATGAAATTACGCTATTTGGGCCCCCCAGCAGGCAGAACCGATCGAGGATCGCAGTCCACCCAGAAGGTGCGGTGGATAAGTACTTAATTATATGAAAATAAACTTAGTAGATAGTAAGAATATTAAGCAAATTTATATTATTTATCGTTATAAAAAAATAACGAAAACTTCAACTACCTAGCACATTCGCCTACTTCCCATGAAGAAAAATGTATTCTGACAGCTAAAACGGTGGGCCGTAGCCTAATTACGAAGGATAGCGTCGAAAACCGCGAACAAATCGGCCTTTTAGTATTCAAGATTTCGTATTGTATGAGGCTCACTGTATCACTAAGTAATGAGGGTAGACAGTGCTGCCACGATCACTTCTCGTCCGTGTTCAAAAATACTTTAAAATTATAAGTAATGATTTGTTTATAATCGATGTTATCTAAAAATGTGCTTAAACATCTAAAGTTCTAGTGACATTATTAGTGAAGTGAACTGTTACGCGTTTAATCATAATAAAACGCCTCGAAAACTATCACCGTCAACTTAACTAATAAGTTGTCAAAACCCTAAAATTGCAAGTAAAACAACAAATAAAAACAAATAACGAACTTAAAAGTGACCAGTGACAGTGACAAAACAACAATAATTAAATAAAACAATCAGTATAAAATCAAAAGTGAAGTGTCGTATTGTGGCAAACATTTTTTCGCAATGAGTCACAGTAATGCGCTTTGTTGATTCAAATTTTATACGAAGAAGTAAACACTCGACAATTTCAACACCAGTAAGTAATAACCAGTTGGCTAATTAGCTACAGTACGGATACACAACACCGCCGTGCGAGTCCGGGTTCAAACCTCAGCAAGTATAAATATTTTTGGAAACTTTAAAATTTCCTAAAATGAATTTCTTAGATAACATCACCTTTCGTCGCAACCGTACTAGGTCTGTCTCAAGTACTACTAGTATTCAGAATGAAAGTAAAACTTCAACTGATTCGCCTATAGATGGCACCACAACAAGCTTACCTGACATTTCTGATGACGAAGACAACCAAATTATTCAACTAAAAAAACAACTTGAACGATTAACAACAGAACTAAACAGCGCTCACAATAAAATAGAATCATTATTTCTAGAAAATACTAACCTCAAGCTTATTAATCAAGAGTTGTTTGAGCAAAATGATCATTATAAAAACATGACATGTAGTTCGTCAAAATTAAAAACACCAGTAAGGCAAGACTTAAACGATAACAGCAAATCAATCGTTTTAAATGAACCCGAAATAAATACTACAACTGCAGTGCAAAACAATCAGACTAATCAGAGCAAACAAAATAACATTTGTTTTATCAGTACCAACAAATCAAATAAAGTATTATCGATTGCAGAGGAAAAACTAGACAGTTATAATATCTACCATTACCTAAAACCAAACTGCGGGATCCAACAACTACTCAAAGGATTAAAAAGCACACTTAAAGGATATACTAAGCACGATTTTTGTATAATATTAATTGGAGAAGACGACTTCAAAACAACAAATTACTATTTTGATTTAATCTATGACATAAGAAACACCTTGAGAGAAATTGACAATACAAATATTATCCTATGCCTACCTACCTTTAAGTTTAATAACAGTTCAAATCTGTTCAACTGGCGAGTACAAAACTTTGCCAACTTACTGTACCTAGATATAATGACACATTTACATGCATACCTATTGGACTCTAACCTACATCTTAAGTATGACAGTAGAATGTTTAACAATTTGACCGGAAGACTCAATAACAATGGAATGCACACCATATTTGACGACATAAAACGGCAAATGGAGGATATAATTGCTGTTAATTTAATGTCAAACGATAACTTCGATCTCGAACAAGAGGGTCAATCAAAGACCAAATAAAACTAGGGGATGGCTCTCAGTTTTTTCCCTTTCTCTAACATCGAAATGCATCAACGGAACAGAGGACAAGGAAATAAAATAGGGCAACTGACAAAGTTTACACTAATGTTCCAAAATATCCAAAGTATCGGAAACAAAGTAGAATTATTAGAACAATTACTTTTAGATTCTAATATTGATTTTATCTCTCTGTCCGAATTGTGGAAAAATGAAAAATATTGTCAATCAGTCTTACCCCAGGGTTATAAAATTGCGTCCATTTTTTGTCGCAAAACCCGCGAAGGCGGAGGAGTTTGTATTATTGTTAAAGACTCATTAGATTTTATTGAACGAATAGATATTGTAAATCAGTCAAAGGAGTATGTTGTAGAATTTAGTGCTATTGATGTTCCCAAACTAAACTGTACTTTTATAGGACTTTATAGAGCAGATCGTCATATTGATATATTTCTTCAACAATTGGGGAAAGTTTTACATAAATTAAATACAAAAAAATCACATAAACACTTAATAATAGGAGGAGACTTTAACATAAACGTGTATAATAAAAATAAACAGACTCTGGAATTCTTAAACTTCATGAAAACATATAACCTAAGACAAATAATCCGCGAACCAACACGAGTAACCAAGACAACATCCACTTGCATTGACCTACTTTTTACAAACTGCCCACCGCTTATAAACAAAGCAACTGTCAAAGATTATGGACTATCGGACCACAAGGCAATAAATGTTCAGTTAAATGTAGACTATTTTCCAAATAATAATAATAATAAAACGTGGTATGCCAAAAAAAGATTATTTACAAAAAATAACGTCGAATGTTTTAAGAATTCAATAAAATCAGAAAATTGGGAAAATATACTAAATAAAAATAATAGTGTACACACAAATTACGAATCCTTCATTAGAATAATAAAACACAATCTCAATATATATATTCCATTGCAAAAAATAAGAATAAAATGCAAACCAAAAAAAGGTTGGCTTACAAAAGGTCTCAAAAAATCTTGCGAACATAAAAGAGTATTAAGAACTATTTTTAATGAAACTAAAAGTTGTGTTATTAAAAAACACTATAAATTATTTAGTAAAATATTGAAATTGACTATTAGAAAATCAAAAAAACTAACATATATTAAACAAATGCAAAAATCTGACAATAAGGTAAAGACAATGTGGAATATAATTAACACAAAAACAGGAAAGACAAAACTAAATAGACGTGAAAATATATCACTGAAGATAGACGATGAAGATGTAAAATGCCCGTTAAATGTATGCAACAGATTTAATGAATTCTTTACGACTGTAGGGCATAATCAAACAAGTAACTTGACCAATAACATTGGAAAACCCGTAGTTAACCCCTCTACTTGTTCAATGTATGTACGCCCGGTAGACCAAAAAGAAGTACTTAATATAATAAAGTCTACTAAAAATAAACATAGCTGCGGCATTGATGACATTCCACCAATTTTATTAAAGCAATGTGCTATAGAACTTTCCATTCCTTTAATGCTTTTAATCAATCAAAGCTTTCAAGACGGTCAATTTCCAGACGCACTTAAAGTAGCTTTAGTAAAACCAGTACATAAAAAAGGTGACAAAAATATCCCAAGCAATTATAGACCCATAGCACTGCTACCAACGTTTTCCAAAATATTTGAAAAAGCTATGTGCAATCAGCTGTATATATTCTTAGAAAAGTTTAATATTCTTGACGATGCACAAAATGGATTTAGAAAATGTAGATCAACAACCTTAGCAGTTTATAAATATGTTCAACAAGCGCTACAACATATAAACGACAGACAATATGTAATTGGGCTACTATTAGACATGACAAAAGCATATGACAAAGTCCTTTATGACATCTTACTCACTAAACTATATGGTTGCGGAGTACGAGGACCAGCTTATTCGTGGTTCAAATCATATTTACATAATAGGACACAAATAGTACAAATTGAAAATTACGACCATGATAAAAATGAAATCAAAACTATTAGATCACAAGAAAAACAAATTACTTGCTCAATCCCACAAGGAAGTGTGTTAGGATGCCCACTATTTTTAATTTATATTAATGACCTTCCAAAAACAATAGATAAAGAAAACGCTCTACCAGTATTATTTGCAGACGATATCTCAATATTAATAAAGTGTGACAATGTAAATAACCCTAGTCTACAAATACAAAATACTCTCTAAGCTGTAGATAGTTGGCTCCAGATCCACAACTTGGAAATTAATAGCAATAAAACTAAACTAATACAATTTAGATCATACAAAAAACCACCTCTCAATCTAAAAATAACATTCAGAAACACGCAAATAGAAGAAGTTAATACATTTAGCTTACTTGGTATAAATATTGACACACACATTAACTGGAAGTCACACATAGAGCATATAAAAACAAAACTCTCCAGTTTCTCTTACGCTCTTTTTCAAATTAAACAAAGCACTAACACACAAACAGCTATGGCTGCTTACTACGCATACGCATACTCATGGCTGCGATATGGCGTTATGCTTTGGGGAAATAGTGTTAACGTAGATGAACTATTCATAATGCAAAAGAAATGTATAAGAATTCTAGCCCAAATAGATAATACGGAGAGCTGCAAACCATACTTCATAAAATATCAGGTTCTAACTCTGCCGTCAATATACGTACTTGACATCTGCATATTTGTTTTTAAGAATATAGATAAGTTCACGAAAGTAGAAGATACGCACAACGTCAACACTCGTCATAAAAAGAGGTTATGCGCTCCATCCTCAAGAATTAAAATGTTAAGCGAAAGCCCATATTATATGGCAATAAAAATATATAATAAGTTGCCTAACACGTTTAAAAATGAAAAATCAGAAATTATATTCCAAAAAAGGCTAAAACTATACTTAATTCAAAAATGCTTCTACTCAGTAAAAGAATATTTAGAGTCTAGCTTAAAATACTGATTATCTGTTATGTACAAAATTGGCGATCTGTCCTATACATTAAATTAGAATAATAATTATAATTTGTACTACCTACCTGGAAAGAATGACATAAAGATCTTACTTTGACATTGCTGAATAATTGTATTATATTCATAATTATTGACATTTAATTTTACCACAACTATATTTTTTTAATCAAGTAATAATAATGTTTAATGCATGCTAATTTATGATGACAAGGGCAGGCGAAATATAATTGCAATGCTTGTAAAAGGCTGCTAAGTCATAAGTACTAACATAGTATAATACCAACACCATGTATACACTTAGTTCGCAATAAACGTTTTTGACTTTGACTTTGACTTTGAAGTTAGAATTTTCGCAACGAGTTAGCAAAAGTTTTTTCCTTTTTTCTGAGCTAGACCGACGTGTGAGGTGTCCAGAGACGCGTCTGCGCGCGGGCAGTTCAACGGCGACGTATTCGAGGATGGGTCCAGTACAAAATATTAAAGTTATGATGAAATTACGCTATTTGGGCCCCCCAGCAGGCAGAACCGATCGAGGATCGCAGTCCACCCGGAAGGTGCGGTGGATAAGTACTTAATTATATGAAAATAAACTTAGTAGATAGTAAGAATATTAAGCAAATTTATATTATTTATCGTTATAAAAAAATAACGAAAACTTCAACTACCTAGCACATTCGCCTACTTCCCATGAAGAAAAATGTATTCTAACAGCTAAAACGGTGGGCCGTAGCCTAATTACGAAGGATAGCGTCGAAAACCGCGAACAAATCGGCCTTTTAGTATTCAAGATTTCGTATTGTATGAGGCTCACTGTATCACTAAGTTAGAATTTTCGCAACGAGTTAGCAAAAGTTTTTTCCTTTTTTCTGAGCTAGACCGACGTGTGAGGTGTCCAGAGACGCGTCTGCGCGCGGGCCGGGCAGTTCAACGGCGACGTATTCGAGGATGGGTCCAGTACAAAATATTAAAGTTATGATGAAATTACGCTATTTGGGCCCCCCAGCAGGCAGAACCGATCGAGGATCGCAGTCCACCCGGAAGGTGCGGTGGATAAGTACTTAATTATATGAAAATAAACTTAGTAGATAGTAAGAATATTAAGCAAATTTATATTATTTATCGTTATAAAAAAATAACGAAAACTTCAACTACCTAGCACATTCGCCTACTTCCCATGAAGAAAAATGTATTCTGACAGCTAAAACGGTGGGCCGTAGCCTAATTACGAAGGATAGCGTCGAAAACCGCGAACAAATCGGCCTTTTAGTATTCAAGATTTCGTATTGTATGAGGCTCACTGTATCACTAAGTTAGAATTTTCGCAACGAGTTAGCAAAAGTTTTTTCCTTTTTTCTGAGCTAGACCGACGTGTGAGGTGTCCAGAGACGCGTCTGCGCGCGGGCAGTTCAACGGCGACGTATTCGAGGATGGGTCCAGTACAAAATATTAAAGTTATGATGAAATTACGCTATTTGGGCCCCCCAGCAGGCAGAACCGATCGAGGATCGCAGTCCACCCGGAAGGTGCGGTGGATAAGTACTTAATTATATGAAAATAAACTTAGTAGATAGTAAGAATATTAAGCAAATTTATATTATTTATCGTTATAAAAAAATAACGAAAACTTCAACTACCTAGCACATTCGCCTACTTCCCATGAAGAAAAATGTATTCTGACAGCTAAAACGGTGGGCCGTAGCCTAATTACGAAGGATAGCGTCGAAAACCGCGAACAAATCGGCCTTTTAGTATTCAAGATTTCGTATTGTATGAGGCTCACTGTATCACTAAGTTAGAATTTTCGCAACGAGTTAGCAAAAGTTTTTTCCTTTTTTCTGAGCTAGACCGACGTGTGAGGTGTCCAGAGACGCGTCTGCGCGCGGGCAGTTCAACGGCGACGTATTCGAGGATGGGTCCAGTACAAAATATTAAAGTTATGATGAAATTACGCTATTTGGGCCCCCCAGCAGGCAGAACCGATCGAGGATCGCAGTCCACCCGGAAGGTGCGGTGGATAAGTACTTAATTATATGAAAATAAACTAAGTAGATAGTAAGAATATTAAGCAAATTTATATTATTATTTTATCGTTATAAAAAAATAACGAAAACTTCAACTACCTAGCACATTCGCCTACTTCCCATGAAGAAAAATGGATTCTGACAGCTAAAACGGTGGGCCCTAGCCTAATTACGAAGGATAGCGTCGAAAACCGCGAACAAATCGGCCTTTTAGTATTCAAGATTTCGTATTGTATGAGGCTCACTGTATCACTAAGTTAGAATTTTCGCAACGAGTTAGCAAAAGTTTTTTCCTTTTTTCTGAGCTAGACCAACGTGTGAGGTGTCCAGAGACGCGTCTGCGCGCGGGCAGTTCAACGGCGACGTATTCGAGGATGGGTCCAGTACAAAATATTAAAGTTATGATGAAATTACGCTATTTGGGCCCCCCAGCAGGCAGAACCGATCGAGGATCGCAGTCCACCCGGAAGGTGCGGTGGATAAGTACTTAATTATATGAAAATAAACTTAGTAGATAGTAAGAATATTAAGCAAATTTATATTATTTATCGTTATAAAAAAATAACGAAAACTTCAACTACCTAGCACATTCGCCTACTTCCCATGAAGAAAAATGTATTCTGACAGCTAAAACGGTGGGCCGTAGCCTAATTACGAAGGATAGCGTCGAAAACCGCGAACAAATCGGCCTTTTAGTATTCAAGATTTCGTATTGTATGAGGCTCACTGTATCACTAAGTTAGAATTTTCGCAACGAGTTAGCAAAAGTTTTTTCCTTTTTTCTGAGCTAGACCGACGTGTGAGGTGTCCAGAGACGCGTCTGCGCGCGGGCAGTTCAACGGCGACGTATTCGAGGATGGGTCCAGTACAAAATATTAAAGTTATGATGAAATTACGCTATTTGGGCCCCCCAGCAGGCAGAACCGATCGAGGATCGCAGTCCACCCGGAAGGTGCGGTGGATAAGTACTTAATTATATGAAAATAAACTTAGTAGATAGTAAGAATATTAAGCAAATTTATATTATTATTTTATCGTTATAAAAAAATAACGAAAACTTCAACTACCTAGCACATTCGCCTACTTCCCATGAAGAAAAATGTATTCTGACAGCTAAAACGGTGGGCCGTAGCCTAATTACGAAGGATAGCGTCGAAAACCGCGAACAAATCGGCCTTTTAGTATTCAAGATTTCGTATTGTATGAGGCTCACTGTATCACTAAGTTAGAATTTTCGCAACGAGTTAGCAAAAGTTTTTTCCTTTTTTCTGAGCTAGACCGACGTGTGAGGTGTCCAGAGACGCGTCTGCGCGCGGGCCGGGCAGTTCAACGGCGACGTATTCGAGGATGGGTCCAGTACAAAATATTAAAGTTATGATGAAATTACGCTATTTGGGCCCCCCAGCAGGCAGAACCGATCGAGGATCGCAGTCCACCCGGAAGGTGCGGTGGATAAGTACTTAATTATATGAAAATAAACTTAGTAGATAGTAAGAATATTAAGCAAATTTATATTATTATTTTATCGTTATAAAAAAATAACGAAAACTTCAACTACCTAGCACATTCGCCTACTTCCCATGAAGAAAAATGTATTCTGACAGCTAAAACGGTGGGCCGTAGCCTAATTACGAAGGATAGCGTCGAAAACCGCGAACAAATCGGCCTTTTAGTATTCAAGATTTCGTATTGTATGAGGCTCACTGTATCACTAAGTTAGAATTTTCGCAACGAGTTAGCAAAAGTTTTTTCCTTTTTTCTGAGCTAGACCGACGTGTGAGGTGTCCAGAGACGCGTCTGCGCGCGGGCAGTTCAACGGCGACGTATTCGAGGATGGGTCCAGTACAAAATATTAAAGTTATGATGAAATTACGCTATTTGGGCCCCCCAGCAGGCAGAACCGATCGAGGATCGCAGTCCACCCGGAAGGTGCGGTGGATAAGTACTTAATTATATGAAAATAAACTTAGTAGATAGTAAGAATATTAAGCAAATTTATATTATTATTTTATCGTTATAAAAAAATAACGAAAACTTCAACTACCTAGCACATTCGCCTACTTCCCATGAAGAAAAATGGATTCTGACAGCTAAAACGGTGGGCCGTAGCCTAATTACGAAGGATAGCGTCGAAAACCGCGAACAAATCGGCCTTTTAGTATTCAAGATTTCGTATTGTATGAGGCTCACTGTATCACTAAGTTAGAATTTTCGCAACGAGTTCGCAAAAGTTTTTTCCTTTTTTCTGAGCTGGACCGACGTGTGAGGTGTCCAGAGACGCGTCTGCGCGCGGGCAGTTCAACGGCGACGTATTCGAGGATGGGTCCAGTACAAAATATTAAAGTTATGATGAAATTACGCTATTTGGGCCCCCCAGCAGGCAGAACCGATCGAGGATCGCAGTCCACCCGGAAGGTGCGGTGGATAAGTACTTAATTATATGAAAATAAACTTAGTAGATAGTAAGAATATTAAGCAAATTTATATTATTATTTTATCGTTATAAAAAAATAACGAAAACTTCAACTACCTAGCACATTCGCCTACTTCCCATGAAGAAAAATGGATTCTGACAGCTAAAACGGTGGGCCGTAGCCTAATTACGAAGGATAGCGTCGAAAACCGCGAACAAATCGGCCTTTTAGTATTCAAGATTTCGTATTGTATGAGGCTCACTGTATCACTAAGAATTTTCGCAACGAGTTAGCAAAAGTTTTTTCCTTTTTTCTGAGCTAGACCGACGTGTGAGGTGTCCAGAGACGCGTCTGCGCGCGGGCAGTTCAACGGCGACGTATTCGAGGATGGGTCCAGTACAAAATATTAAAGTTATGATGAAATTACGCTATTTGGGCCCCCCAGCAGGCAGAACCGATCGAGGATCGCAGTCCACCCGGAAGGTGCGGTGGATAAGTACTTAATTATATGAAAATAAACTTAGTAGATAGTAAGAATATTAAGCAAATTTATATTATTATTTTATCGTTATAAAAAAATAACGAAAACTTCAACTACCTAGCACATTCGCCTACTTCCCATGAAGAAAAATGGATTCTGACAGCTAAAACGGTGGGCCGTAGCCTAATTACGAAGGATAGCGTCGAAAACCGCGAACAAATCGGCCTTTTAGTATTCAAGATTTCGTATTGTATGAGGCTCACTGTATCACTAAGTTAGAATTTTCGCAACGAGTTAGCAAAAGTTTTTTCCTTTTTTCTGAGCTAGACCGACGTGTGAGGTGTCCAGAGACGCGTCTGCGCGCGGGCAGTTCAACGGCGACGTATTCGAGGATGGGTCCAGTAAAAAATATTAAAGTTATGATGAAATTACGCTATTTGGGCCCCCCAGCAGGCAGAACCGATCGAGGATCGCAGTCCACCCGGAAGGTGCGGTGGATAAGTACTTAATTATATGAAAATAAACTTAGTAGATAGTAAGAATATTAAGCAAATTTATATTATTATTTTATCGTTATAAAAAAATAACGAAAACTTCAACTACCTAGCACATTCGCCTACTTCCCATGAAGAAAAATGTATTCTGACAGCTAAAACGGTGGGCCGTAGCCTAATTACGAAGGATAGCGTCGAAAACCGCGAACAAATCGGCCTTTTAGTATTCAAGATTTCGTATTGTATGAGGCTCACTGTATCACTAAGTTAGAATTTTCGCAACGAGTTAGCAAAAGTTTTTTCCTTTTTTTGAGCTAGACCGACGTGTGAGGTGTCCAGAGACGCGTCTGCGCGCGGGCAGTTCAACGGCGACGTATTCGAGGATGGGTCCAGTACAAAATATTAAAGTTATGATGAAATTACGCTATTTGGGCCCCCCAGCAGGCAGAACCGATCGAGGATCGCAGTCCACCCGGAAGGTGCGGTGGATAAGTACTTAATTATATGAACAGAAGAAAAATGGATTCTGACAGCTAAAACGGTGGGCCGTAGCCTAATTACGAAGGATAGCGTCGAAAACCGCGAACAAATCGGCCTTTTAGTATTCAAGATTTCGTATTGTATGAGGCTCACTGTATCACTAAGTTAGAATTTTCGCAACGAGTTAGCAAAAGTTTTTTCCTTTTTTCTGAGCTAGACCGACGTGTGAGGTGTCCAGAGACGCGTCTGCGCGCGGGCAGTTCAACGGCGACGTATTCGAGGATGGGTCCAGTACAAAATATTAAAGTTATGATGAAATTACGCTATTTGGGCCCCCCAGCAGGCAGAACCGATCGAGGATCGCAGTCCACCCGGAAGGTGCGGTGGATAAGTACTTAATTATATGAAAATAAACTTAGTAGATAGTAAGAATATTAAGCAAATTTATATTATTATTTTATCGTTATAAAAAAATAACGAAAACTTCAACTACCTAGCACATTCGCCTACTTCCCATGAAGAAAAATGGATTCTGACAGCTAAAACGGTGGGCCGTAGCCTAATTACGAAGGATAGCGTCGAAAACCGCGAACAAATCGGCCTTTTAGTATTCAAGATTTCGTATTGTATGAGGCTCACTGTATCACTAAGTTAGAATTTTCGCAACGAGTTAGCAAAAGTTTTTTCCTTTTTTCTGAGCTAGACCGACGTGTAAGGTGTCCAGAGACGCGTCTGCGCGCGGGCAGTTCAACGGCGACGTATTCGAGGATGGGTCCAGTACAAAATATTAAAGTTATGATGAAATTACGCTATTTGGGCCCCCCAGCAGGCAGAACCGATCGAGGATCGCAGTCCACCCGGAAGGTGCGGTGGATAAGTACTTAATTATATGAAAATAAACTTAGTAGATAGTAAGAATATTAAGCAAATTTATATTATTATTTTATCGTTATAAAAAAATAACGAAAACTTCAACTACCTAGCACATTCGCCTACTTCCCATGAAGAAAAATGGATTCTGACAGCTAAAACGGTGGGCCGTAGCCTAATTACGAAGGATAGCGTCGAAAACCGCGAACAAATCGGCCTTTTAGTATTCAAGATTTCGTATTGTATGAGGCTCACTGTATCACTAAGTTAGAATTTTCGCAACGAGTTAGCAAAAGTTTTTTCCTTTTTTCTGAGCTAGACCGACGTGTGAGGTGTCCAGAGACGCGTCTGCGCGCGGGCAGTTCAACGGCGACGTATTCGAGGATGGGTCCAGTACAAAATATTAAAGTTATGATGAAATTACGCTATTTGGGCCCCCCAGCAGGCAGAACCGATCGAGGATCGCAGTCCACCCGGAAGGTGCGGTGGATAAGTACTTAATTATATGAAAATAAACTTAGTAGATAGTAAGAATATTAAGCAAATTTATATTATTATTTTATCGTTATAAAAAAATAACGAAAACTTCAACTACCTAGCACATTCGCCTACTTCCCATGAAGAAAAATGGATTCTGACAGCTAAAACGGTGGGCCGTAGCCTAATTACGAAGGATAGCGTCGAAAACCGCGAACAAATCGGCCTTGTAGTATTCAAGATTTCGTATTGTATGAGGCTCACTGTATCACTAAGTTAGAATTTTCGCAACGAGTTAGCAAAAGTTTTTTCCTTTTTTCTGAGCTAGACCGACGTGTGAGGTGTCCAGAGACGCGTCTGCGTGCGGGCCGGGCAGTTCAACGGCGACGTATTCGAGGATGGGTCCAGTACAAAATATTAAAGTTATGATGAAATTACGCTATTTGGGCCCCCCAGCAGGCAGAACCGATCGAGGATCGCAGTCCACCCGGAAGGTGCGGTGGATAAGTACTTAATTATATGAAAATAAACTTAGTAGATAGTAAGAATATTAAGCAAATTTATATTATTTATCGTTATAAAAAAATAACAAAAACTTCAACTACATAGCACATTCGCCTACTTCCCATGAAGAAAAATGTATTCTGACAGCTAAAACGGTGGGCCGTAGCCTAATTACGAAGGATAGCGTCGAAAACCGCGAACAAATCGGCCTTTTAGTATTCAAGATTTCGTATTGTATGAGGCTCACTGTATCACTAAGTTAGAATTTTCGCAACGAGTTAGCAAAAGTTTTTTCCTTTTTTCTGAGCTAGACCAACGTGTGAGGTGTCCAGAGACGCGTCTGCGCGCGGGCAGTTCAACGACGACGTATTCGAGGATGGGTCCAGTACAAAATATTAAAGTTATGATGAAATTACGCTATTTGGGCCCCCCAGCAGGCAGAACCGATCGAGGATCGCAGTCCACCCGGAAGGTGCGGTGGATAAGTACTTAATTATATGAAAATAAACTTAGTAGATAGTAAGAATATTAAGCAAATTTACATTATTTATCGTTATAAAAAATTAACGAAAACTTCAACTACCTAGCACATTCGCCTACTTCCCATGAAGGAAAATGGATTGTGACAGCTAAAACGGTGGGCCGTAGCCTAATTACGAAGGATAGCGTCGAAAACCGCGAACAAATCGGCCTTTTAGTATTCAAGATTTCGTATTGTATGAGGCTCACTGTATCACTAAGTTAGAATTTTCGCAACGAGTTAGCAAAAGTTTTTTCCTTTTTTCTGAGCTAGACCGACGTGTGAGGTGTCCAGAGACGCGTCTGCGCGCGGGCAGTTCAACGGCGACGTATTCGAGGATGGGTCCAGTACAAAATATTAAAGTTATGATGAAATTACGCTATTTGGGCCCCCCAGCAGGCAGAACCGATCGAGGATCGCAGTCCACCCGGAAGGTGCGGTGGATAAGTACTTAATTATATGAAAATAAACTTAGTAGATAGTAAGAATATTAAGCAAATTTACATTATTTATTGTTAAAAAAATTAACGAAAACTTCAACTACCTAGCACATTCGCCTACTTCCCATGAAGGAAAATGGATTCTGACAGCTAAAACGGTGGGCCGTAGCCTAATTACGAAGGATAGCGTCGAAAACCGCGAACAAATCGGCCTTTTAGTATTCAAGATTTCGTATTGTATGAGGCTCACTGTATCACTAAGTTAGAATTTTCGCAACGAGTTAGCAAAAGTTTTTTCCGTTTTTCTGAGCTAGACCAACGTGTGAGGTGTCCAAAGACGCGTCTGCGCGCGGGCAGTTCAACGGCGACGTATTCGAGGATGGGTCCAGTACAAAATATTAAAGTTATGATGAAATTACGCTATTTGGGCCCCCCAGCAGGCAGAACCGATCGAGGATCGCAGTCCACCCGGAAGGTGCGGTGGATAAGTACTTAATTATATGAAAATAAACTTAGTAGATAGTAAGAATATTAAGCAAATTTACATTATTTATCGTTATAAAAAATTAACGAAAACTTCAACTACCTAGCACATTCGCCTACTTCCCATGAAGGAAAATGGATTCTGACAGCTAAAACGGTGGGCCGTAGCCTAATTACGAAGGATAGCGTCGAAAACCGCGAACAAATCGGCCTTTTAGTATTCAAGATTTCGTATTGTATGAGGCTCACTGTATCACTAAGTTAGAATTTTCGCAACGAGTTAGCAAAAGTTTTTTCCTTTTTTCTGAGCTAGACCGACGTGTGAGGTGTCCAGAGACGCGTCTGCGCGCGGGCAGTTCAACGGAGACGTATTCGAGGATGGGTCCAGTACAAAATATTAAAGTTATGATGAAATTACGCTATTTGGGCCCCCCAGCAGGCAGAACCGATCGAGGATCGCAGTCCACCCGGAAGGTGCGGTGGATAAGTACTTAATTATATGAAAATAAACTTAGTAGATAGTAAGAATATTAAGCAAATTTATATTATTATTTTATCGTTATAAAAAAATAACGAAAACTTCAACTACCTAGCACATTCGCCTACTTCCCATGAAGAAAAATGGATTCTGACAGCTAAAACGGTGGGCCGTAGCCTAATTACGAAGGATAGCGTCGAAAACCGCGAACAAATCGGCCTTTTAGTATTCAAGATTTCGTATTGTATGAGGCTCACTGTATCACTAAGTTAGAATTTTCGCAACGAGTTAGCAAAAGTTTTTTCCTTTTTTCTGAGCTAGACCGACGTGTGAGGTGTCCAGAGACGCGTCTGCGCGCGGGCAGTTCAACGGCGACGTATTCGAGGATGGGTCCAGTACAAAATATTAAAGTTATGATGAAATTACGCTATTTGGGCCCCCCAGCAGGCAGAACCGATCGAGGATCGCAGTCCACCCGGAAGGTGCGGTGGATAAGTACTTAATTATATGAAAATAAACTTAGTAGATAGTAAGAATATTAAGCAAATTTATATTATTATTTTATCGTTATAAAAAAATAACGAAAACTTCAACTACCTAGCACATTCGCCTACTTCCCATGAAGAAAAATGTATTCTGACAGCTAAAACGGTGGGCCGTAGCCTAATTACGAAGGATAGCGTCGAAAACCGCGAACAAATCGGCCTTTTAGTATTCAAGATTTCGTATTGTATGAGGCTCACTGTATCACTAAGTTAGAATTTTCGCAACGAGTTAGCAAAAGTTTTTTCCGTTTTTCTGAGCTAGACCGACGTGTGAGGTGTCCAGAGACGCGTCTGCGCGCGGGCAGTTCAACGGCGACGTATTCGAGGATGGGTCCAGTACAAAATATTAAAGTTATGATGAAATTACGCTATTTGGGCCCCCCAGCAGGCAGAATCGATCGAGGATCGCAGTCCACCCGGAAGGTGCGGTGGATAAGTACTTAATTATATGAAAATAAACTTAGTAGATAGTAAGAATATTAAGCAAATTTATATTATTATTTTATCGTTATAAAAAAATAACGAAAACTTCAACTACCTAGCACATTCGCCTACTTCCCATGAAGAAAAATGGATTCTGACAGCTAAAACGGTGGGCCGTAGCCTAATTACGAAGGATAGCGTCGAAAACCGCGAACAAATCGGCCTTTTAGTATTCAAGATTTCGTATTGTATGAGGCTCACTGTATCACTAAGTTAGAATTTTCGCAACGAGTTAGCAAAAGTTTTTTCCTTTTTTCTGAGCTAGACCGACGTGTGAGGTGTCCAGAGACGCGTCTGCGCGCGGGCAGTTCAACGGCGACGTATTCGAGGATGGGTCCAGTACAAAATATTAAAGTTATGATGAAATTACGCTATTTGGGCCCCCCAGCAGGCAGAACCGATCGAGGATCGCAGTCCACCCGGAAGGTGCGGTGGATAAGTACTTAATTATATGAAAATAAACTTAGTAGATAGTAAGAATATTAAGCAAATTTATATTATTATTTTATCGTTATAAAAAAATAACGAAAACTTCAACTACCTAGCACATTCGCCTACTTCCCATGAAGAAAAATGGATTCTGACAGCTAAAACGGTGGGCCGTAGCCTAATTACGAAGGATAGCGTCGAAAACCGCGAACAAATCGGCCTTTTAGTATTCAAGATTTCGTATTGTATGAGGCTCACTGTATCACTAAGTTAGAATTTTCGCAACGAGTTAGCAAAAGTTTTTTCCTTTTTTCTGAGCTAGACCGACGTGTGAGGTGTCCAGAGACGCGTCTGCGCGCGGGCAGTTCAACGGCGACGTATTCGAGGATGGGTCCAGTACAAAATATTAAAGTTATGATGAAATTACGCTATTTGGGCCCCCCAGCAGGCAGAACCGATCGAGGATCGCAGTCCACCCGGAAGGTGCGGTGGATAAGTACTTAATTATATGAAAATAAACTTAGTAGATAGTAAGAATATTAAGCAAATGTATATTATTTATCGTTATAAAAAAATAACAAAAACTTCAACTACCTAGCACATTCGCCTACTTCCCATGAAGAAAAATGTATTCTGACAGCTAAAACGGTGGGCCGTAGCCTAATTACGAAGGATAGCGTCGAAAACCGCGAACAAATCGGCCTTTTAGTATTCAAGATTTCGTATTGTATGAGGCTCACTGTATCACTAAGTTAGAATTTTCGCAACGAGTTAGCAAAAGTTTTTTCCTTTTTTCTGAGCTAGACCAACGTGTGAGGTGTCCAGAGACGCGTCTGCGCGCGGGCAGTTCAACGGCGACGTATTCGAGGATGGGTCCAGTACAAAATATTAAAGTTATGATGAAATTACGCTATTTGGGCCCCCCAGCAGGCAGAACCGATCGAGGATCGCAGTCCACCCGGAAGGTGCGGTGGATAAGTACTTAATTATATGAAAATAAACTTAGTAGATAGTAAGAATATTAAGCAAATTTACATTATTTATCGTTATAAAAAATTAACGAAAACTTCAACTACCTAGCACATTCGCCTACTTCCCATGAAGGAAAATGGATTCTGACAGCTAAAACGGTGGGCCGTAGCCTAATTACGAAGGATAGCGTCGAAAACCGCGAACAAATCGGCCTTTTAGTATTCAAGATTTCGTATTGTATGAGGCTCACTGTATCACTAAGTTAGAATTTTCGCAACGAGTTAGCAAAAGTTTTTTCCGTTTTTCTGAGCTAGACCAACGTGTGAGGTGTCCAAAGACGCGTCTGCGCGCGGGCAGTTCAACGGCGACGTATTCGAGGATGGGTCCAGTACAAAATATTAAAGTTATGATGAAATTACGCTATTTGGGCCCCCCAGCAGGCAGAACCGATCGAGGATCGCAGTCCACCCAGAAGGTGCGGTGGATAAGTACTTAATTATATGAAAATAAACTTAGTAGATAGTAAGAATATTTTTTTTTTTTTTTTTTTTTTTTCAGGATGGGAAATCATCAAATGACTTCTCCCGCTCTGGGCGGAGCGGGAGGGCGTGTCAGACTTTTACTGACTAAAACCCACCCGTGTTCCATCAGTTGCCCATGTGCCAGGGTCACGGTATCTCTTTCGAACAATCACGCGACCCCGGCAGGCATCGGTCCTAGTAGACCCCTACACTGCTGCTGACATCTCTTTGAGGCGCGTGATATATGTAATTATTATGTGTAATTATTATGTGCCTAATATTGAATTATGGAATTAGTAAATGATTTTTATTATAAACTTATTTTTGTATAAGTCAAACACTGATTTGACTCAAGCCGTCAGTTTTTGAATCATACTTGTTTGTTAACGGGTATAAAAGGCCGGAGCCACAGTGAAACTGTCAGTTGCTTGGCAGATGTTCAGTTGGCTAGTTCTAGTGCTGTTGTTGTGTGGAAGGATCGACCAGAGGTCACGTAAGTTAAGTAATTGATATTATATCGTAATTATTGCCTATTATGACATTGTTGTTGTACTGTCTATAGTGTTGCCAATATTGCAAATGTTTTAAATCCTATAAATGGAATATTCATATTCTTTTCCTAGATATTATTGTTATATTTTGATTATATTGATATTATTCTGAGTTCTCTTGGACAATGGTCCAAGAGATAGAATTAATGTATTTAAGATAATGATAATGTATGGTAATGTAAGAAATGTGTTGATATAATACTTCAATACTGTTTCCATGGAGTTTCTTGTCCTTCTTCTCCATGAAGACCTAGTTTGGAACGGACGACTAGCTTTCTGATTAATTGCTGACAAGCCTAATTGAAATAAAGGTCTAGTCTTGTCTTTCTGTGCTTTATTTATTGAAACCCTTCCCTATACATAATTAGTACATACATATACACTTATAGTTATATACTGCTTAATATAACATCAGAAGTGGCGATTGTTCCCTGTCCTTTTAAAACTGCTTACTAATGAATGTTATTTTCTTATTTTCATGCTCGATGGTGGGGCCACTAACGGTCTATTGGAAACCTTTCGTTGGCGGATCGCTGACTACACTTGCGCCTTGACATCTGAGCTGCGGTGCTGCAAGTTGCTGTATGAGGTTTGAAACTGCGGAACCTCGACAAGGGATAAAATGATTAAATTAAGGGATTAAGTATTGCCAATCACTTTTACATCATCATTCAATAGATAATCAAGTACCAATGGGTTATTGTGGATGGAAACATATTAACTACTTAATAGTCATTTTACCTTTGTTTTTTTTCAAGTATTGTAAGAGGATACAATTTTGAAAAAAAAGGGGAAGTAGTATGATGCAGGTGTTCACAGAAATGAAACTTCACGATGTCAGATGTTTAGAAAGTATTTATTTGCACAGAAAGAGGTACCGGTTACAGATGTTAAAGTTTAAAAAAAGAACCTAGCCACTTTTTAAGGAGGTCGGTTGTTGTTTTTTTTTTTGAAAAGGGATTTCTATTTTTAACTTTTTAGTTATGGTATGTATCTCCTATATCACTGCTGGCCACGTGAAAAGCAGTGACAGGACTATTAGAATATTATCATGATAAACAAAGTGGATTAAATTCGTATTATCGATGCTAATGCAAAAACTACCAAAGCAAAGTCAATGAAATTCAAATGGGACAACCAATTTAAAAAAAGAATCATCAAAATCGTTCACCCAGCCAAAAATTATGAGGTAACAAACATAAAAAATACAGTTGAATTGAGAACCTCAAGTGAATCCGTTTTTCGTAAAGTTTTAATGATGATACACGTACTAACAACAAGAAATCGTTACATTAGGCCCGTAATACACACTTGGCTGGCCACGTATTTTATTATTTACCGTAGCATTAGAAAAGTTTAAGGAGAAACCGTTCTTCTTCTTAGTGTGTCGATAGCAATCTAAATATAGTCAGCCCAGAATTTGGCTGAGAAACCGTTGATTAGGTTACAAATAAATCGGGAGTGCCGAGCGATATATCGTCAGGGTTTGGAGTTCCCATTATATTGGGATAAACAAGAAGTATAAACAGTTACAGCGTTTTAAAATAATATTAATTACACGATATAAAAAGAAACACAATAAAAAGGTAACAGATGGTAAAGTAGGTTAAAACAATACAGTTCGACGAACAAAAGGTTACAGTTCGTATAGAGGCCTAAGCGACCCAAATACAAAGTGTATCTTTCGCTATTTAGCTAGTCATCAATACACCTATGTGAATATACAGCAGCGCTGTACCAGGTAAACCGACAGTTTTGTCGGGAGCAGAGGCTCTGTAATGAGTCTAATCCGAAGATAGACTGACTTGCTCACTGAGTGCCAGCTCTTTTATAGGACAATGTCTCGCCTTAATATCCATGACAACTCTGTCTGATGGCGCGCGGAAGTACGGCACGTGTTTACTTAATACAAAACGCTAAAGTATGCTTAATCTAATAAGACTTACATTATTAAGTAATCAAATATTACAAGAATAATTGTCATAAATAAACAACGGTGAATTTAGCAACGCCAATCATTTTAAAATTAAAGTAACAAGTCATTTGTTGTTTTGAACAAAAGTATCGGTTACAATTATCGAAATAAGTAGCCAAAAATCAATTAGTGCGTACACCAAGTACTCAATAATTATGCTCTGATTTATAAGACAATATCTGATAGAAACATCACCTAAATGAATGATAATAAAAACAATTCATAACAAATTATGCGGACTACCCACAATTTGTAATTGTTAACAAACTCCGACAAATATATGAAATTATTACTTTTAGAAAAAAATAAGATGCTAAAAACGTCATAATGTTGACTAATTGTTTTCTGCATTTTTAATTTTTGTCTTAATCTGCGTTTGCTATTTAATTTTCAAACATGTAAACAAATTAGTTCAAAAATAATAATCTTGATACCTACACGTAAATCTAAATAGATATTCAAGTTTCTATAAAATAAATTTGTTATTAGTGTTTGAATACACTATAGATAGACTTATTTCTCCGACATAAGATATATTTTAAGCGTTAATTCTTCACAGCTTGTTCATTATTAGCTTTGAAACATGTCACGGACGGTGTATGCCCAAGGTTGTTCTAGCATTTTGAAATCAATCGATTAACGGAGTAAATATGAAAAAATATTTGATATGGTAGTAAACGCAGAATTCATAGATCAGATAACACCTTGTTTAATTATAAAAGTGATTATGTAGATCTCAGTACTTAATGCAATTTTAGTTTCATTTCTTTTGAAGGATAGGTATATTATTTTAAGATATTTAGAATTAGCTTGTGAGGTTTTTATTATAGGGACATACTCACAGGGATGAGACCTGAGACAAAACCTTATTATTTAGGTTTGGTTAAAGTGAAATAACCGGATTTATAAAACAACACAAATAAAAGAAAAATAAACTACACAATTCGAGGTGAATTTAATTGTGAAATAAATGAAAATTAACCGCTGGAGTCTTAGGCCTGGTGTTAGGAGACTCACGTGCAGCGGGTGAGACCATAACATCACTTGGGTCATAGACCAATGAAAACAATATAAATGTTCCTCTTATCGCTTTTGACACTTGTACTTCGAGATGACGTACAGTTCGGCATGGTCGTAAAAGGTTATTTTCAAATTATAAGCATTTTTGTCCATTTCAGTTGTAATGAACGTTCAAACGATATATTGACAAAGATTAGATTTATTATGATTTATTGGATAATTATTATGGAAGATTAAGAAAAAGGTATTGTGAATACTGATGTAATAACATGATGTAACAATTGTAATGGGCATTTACCATTTTTTTTTTTGTAGTTATGGTCTGATCCTTTATATCTTCAGTTCTCAAATTATTTCCTTTATCAAGCTCACCTCATTAAGCTACGATACTGAGCAGATTATCACATAGAAAATTAAATTAAATTGGATTACAGCGATTACCGATAAAGCGACCCAAATCTTTTATTTTCAATGGCCTGACCATTTTATGAAAAATAAATAAAATAAAAACAACAGAAAATAATGATGCTGTTAGTGTCACACTATTGATTCGGTTTGACATATTAAGATGATAGCTGAATGTCATTCTGTGCTAATGGACGTTACAAACATTTACAACTGTTGAGTCGGTGAAGCTGTACGAATACAGTTTGGTTGACTGTACAAGTACTATAAAAACAATGTTATTTGAGAGATTTTTAAATGCCATTCAAATGTTCACGGTAATTTAAAATGACTTGTTTAGGTTCTGATGTTTATAAATTGTTTCGGAGATAATTTTAACGAAGAAAACAACACATAGTAAGTAGTAGTTTAACGACCTGAAAATTCAATTTATACTTCGGTATGATCCTCCATTTTTTCTTCAATCGGTCACTGGACCCATTTAAGCGGACAGTCAGGCTCCGTTGACTCTGTGAGAAAGTAGCTAACACCACCTACTGAAATTAATTTGAGGATGTGGCTTCTTTTACTTGGATTAATTCTTTATTTTCTCCAAAGTAGTGAGCATCACATAGTACAGAAAATAAACAGCTTTTCTCAAGATTAACCTCTGTGAAATAATTGTTTTTACTTTGGTTTGTTAGGTATTAGTGACAGTTATTACTTCCAAAGTGAAGTGGAAATGTTGTGGTCGGAGTGGCCATGTCAAAAATTTGTGGAAATGTTAATAGTAAATGATTATTGAATACGGTTTTCGGTAATATTGTCAGATTGACCGAGCGATGAATTATTCGAATCATTTTCATGATCACTGGCTACTGTTTTGATACAACGGTTAATTTTTAATTTCAATAGTTAAAAGGTAGTCAATAGCAATGGCTTTTTTTAATTATTTCTAAAATAATTGTTTTGTAAACTAAATTATACCGATACACGATTCATTATTTGTCAAAATTGTTAAAGTATTTAACCTGTTTCTATTACATTAGAGAGGTAAAGAAAAAAAAAACAAAAGGTTTCGATACATAGGTAGATAAGTTTTATTACGCTTAGAGAACCTGAAATGAGAATCAAAGAAAAAGTAAAGATTCGCTGGGCGATCGTTTACTTGGTGCTTGTCTATCTCACCAGCAGTGGGTGAATAGGACTTGCATGACGAAGTAACCGATAAAATTTGTTTCCGCTGGTCGGTCATTTGCTTGGTGCAAGTCTATACCACTAGCAGCGGGTGGAGGGGACTTGGCACGTCTAGGCACTTGGCAAAACAAAAGGATAAAAAAAAACAAAAGGAAAAAAAAAGAACAGTTGTAGAAAACAAGGTATCTAATGTACTTCGAGAGCGAAGTACTTGTCAGTATGGCCGTGATATATGTAATTATTATGTGTAATTATTATGTGCCTAATATTGAATTATGGAATTAGTAAATGATTTTTATTATAAACTTATTTTTGTATAAGTCAAACACTGATTTGACTCAAGCCGTCAGTTTTTGAATCATACTTGTTTGTTAACGGGTATAAAAGGCCGGAGCCACAGTGAAACTGTCAGTTGCTTGGCAGATGTTCAGTTGGCTAGTTCTAGTGCTGTTGTTGTGTGGAAGGATCGACCAGAGGTCACGTAAGTAAAGTAATTGATATTATATCGTAATTATTGCCTATTATGACATTGTTGTTGTACTGTCTATAGTGTTGCCAATATTGCAAATGTTTTAAATCCTATAAATGGAATATTCATATTCTTTTCCTAGATATTATTGTTATATTTTGATTATATTGATATTATTCTGAGTTCTCTTGGACAATGGTCCAAGAGATAGAATTAATGTATTTAAGATAATGATAATGTATGGTAATGTAAGAAATGTGTTGATATAATACTTCAATACTGTTTCCATGGAGTTTCTTGTCCTTCTTCTCCATGAAGACCTAGTTTGGAACGGACGACTAGCTTTCTGATTAATTGCTGACAAGCCTAATTGAAATAAAGGTCTAGTCTTGTCTTTCTGTGCTTTATTTATTGAAACCCTTCCCTATACATAATTAGTACATACACGCGCGTGGAACACTGCGCGCCGTCGACCCGAGCCTGGTCCTTACCGGGCGGCAAGCTACCCATTGCTCGCCACCCGCAAGCTCGCGCCTACGGTGGCCGGGAGTCCGCTATTGACTCCCGACGCCCGGGGCGTCTCCTCCTGCGGCGGCTAGGGACGTGAGGGCGCAGAGACTGCCACTCCCTCACGCGCCCCGCCTCCTCCTTCGCGAGCATTACTGCTTCGCAGAAGGAGGTGACGGCTTCCCATTCCCTCTCGCTCCGTACCATGGCTCGCACCAGGGCCGGACGCGAGAGGTCGCCGCCGCCGATCGCCTCCACGAGGACACGGCGGTGCCCCGCCCAGGCAGGGCACACCTCCACCGTATGCTCCACCGTGTCCTCCAGACGATCCTCGCAATGGAAACACCCGGACGTATCCTCCCGCTTTATCCTGAACAGGAACCCACCGAAGCACCCATGCCCGGTGAGAACCTGCGTCAGGTGGAAGGTGAGGACGCCGTGACGCCTCTCTATCCACTCCTCAAAGAGGGGACTTACCGCCGCAATTGTGGCGTGCCCAGCACTGGGTTGCGACAATCGTACCCGCCATGTCGCCATGAGATCACACCGGAGCTCTGTCCGCCGTGCCGCGATTTGTCGCGGCAGCGGAGTTTCGCCCCGGCGTTTCGCCTCCTCGCGCCACTCCCACATGTGCGCGAGGACCTTTGCCTCCAGATCCCATGGCGGCACTCCGGCAAGGAGGCTCGCCGCCTCGCACGAGACCGTGCGGTATCCCCGGATTAACCGGATGGCCATGACCCTCTGGGCCGCAAACAGCCGGCGCGCTGGGCGCAGCCTCAGTGAGGGCGCCCACACCGGTGCCCCGTAGAGGGCCATGGACCGCACGATCCCCGTGTAGAGCCTCCGGCAGGAGGCGTTTGGACCCCCCAGATTGGGCAGGAGCCGCTTTAATGCAGCCCCAGCCCACTCCAGTCTGGGAGCCAAACGTCAGAAATGCTCAACGAAGTTCCACCGACTGTCGAGGACAAGTCCCAAGTACTTCATCGTCGACTCGACGCCGATGTGAACCCCTCCTACCGTAAGTTGGGAACCCGCAGGTGGCGCGTTCCGAGGACCATGAAAACCCATGGCCTCGGACTTGTGCAATGCCACCTCGAGGCCCAATTGCCGGATCCTATCGACGATTGTCGCAACCCCGCGTGTCATCAGTTTGGCCGCCGCCTCGTACGACCTCCCCTGCGCAAAGACCAGCGTGTCGTCAGCGTAGCAAACTACGCTGACGCCGCTAGGGAGGTCGGCGCGCAGCACCCAGTCGTAACCGATGTCCCACAGATGCGGCCCCAGGACCGATCCCTGTGGGACACCGCACGACATCTCTCGCCGGTTCCATTCCCCCTCGTGACCGGGGTAGATGACGACCCTATCCGTCAGATAGGCCTCGACCACGCGACAGAGGTAGGTCGGCATCCGGTGATACCGGAGTGCCTCCCTAATGCAACTCCAGGGCAGGGTGTTGAAGGCATTGGCGATGTCTAGAGACACCGCCAAGACGACCCCACCCCGGGCCACTGCATCCCCCGTCGTGAGGGCTCGCACGCGCATGATGGCGTCCACCGTAGAGCGCCCCTTGCGGAAGCCGTACTGGCCGTCCGACAAGTCCGGCCCCTCCCGCACCAGCCACCCGACGAGGCGGTCTGCAATCACTCTTTCAAAGAGCTTGCCCACCTCGTCGAGTAGCACGATGGGCCGGTAAGCGGACGGAGAGTCCGCTGGGCGCCCAGGCTTCTTAATGAGGACCAGTTTCCCCGTCTTCCAACGAAGTGGAAACTGGCCCCTCTCCAAGCATGCGCTTAGGAGCCCCCTGAGTCGAGGCCCGAGAGCCTCTGAGGCCAGGACCCATGCTTTGCCAGGCAAGCCGTCGGGTCCTGGGGCGGTATTCTTGGCATTAAGCCTTCGTACCGCCACCCTCATCTCTACCTCGGTCACTTCTGGAGCACCGTCGTCGTCGTCAGTGGTGTGGTCCGCATCGGGCACCGCAGTAGGCGGAGCCATGGGTGGGGGTCTATGTTCCCCTCGAGAAGGGAACAGAGCGCTCACCACGCCCTCCACGAGTTGGGGCCGGAGACTCTGAGTCAGCGGAGGAGCCCATGGGCGGAGTTTCTCCCGGACGGCCTTGTAGGGCCGTCCCCATGGGTCCCTGTTCAGAGTCTCCAGCGACTCCTTGCGGGCCAGTCCTCTGGCCCGCAGGATCTCCTCTTGGAGGGCGGTCTTCGCCGCTCTGTACCCCTCATATAGCTCCGCCTGAATGGCTTCCGTATCCGGAGGACGGATACGGAGCCTGCGGTGCCTGGTGTACCGGCGTCGTGCCGCAACGCACGCTTCGCGCAACGTTGTCAGCTGCGGCGACCACCAGTACACCTGGCGCCAAGCCCGTCCCGGCTGAACTCGGGGCATAGCCACGTCACAGATCTCGGACATGGCCTCCCGGAACCACTCGGCCTCGTCGTTGGTGTCAGCAGGCCTGTCCGGTGGTGACACCCAGGCCTGCACGATTGAGGCTTCCAGGAGAAGCTCCCGGTCCAGCTTCTTCAGCGCCCACCGCGGACCACTCGGGGTCTGCCGGATCGGCGCGCTCGAGGTCTGGGCGGAGACGTCAAACCGGATGTACCGGTGGTCGGAATACGTCTCCACCCCCTCCATGACGCGCCAATCAATAACCTGCGGTGACAGAGCGGGGTTGGCAAACGAAATGTCCACCACTGAGTCGCCCCGCATCCGTACACACGTAGGTACAGAACCCCGGTTTAGGACGACCAGGCCTGTCTCCAGAGCCCAGTCCTCCACCATCCTGCCCCGTGTGTCCGTATACCGGGAACCCCAAGCCAAATTCTTGGCGTTGAAGTCCCCGAGTACGAGCACGGGGAGGGGACGAAACCCGACGACGACGACTCTCAACTCCGCAAGGGAGTTGTGGAACTCGGCGAGAGTTCGGCTCGGGGAGAAGTATACTCCCACCACTACAATCTCCCCGAACCGTGCTGCTACGCAACCCCGTCCCCTCTTGACGGCCTCGAGGGTCGGGGTTCCGGCGGCGGCCGACGAAATGAGGGTCACTGAGCCGCTCAGGTCCTCCACCCAGTCATCCCTGGGCGGGACAAAGTACGGCTCAGCGACCACAGCGATGTTAATCGACCACTGTGCCATGCTCTGGAGTAACAGGTCCTGAGCGGAGGCACAGTGGTTGATATTCGCTTGGAGGAGGCGCAATGGAGAACCTATTATTGGCACTCCATTTCAGCCCCCTCCTGAGCCCCCTGTGAGGGCCCTGCCGTGGTGGTGCCGGCCACGACAGCAGTGGTCGAGGCGGCAGCGGCGACAGTAGTGACAGCGGTGGCGGAGGGCTTACCCTTGCCTCTGGCCTTGGCGGCTACAGCGCAGGCCTTACTCCCAGCCCGGTGTTCGGCCGGCTTGCCAGCCGCCGCACATGCATAGCAGTGCGGCGTGGCATTGCACGAGCCGGCCTTGTGACCGGGCTGACCGCAGCGGAAGCAGTGACCGCTGCGGTCCACCTCTGAGGTGCAACCCACGAACACGTGGTTGCCCATCTGGCATCGGAAGCACCTCAGAGGTCTGGGCTCCAACAGTTTCACCTGCGCTGAGACCCAGCCCACCAGAAGCCTTCGGCCCTCCGCGGTGATTTTTTGGGCCGCCGACACGGGGCAGCTCACCGTGACAGTTCGCAACCCCGCATTGTCAGGGCGGATGGTGCCTGCCCTCACTTGTTCGGCAGGACAACTTCCCGCCCTAGCGATGGCGGCCACCACCTCCGCCTCCGTGACGCAATCGTCCAGGCCCAAGATGCGCATGTCAGCGCACTTGATGGGCCTGGACACTCGGGCCTCCTCCGCGTCCAACGACGCCCTTAGCCTTTCGGCCAGAGCGTCAGCGGTCGGGCCACTAGCCGCACCGGGGACCTCTAGCATCCGGGCCCCAGTCAATGTGACTTTAACCCGGAGCCCGTCGGAGATGCCAAGCTCCGTCAGGTCCACCGCTGCCTTCGCCTTGGAGAGCACGTCACGGTAGGACACGCCCTTTTTTACCGCTTCCGGCTGTAGTGTAATCACTACAGCTGCTGACCTCGGGGCGCGGAGCCTAGCCGCGACGCTGCTCTTTTTACGCCGCTGCTGCCTCTTTTTATTTCTGGCCGCCCTTGCAGCCTTGCTTGCCTTCTTCTTCTCCCCAACCACTTGCCATTTGCGTTGGCAGGGGGAGATTTAGAAGGCGGGGGTGGCATTGGCGGCCCTCTCGCCACCTGCGCTGGGGGAGCTCTCGCAGGTGCCTGTGTGGGCCGGCCTTTGGTCTGTCCCGGCCCTTTGGCTGGGGCAGACGCGGAAGCAGCATACGACGCCGCCTTCGGCTGGGCCGAGGCTGCCTTAGGCTGGCCCGCGGCCGCCATCGCCTTCGGCTGACCCGAGGCCGCCCTAGGCTGACCCGAAACCGGCCGGCTTGCCGCCAGCGGGGGGCGCAGGACAACGGCCTCCAGAGCAGAAAATCTACTCTGGAAGGCAGCGAGCTCCCGCTGCACCAGGGCCAGCACTTGGGCCTCGGCAGGCGGGAGCACGCCCTGCCCATGCCGCGCTTCCCCCTGCGATGCCATCTGGGGGCCGGCTCCTCGGAGCCTAGCCAGGTCCGCCCGGAGCTCCTCGTTCTCCTTTCGGAGGAGCTCCATGGCGGCAGTCACGCGGGCGACCTCCGCCCGCAGTTCTGCCACCCCATCCACCACCGGAGGCCCAGAGCGAAAGGCCTTCGCTGCCGCCACGATGGCTTTCGTGGCAGCAGATATGGCCTTGTCCTTGGACCTCTGCAGCCTCTTTAAGGTCGCCGCCTTGATGGACGTGGCCACGACCTCCGCAAACCTGCCCATCTCCTCGGAGTAGGCGGCAGCGTCCGACTCGCCACCGGAGGACTCTGAGGGGGCCCTACTGCTGGTCCCTCCAGAGGGGTGCCCCTCCGTGGCGAGCCTCTTCCCTCCTTGGGTGATCTCGGCTGGGTCTGCTCGGCTCGGCGCACCGGCCTCCTTGGTCGGGAGTCCTCGGCCGGTGCCCCTATCCTGGAGCCCACCACGCCTCGATATTTTCCGACGGGCTGAGCTCAGCCCGCCGTCGGAGGAGGACTCCTGTCCTGCCCCTGATTTAGGGCGCTTCTGGGAGACCTTACGGTTCCCACCAGCAGCGCCCGCCACTCCTCGCTCCGAGCTCGCAAGCGAGCCCTTCGCGCTCGATGCGGCGTCGGACTCCGACCCCGCATCGCTCCCTTCCACTTGGTTGGTTTTGTTTGTTTTTAAATATTTTTCCATTTCAGTTCCCACGAGTAAAAACTTTCTAGACACAAAATTCTGTGGTTCGCACTAGTGACTAATTCAGCTACCCATTAGTCAAGCTGTCAACCTCCCTCACGGTGCGCCGCCGCTTGGAGGTTTGGGGTGATTTTTTATAGAGGTTTTCTACCTCGCGGCCCGGGCGATTAAGCCAAGACCCTCGACCCCCGTCAAAAGTCAGAGACATGACCGTGACGATCTTCGGGGCTACGAGACTAACGGTGGCAGAAGGGGTATATTCCTTCTTGCCTGCCCGGCGGCAGATTAGTGCACACCGAGCCCGCTCTAACTCCACCGCTGTGCGCCTCTGCTAAGATCAGAGGGACACACGGTGGAGCGTTCCTCCGACAGGACATTCGCATACGGGCAAAACTCCCCTTAGGCACAAAGTACCCAATGGGGAGTATTTGCCCGCACCCCAGGGTGCACCGTCCCGGAGATTGGCCTTCCCCCTGGACGTATCCATAAGGGAACTCCAACCCCCGGGCACACGAGGAGGTTTCCTGTCCAAGCACCCCTAGTAAGAATATTAAGCAAATTTACATTATTTATCGTTATAAAAAAATAACGAAAACTTCAACTACCTAGCACATTCGCCTACTTCCCACGAAGAAAAATGGATTCTGACAGCTAAAACGGTGGGCCGTAGCCTAATTACGAAGGATAGCGTCGAAAACCGCGAACAAATCGGCCTTTCAGTATTCAAGATTTCGTATTGTATGAGGCTCACTGTATCACTAAGTTAGAATTTTCGCAACGAGTTAGCAAAAGTTTTTTCCGTTTTTCTGAGCTAGACCGACGTGTTAGGTGTCCAGAGACGCGTATGCGCGCGGGCAGTTCAACGGCGACGTATTCGAGGATGGGTCCAGTACAAAATATTAAAGTTATGATGAAATTACGCTATTTGGGCCCCCCAGCAGGCAGAACCGATCGAGGATCGCAGTCCACCCGGAAGGTGCGGTGGATAAGTACTTAATTATATGAAAATAAACTTAGTAGATAGTAAGAATATTAAGCAAATTTACATTATTTATCGTTATAAAAAAATAACGAAAACTTCAACTACCTAGCACATTCGCCTACTTTCCATGAAGAAAAATGGATTCTGACAGCTAAAACGGTGGGCCGTAGCCTAATTACGAAGGATAGCGTCGAAAACCGCGAACAAATCGGCCTTTTAGTATTCAAGATTTCGTATTGTATGAGGCTCACTGTATCACTAAGTTAGAATTTTCGCAACGAGTTAGCAAAAGTTTTTTCCGTTTTTCTGAGCTAGACCGACGTGTGAGGTGTCCAGAGACGCGTCTGCGCGCGGGCAGTTCAACGGCGACGTATTCGAGGATGGGTTCAGTAAAAAATATTAAAGTTATGATGAAATTACGCTATTTGGGCCCCCCAGCAGGCAGAACCGATCGAGGATCGCAGTCCACCCGGAAGGTGCGGTGAATAAGTACTTAATTATATGAAAATAAACTTAGTAGATAGTAAGAATATTAAGCAAATTTACATTATTTATCGTTATAAAAAATTAACGAAAACTTCAACTACCTAGCACATTCGCCTACTTCCCATGAAGGAAAATGGATTCTGACAGCTAAAACGGTGGGCCGTAGCCTAATTACGAAGGATAGCGTCGAAAACCGCGAACAAATCGGCCTTTTAGTATTCAAGATTTCGTATTGTATGAGGCTCACTGTATCACTAAGTTAGAATTTTCGCAACGAGTTAGCAAAAGTTTTTTCCGTTTTTCTGAGCTAGACCGACGTGTGAGGTATCCAGAGACGCGTCTGCGCGCGGGCAGTTCAACGGCGACGTATTCGAGGATGGGTCCAGTACAAAATATTAAAGTTATGATGAAATTACGCTATTTGGGCCCCCCAGCAGGCAGAACCGATCGAGGATCGCAGTCCACCCGGAAGGTGCGGTGGATAAGTACTTAATTATATGAAAATAAACTTAGTAGATAGTAAGAATATTAAGCAAATTTACATTATTTATCGTTATAAAAAAATAACGAAAACTTCAACTACCTAGCACATTCGCCTACTTCCCATGAAGAAAAATGGATTCTGACAGCTAAACCGGTGGGCCGTAGCCTAATTACGAAGGATAGCGTCGAAAACCGCGAACAAATCGGCCTTTTAGTATTCAAGATTTCGTATTGTATGAGGCTCACTGTATCACTAAGTTAGAATTTTCGCAACGAGTTAGCAAAAGTTTTTTCCGTTTTTCTGAGCTAGACCGACGTGTGAGGTGTCCAGAGACGCGTCTGCGTGCGGGCAGTTCAACGGCGACGTATTCGAGGATGGATCCAGTACAAAATATTAAAGTTATGATGAAATTACGCTATTTGGGCCCCCCAGCAGGCAGAACCGATCGAGGATCGCAGTCCACCCGGAAGGTGCGGTGGATAAGTACTTAATTATATGAAAATAAACTTAGTAGATAGTAAGAATATTAAGCAAATTTACATTATTTATCGTTATAAAAAAATAACGAAAACTTCAACTACCTAGCACATTCGCCTACTTCCCATGAAGAAAATTGGATTCTGACAGCTAAAACGGTGGGCCGTAGCCTAATTACGAAGGATAGCGTCGAAAACCGCGAACAAATCGGCCTTTTAGTATTCAAGATTGCGTATTGTATGAGGCTCACTGTATCACTAAGTTAGAATTTTCGCAACGAGTTAGCAAAAGTTTTTTCCGTTTTTCTGAGCTAGACCGACGTGTGAGGTGTCCAGAGAGGCGTCTGCGCGCGGGCAGTTCAACGGCGACGTATTCGAGGATGGGTCCAGTACAAAATATTAAAGTTATGATGAAATTACGCTATTTGGGCCCCCCAGCAGGCAGAACCGATCGAGGATCGCAGTCCACCCGGAAGGTGCAGTGGATAAGTACTTAATTATATGAAAATAAACTTAGTAGATAGTAAGAATATTAAGCAAATTTACATTATTTATCGTTATAAAAAAATAACGAAAACTTCAACTACCTAGCACATTCGCCTACTTCCCATGAAGAAAAATGGATTCTGACAGCTAAAACGGTGGGCCGTAGCCTAATTACGAAGGATAGCGTCGAAAACCGCGAACAAATCGGCCTTTTAGTATTCAAGATTGCGTATTGTATGAGGCTCACTGTATCACTAAGTTAGAATTTTCGCAACGAGTTAGCAAAAGTTTTTTCCGTTTTTCTGAGCTAGACCGACGTGTGAGGTGTCCAGAGACGCGTCTGTGCGCGGGCAGTTCAACGGCGACGTATTCGAGGATGGGTTCAGTACAAAATATTAAAGTTATGATGAAATTACGCTATTTGGGCATGTGCATCTGGATTGAGGGCCCATTTTTTGAACCCTTGCGTACCGAAATATGATTTATAGGGAAATTAGTTAAAATAGTAAAAACTTAAAGCAAAGGGTCATAAATTTCTTAAACGTGAATTAAAACTGTTATGATGAAATAACGTGGGCCCTCAATCCAGACGCGTGCATAAAGTGGCATAGCCTAAATCTCAGTAAGTACTATCTCTGGGTTAATAATTTTTGTTTAAGAATTTAGTTAAGAATTTCTTAAATATTTTAAGAAATTCCCAAATCTGTAAAATATAACATTACCGATTTATGGCGGCATATCTAGGGCCCTCACTTCATTATTGTTTGTACTGAGGAATCCGCAAAACATGAATATATCTGAAGAAATACATAAATACGACTTTAACATGTTTTACTTACATACCTATGTGAATTAGTTAAAAAGAAATAAGGACACAAAACTTAATTGTTAAGAAGTAAACGAAAGTCGAATTTGACTAAAAAGTCTGAACTGAGAGCCCAATATTTTCGGCTTTATTGACTAGGCTCAACCTCATAGATTAACGCAAATTAGAATAAAAGTTTTAACTATTTCTTAATTAAATTGTAACATACCGTTCGTTCTTCTAAATGTCATACTTTAAGAGAAAATTGATTTTCAACTTTTTGAAAGAGAATTATTTGTAGAGTGACCATAATGTTCAAAGTACCTGTACATTTTGTAAAGTGCATTCGGCAAGTCATAATTTGCAGCTAAAAGTACTATATACCTACCAATTACAATTTGGTTTTCCTTATTTTTAATGTAATTTCTATTTATGTGATGTTACTCTTTAAGGTAATACTATGAGCCAAGTTGCCTAAAGCAAATAAAAAAAAATATAGTTAAAAAAAACTAAAAACGAAAATGGAAATGATTTTTTTTTAAATCTGAGATATAGTTGCACTCATCACTAAAAATTACTTCGCTCTCTCGCAATTTCGTATTTTTAGGATATAAGACTATTTTAAGGTAACATTTATGTGAAGTAAATAGTTTTTTATAATTATACCGATCGTGTTTTATTTATCACAATGAATTTGTTTGATCTGGTGCTACAGTGATCCTTAGATACGATGACTACTTACATGTATAACATACTACTAGTCGGTTAGTTTGCCTTTAATTTTATGCAAACACTGTTGAAGCTAAATAAATGTTCTAGTTTTATTTATTTTTATAGAAATTACATTAAAAATAAGGAAAGCCAAATTGTAATTAGTAGGTATATAGTACTTTTAGCTGCAAATATTATGACTTTCCGAATGCACTTTACAAAATGGACAGGTACTTACTTTGAACATTATGGTCACCCTACAAATAATTCTCTTACAAAAAATTGAAAATCAATTTTCTCTTAAAGTATGACATTTAGAAGAACGAACGTTATGTTACAATTTAATTAAGAAATAGTTAAAACTTTTATTCTAATTTGCGTTAATCTATGAGGTTGAGCCTAGTCTATAAAGCCGAAAATATTGGGCTCTCAGTTCAGACTTTTTAGTAAAATTCGACTTTCATTTACTTCTTAACAATTAAGTTTTGTGTCCTTATTTCTTTTTAACTAATTCACATAGGTATGTAAGTAAAACATGTTAAAGTCGTATTTATGTATTTCTTCAGATATATTCATGTTTTGCAGATTCCTCAGTACAAACAATAATGAAGTGAGGGCCCTAGATATGCCGCCATAAATCGGTAATGTTATATTTTACAGATTTGGGAATTTCTTAAAATATTTAAGAAATTCTTAACTAAATTCTTAAACAAAAATTATTAACCCAGAGATAGTACTTACTGAGATTTAGGCTATGCCACTTTATGCACGCGTCTGGATTGAGGGCCCACGTTATTTCATCATAACAGTTTTAATTCACGTTTAAGAAATTTATGACCCTTTGCTTTAAGTTTTTACTATTTTTAACTAATTTCCCTATAAATCTTATTACGGTACGCAAGGGTTCAAAAAATGGGCCCTCAATCCAGATGCACATTATTTGGGCCCCCCAGCAGGCAGAACCGATCGAGGATCGCAGTCCACCCGGAAGGTGCGGTGGATAAGTACTTAATTATATGAAAATAAACTTAGTAGATAGTAAGAATATTAAGCAAATTTACATTATTTATCGTTATAAAAAAATAACGAAAACTTCAACTACCTAGCACATTCGCCTACTTCCCATGAAGAAAAATGGATTCTGACAGCTAAACCGGTGGGCCGTAGCCTAATTACGAAGGATAGCGTCGAAAACCGTGAACAAATCGGCCTTTTAGTATTCAAGATTTCGTATTGTATGAGGCTCACTGTATCACTAAGTTAGAATTTTCGCAACGAGTTAGCAAAAGTTTTTTCCGTTTTTCTGAGCTAGACCGACGTATGAGGTGTCCAGAGACGCGTCTGCGTGCGGGCAGTTCAACGGCGACGTATTCGAGGATGGATCCAGTACAAAATATTAAAGTTATGATGAAATTACGCTATTTGGGCCCCCCAGCAGGCAGAACCAATCGAGGATTGCAGTCCACCCGGAAGGTGCGGTGGATAAGTACTTAATTATATGAAAATAAACTTAGTAGATAGTAAGAATATTAAGCAAATTTACATTATTTATCGTTATAAAAAAATAACGAAAACTTCAACTACCTAGCACATTCGCCTACTTCCCATGAAGAAAATTGGATTCTGACAGCTAAAACGGTGGGCCGTAGCCTAATTACGAAGGATAGCGTCGAAAACCGCGAACAAATCGGCCTTTTAGTATTCAAGATTGCGTATTGTATGAGGCTCACTGTATCACTAAGTTAGAATTTTCGCAACGAGTTAGCTAAAGTTTTTTCCGTTTTTCTGAGCTAGACCGACGTGTGAGGTGTCCAGAGAGGCGTCTGCGCGCGGGCAGTTCAACGGCGACGTATTCGAGGATGGGTCCAGTACAAAATATTAAAGTTATGATGAAATTACGCTATTTGGGCCCCCCAGCAGGCAGAACCGATCAAGGATCGCAGTCCACCCGGAAGGTGCAGTGGATAAGTACTTAATTATATGAAAATAAACTTAGTAGATAGTAAGAATATTAAGCAAATTTACATTATTTATCGTTATAAAAAAATAACGAAAACTTCAACTACCTAGCACATTCGCCTACTTCCCATGAAGAAAAATGGATTCTGACAGCTAAAACGGTGGGCCGTAGCCTAATTACGAAGGATAGCGTCGAAAACCGCGAACAAATCGGCCTTTTAGTATTCAAGATTTCGTATTGTATGAGGCTCACTGTATCACTAAGTTAGAATTTTCGCAACGAGTTAGCAAAAGTTTTTTCCGTTTTTCTGAGCTAGACCGACGTGTGAGGTGTCCAGAGACGCGTCTGCGCGCGGGCAGTTCAACGGCGACGTATTCGAGGATGGGTCCAGTACAAAATATTAAAGTTATGATGAAATTACGCTATTTGGGCCCCCCAGCAGGCAGAACCGATCGAGGATCGCAGTCCACCCGGAAGGTGCGGTGGATAAGTACTTAATTATATGAAAATAAACTTAGTAGACAGTAAGAATATTAAGCTAATTTATATTATTTATCGTTATAAAAAAATAACGAAAACTTCAACTACCTAGCACATTCGCCTACTTCCCATGAAGAAAAATGGATTCTGACAGCTAAAACGGTGGGCCGTAGCCTTATTACGAAGGATAGCGTCGAAAACCGCGAACAAATCGGCCTTTTAGTATTCAAGATTTCGTATTGTATGAGGCTCACTGTATCACTAATTTAGAATTTTCGCAACGAGTTAGCAAAAGTTTTTTCCGTTTTTCTGAGCTAGACCGACGTGTGAGGTGTCCCTACCATCTGCCCGCACTGCACCAAGCAGATGCGAGCGATCTTTTCGACCTCTGCAGCCGCAAGTGCAGGGTTCGACGATAGGGCCGACTGTGGATCCAGCAACGGCACCAGCGATGATGCGGTGCCCGGGGCTGCCCGCACGTTGGCAAACTCCCGCTTGAGGTCCTCCAATTCGGACCGAAGACGGCGGTTCTCCTCCCAAAAATCCGCCATTTCCTCCGAACTTGTACGACTAAGGAGGACCTCAGCTACCTCCTTGATGTGCTCAGCCGCCTCCTTAAGGGCGCGCGTGAATGTGCCCTTCAGGTTGCCAGATTTAGAGGCAACCTTCAGGACGACATCCACGCCGTCCAAAACCTGGCGGCCCAGCGCCAACGGCGACAAACTCCCTCCGGCAGCCATCCGGGCCGAGCGCCGCTCCTTCGCCTGACGAGTCATCTCACCGACTTCGTCCTCCGCCACAGCTTTGCGTTGCGCCCGCTTCGCGGCGTTGGCTTCCGCCTTATTAAGCCCGAGCAGGGAGCCCTCGCTGCTCGGGTCACTCTCCAACATCTCTACGTGCTCCACTGGAGCCGGAGTGTCGGGCCTAGACACCGACGCGAAGCGCCCCCGCTCATCGCGCTCCACCGAAGGAACAGCAGCTCTGCCAGCCACCGCTCGGCCTCGTCTACTGCTGCCCGTCGGCACCTTAGGTGCCGGCAGGCTCTCTTCGCTAGAGGAGCGTGGCGAGCGCTTACCGCAGCGCCTCGCCACCCTCTCTTCCTTCCGCGAGCGCTGCGAGCTCACGCTCGCCACGCTCATCCTTTCAGACGCAGCGTCGGTATCCGACGCCGCACCCGACCCCAAACGCTCAACCATTACGGTCGGCACTTTCGTCACATTATTTTTGTTTTTTGAAAAATCCATATGATTCCCACGAGTGTGGGGGATGTAAAAAGTCCGCCTAGGTTCACCCCCTGTCCCTAGGTAAGTGTAAATTTGTAACCCAACCAGGGGGTCCACTGGTACCCTGGCTGGGGGTGCGCTCGTGACTGATGCGCCACCTATAACTAAAGTTACAGATGACACTACTCCTCAGCCATTCATACCCTCGCCGCACACCAAAACTTGGTATTAGAGGAATTTTTTATAGAGGTTATGTTCCTCGCGATCCGGGCGGTTAAGCCAAGATCCTCGTCCCGTTCCAAGTCATAAAACATGACCATGATCTCGTCACGGATTACGATTTCGACGGGTGCAGTCAGGAGGATCAGATCCCCCGCTGCTAGCCCGTTGGCAGGTGAGTGCACAACGAGCTCCGCCGTCGTCACCAAACAACCTGTCCTCTGTAAGCAGAGGGAGGAGTGGATGACGGTTGGTCGGTCCAGATGAACCAACCCAGGAGCATGAAGCTCCGCCCCCCCGCGCAGAAATTCGCCACAGCCAATATTGTCTCCGACATGGAGAGAATATTGGCTGTACCCAGGGTGCACCGGCCCAACGGCTGCCCTTTCCCCCGAACGTATCCGCAAGGAACGAGCAACAATCAAGGCACACGAGGAGGTTTTCTGCACGCACCCCAACCTAACCTAACGTTTTTTTTTTTTTTTTTGATCTCGAGGTGGATATCCTCATGGATGTCCTCTGCCCTGGGGTGGGCAGAGGGGTCTGTCAGACTCTTACTGACTAAAACCACCCCGGTGTTCCGTCCCACACCTACGTCGGGGACCACGGGAACCAATATGTCTTCCGCGATCCCCGACTAGTGCCGGCCCGCCATTGCGGGCCTCCTCACGTTGGGGGGGAGTGAGGTGTTAAACTCCCCCCATACATCACAGAGAGGCGCGCGTGGAACACTACGCGCCACCATCTCGGGTCCTAAGGAATAGGGGGTGACGTATGTCCCCAGATCCGTCGCCCCTGGACCCATTTAGGGGGGCTGGAAGAGGGCGTTGTCCGCCCTCCGCCGACGCCCGGTGCGCCTGCTGCGGGCTGGGTGGGCGGAAGATATCTCCCGCTCCCTTTCCGCAGCCTCCTTCTGCGACATGACTGTTTCGCAGAAGGATACCACCGCGTCCCAAGACTCCTCGCTACCGACCATGGACTCGACCACAGCCGGCAGCGATAGGTCGTTGCCGACTTCTGAGACGAGGGCACGACGCGGCTCCTCCCAAGCGGCACATTCTGCCAGCGTATGCCGCGCCGTGTCCTCCCGGCAGTCGACGCAGTGGTGACACCGGGCGTCCGGCTCCCTGTTTATGCGACACAGGTACTTCCCGAAGCAACCATGCCCCGAGAGCACCTGCGTCGTCCGAAACGACAGGGAGCCGTGCCTTCTCCCGAGCCATTGCCCGAGTACTGGCCGGACCGCCTCGACGGTGGCGAGGCCAGCGGTAGGGCGTGAAAGCCTATCCTGCCAGCTCGCCACCAGGGCTGCGCGGAGCTGCGACCGACGAAGCTCCATGTGGCGGTCCGTCAGTCGCTCGTCCCGCTCCCGCGCTTCCTCGCGCCACCGGTACAGTGACGCGAGTACTTTCGCCTCGAGGTCCCACGGTGGGGATCCAGCCAGTACACAGGCCGCCTCGTAGGAGATCGTGCGATATCCCCTGATGACTCTGACGGCCATAGCACGCTGCGGTCTTCGCAGAACAGCGATGCTGCCGGCCGTCAGGTCAGCCGCCCAAATTGGGGCCCCATACAGGGCCATGGATCGCACGATCCCCACGTAGAGCCGCCTGCAGGCGACGCTCGGGCCCCCCAGATTGGGAAGCAGCGTTGACAGCGCCCCAGCCGCGCCCATCAACTTGGGCGCCAGCCGCCGGAAGTGGGGGCCGAAGTCCCACCGGCTGTCGAGCACCAATCCCAGATATTTCATGGTGGACTCGACAGCAATCCGACACCCCCCGACCACGATATGTGATCCGGCCGGCGGCGCCCGCCGGGGGCCATGAAAGACCATGGCCTCCGACTTGTTAAGGGCCACCTCCAGGCCTAGGCGCCGTATGCGGCTCACCACAAGTGAGACTGCAGCCGTCGCCAGCAACGCTGCCTCCCTGTACGAGCTCCCCCGGGCCGTGACCAGCGTGTCATCAGCATAACACGTCAGTTCCACGCCCGGCGGAAGCTCGCCCCTCAGCACCCAGTCGTATCCGATGTTCCACAGGAGTGGGCCAACGACCGAGCCCTGTGGAACACCGCACGACATGCGGCGCTGGTTTCCGCCATCACGTCCCATGTAGGTGACACCCCTATCCTCGAGATAAGCCCCAACGATGTGGCAGAGGTAGGGAGGCACCCGATGGTACAGCAGTGCCTCCCGAATGCAGCTACAAGGCAGGGTGTTGAAGGCGTTAGATATGTCCAAGGACACCGCCACCATCACCCCGCCCCGGGACACTGCTTCCTCTGCCAGGACTCTCACCCGCGATATCGCGTGGATGGTGGAGCGCCCGTGCCGAAAGCCAAACTGACTCTCGGCCAGGTCAGGCCCCTCTCTGCACAAGTGGTGGACGAGGCGGGCAGCGATAATTCGCTCGAATAGCTTCCCGACCTCGTCCAGCAACACTATGGGCCTGTACGCAGACGGTGAGTCTGCAGGGCGCCCCACCTTCTTGAACCTAACCTAACCTAACCTAACCTTTTTTTTTTTTTTTTTTTTTTTGATCTCGAGGTGGAAATCCTCATGGATGTCCTCTGCCCTGGGGTGGGCCAGGACGGGCTTGGCGCCAGGTGTACTGGTGGTCGCCGCAGCTGACAGCGTTGCGCGAAGCGTGCGTTGCGGCACGACGCCGGTACACCAGGCACCGCAGGCTCCGTATCCGACCTCCGGATACGGAAGCCATTCAGGCGGAGCTATACGAGGGGTACAGAGCGGCGAAGACCGCCCTCCAAGAGGAGATCCTGCGGGCCAGAGGACTGGCCCGCAAGGAGTCGCTGGAGACTCTGAACAGGGACCCATGGGGATGGCCCTACAAGGCCGTCCGGGAGAAACTCCGCCCATGGGCTCCTCCGCTGACTCAGAGTCTCCGGCCCCAACTCGTGGAGGGCGTGGTGAGCGCTCTGTTCCCTTCGCGAGGGGAACATGGTCCCCCACCCATGGCTCCACCTACAGCGGTGCCCGATGCGGACCACACCACTGACGACGACGACGGTGTTCCAGAAGTGACCGAGGCAGAGATGAGGGTGGTGGTACGAAGGCTTAATGCCAAGAATACCGCCCCAGGACCCGACGGCTTGCCTGGCAAAGCATGGGTCCTGGCCTCAGAGGCTCTCGGGCCTCGACTCAGGGGGCTCCGTAGCGCATGCTTGGAGAGGGGCCAGTTCCCACTTCGTTGGAAGACGGGGAAACTGGTCCTCATTAAGAAGCCTGGGCGCCCAGCGGACTCTCCGTCCACTTACCGGCCCATCGTGCTACTCGACGAGGTGGGCAAGCTCTTTGAAAGAGTGATTGCAGACCGCCTCGTCGGGTGGCTGGTGCGGGAGGGGCCGGACTTGTCGGACGGCCAGTACGGCTTCCGCAAGGGGCGCTCTACGGTGGACGCCATCATGCGCGTGCGAGCCCTCACGACGGGGGATGCAGTGGCCCGGGGTGGGGTCGTCTTGGCGGTGTCTCTAGACATCGCCAATGCCTTCAACACCCTGCCCTGGAGTTGCATTAGGGAGGCAATCCGGTACCACCGGATGCCGACCTACCTCTGTCGCGTGGTCGAGGCCTATCTGACGGATAGGGCCGTCATCTACCCCGGTCACGAAGGGGAATGGAACCGGCGAGAGATGTCGTGCGGTGTCCCACAGGGATCGGTCCTGGGGCCGCATCTGTGGGACATCGGTTACGACTGGGTGCTGCGCGCCGACCTCCCTAGCGGCGTCAGCGTAGTTTGCTACGCTGACGACACGCTGGTCCTTGCGCAGGGGAGGTCATACGAGGCGGCGGCCGAAATTATGACACGCGGGGTTGCGACAATCGTCGATAGGATCCGGCAATTGGGACTCGAGGTGGCATTGCACAAGTCCGAGGCCATGGGTTTTCATGGTCCTCGGAACGCGCCACCTGCGGGTTCCCAACTCACGGTAGGAGGGGTTCACATCGGCGTCGAGTCGACAATGAAGTACCTGGGACTTGTCCTCGACAGCCGGTGGAACTTCGTTGAGCATTTCCGACGTTTGGCTCCCAGACTGGAGCGGGCTGGGGCTGCATTAAAGCGGCTCCTGCCCAATCTGGGGGGTCCAAACGCCGCCTGCCGGAGGCTCTACACGGGGATCGTGCGGTCCATGGCCCTCTACGGGGCACCGGTGTGGGCGCCCTCACTGAGGCTGCGCCCAGCGCGCCAATTGTTTGCGGCCCAGAGGGTCATGGTCATCCGGTTAATTCGGGGATACCGCACGGTCTCTTGCGAGGCGGCGAGCCTCCTTGCCGGAGTGCCGCCATGGGATCTGGAGGCAAAGGTCCTCGCGCACATGTGGGAGTGGCGCGAGGAGGCGAAACGCCGGGGCGAAACTCCGCTGCCGCAACAAATCGCGGCACGGCGGACAGAGCTCCGGTGTGATCTCATGGCGACATGGCGGGTACGATTGTCGCAACCCAGTGCTGGGCACGCCACAATTGCGGCGGTAAGTCCCCTCTTTGAGGAGTGGATAGAGAGGCGCCACGGCGTCCTCACCTTCCGCCTGACGCAGGTTCTCACCGGGCATGGGTGCTTCGGTGGGTTCCTGTTCAGGATAAAGCGGGAGGATACGTCCGGGTGTTTCCATTGCGAGGATCGTCTCGAGGACACAGTGGAGCATACGGTGGAGGTGTGCCCTGCTTGGGCGGAGCACCGCCGTGTCCTCGAGGAGGCGATCGGCGGCGGTGACCTCTCGCGTCCGGCCCTGGTGCGAGCCATGGTACGGAGCGAGAGGGAATGGGAAGCCGTCACCTCCTTCTGCGAAGCAGTAATGCTCGCGAAGGAGGAGGCGGGGCGCGTGAGGGAGTGGTAGTCTCTGCGCCCTCACGTTCCTAGCCGCCGCAGGAGGAGACGCCCCGGGCGTCGGGAGTCAATAGCGGACTCCCGGCCACCGTAGGCGCGAGCTTGCGGGTGGCGAGCAATGAGTAGCTCGCCGCCCGGTAAGGAACAAGCTCGGGTCGACGGCGCGCAGTGTTCCACGCGCGCCTCAAAGAGATGTCAGCAGCAGTGTAGGGGTCTACTAGGACCGATGCCTGCCGGGGTCGCGTGATTGTTCGAAGGAGATACCGTGACCCTGGCACATGGGCAACTGATGGAACACGGGTGGGTTTTAGTCAGTAAAAGTCTGACACGCCCTCCCGCTCCGCCCAGAGCGGGAGAAGTCATTTGATGATTTCCCACCCTGAAAAAAAAAAAAAAACCGATACAAAATGGGGTGCTTGGACAGGAAACCTCCTCGTGTGCCCGGGGGTTTGAGTTCCCTTATGGATACGTCCGGGGGGAAGGCCAATCTCCAGGACGGTGCACCCTGGGGTGCGGGCAAATACTCCCCATTGGGTACTTTGTGCCTATGGGGAGTTTTGCCCGTATGCGAATGTCCTGTCGGAGGAACGCTCCACCGTGTGTCCCTCTGATCTTAGCAGAGGCGCACAGCGATGGAGTTAGAGCGGGCTCGGTGTGCACTAACCTGCCGCCGGGCAGGCAAGAAGGAATGTACCCCTTCTGCCACCGTTAGTCTCGTAGCCCCGAAGATCGTCACGGTCATGTCTCTGACTTTTGACGGGGGTCGAGGGTCTTGGCTTAATCGCCCGGGCCGCGAGGTAGAAAACCTCTATAAAAAATCACCCCAAACCTCCAAGCGGCGGCGCACCGTGAGGGAGGTTGACAGCTTGACTAATGGGTAGCTGAATTAGTCACTAGTGCGAACCACTGGATTTCTTATATAAAATTGTTTTTACTCGTGGGAACAACTATGGAAAATTATTAAAAAAAAAAACCAAAACCCAAACAAGTGGAAGGGAGCGATGCGGGGTCGGAGTCCGACGCCGCGTCGAGTGCGAAGGGTTCGCATGCGAGCTCGGAGCGAGGAGTGGCGGGCGCTGCTGGTGGGAACCGTAAGGTCTCCCAGAAGCGCCCTAAATCAGGGGCAGGACAGGAGTCCTCCTCCGACGGCGGGCTGAGCTCGGCCCGTCGGAAAATATCGAGGCGTGGTGGGCTCCAGGATAGGGGCACCGGCCGAGGACTCCCGACCAAGGAGGCCGGCGCGCCGAGCCGAGCAGGCCCAGCCGAGCTCACCCAAGGAGGAGAGAGGCTCGCTACGGAGGGGCATCCCTCGGGAGGGACCAGTAGTAGGGCCCCCTCAGAGTCCTCCGGTGGTGAGTCGGACGCTGCCGCCTACTCCGAGGAGATGGGCAGGTTCGCTGAGGTCGTGGCCACGTCCATCAAGGCGGCGACCTTAAAGAGGCTCCAGAGGTCGAAAGACAAGGCCATATCTGCTGCCACGAAAGCCATCGTGGCGGCAGCGAAGGCCTTTCGCTCTGGGCCTCCGGTGGTGGATGGGGTGGCAGAACTGCGGGCGGAGGTCGCCCGCGTTACTGCCGCCATGGAGCTCCTCCGAAAGGAGAATGAGGAGCTCCGAGCGGACCTGGCCGGTCTCCGAGGTGCCACCCCCCAGGAGGCATCGCAGGTGGAAGCGCGGCATGGGCAGGGCGGGCTCCTGCCCATCGAGAACCAAGTGATGACCCTGGTGCGGAAAGAGCTCGCTGTCTTCCAGAGCAGGTTTTCTGCTCTGGAGGCCGTGGTCCTGCGCCCCCCGCTGGCGGCAAGCCGGCCGATTCCGGGCCAGCCTGGGGCGGCTTCGGGTCAGCCGAAGGCGGCCTCGGGCCAGCCGAAGGGAGCCTCGGCCCGGCCGAAGGCAGCCTCGGGCCAGCCAAAGGCGGTGGCGTACGCCGCCGCCGCGTCTGCCCCAGCCAAAGGGCCGGGGCAGACCAAAGGCCGGCCCAAGCAGGCACCTGCGAGGGCCCCCCCAGTGCAGGTGGCGAGAGGACCGCCAATGCCGGGGAGATTTAGAAGGCAGGGGCCTTCTAAATCTCCCCTTGCCAACGCCGAATGGCAAGTGGTTGGGGAGAAGAAGAAGGCAAGCAAGGCTGCAAGGGCGGCCAGAAACAAAAAAAGGCAGCAGCGGCGCAAAAAGAGCAGCGTCGCGGCTAGGCTCCGCGCCCCAAAGTCCACAGCTGTAGTGATTACACTACAGCCGGAAGCGGTAAAAAAGGGCGTGTCCTACCGCGACGTGCTCTCCAAGGCAAAGGCGGCGGTGGACCTGACGGAGCTGGGTATTTCCGACGGGCTCCGGGTTAAAGTCACTTTGACTGGGGCCCGGATGCTAGAGGTCCCCGGTGCGGCTAGTGGCCCGACCGCTGACGCTCTGGCCGAAAGGCTCAGGGCGTCGTTAGACGCGGAGGAAGCCCGGGTGTCCAGGCCCATCAAGTGCGCTGACATGCGCATCCTGGGCCTGGACGATTGCGTGACGGAGGCGGAGGTGGTGGCTGCCATCACTAGGGCGGGGGGTTGTCCTGCCGAGCAAGTTAGGGCAGGCACCATCCGCCCTGACGATGCGGGGTTGCGAACCGTTACGGTGAGCTGCCCCGTGTCGGCGGCCCAAAAAATCACCTCGGAGGGCCGAAGGCTTCTGGTGGGCTGGGTCTCAGCGCAGGTGAAACTGTTGGAGCCCAGACCTCTGAGGTGCTTCAGATGCCAGATGGGCAACCACGTGTTCGTGAGTTGCACCTCAGAGGTGGACCGCAGCGGTCACTGCTTCCGCTGCGGTCAGCCCGGTCACAAGGCTGGCTCGTGCAATGCCACGCCGCACTGCTATGCATGTGCGGCGGCTGGCAAGCCGGCCGAACACCGGGCTGGGAGTAAGGCCTGCGCTGCAGCCGCCAAGGCCAAGGGTAAACCCTCCGCCACCGCCGTCACCGCTGCCGCCGCTGCCGCCTCGACCACTGCTGTCGTGGCCAGCAGCGCCACGGCAGGGCCCTCACAGGGGCTCGGGAGGGGGCTGATATGGACTGTCAGTAATGGCTGCTCCATTACGCCTCCTCCAGGCGAATATCAACCACTGCGCCTCCGCTCAGGATCTTTTGCTCCAGAGCATGGCGCAGTGGTCGATTAACATCGCCGTGGTCGCTGAGCCGTACTTTGTCCCGCCCAGGGATGACTGGGTGGAGGACCTGAGCGGCTCAGTGACCCTCATTTCGTCGGCCGCCGCCGGAACCCCGACCCTCGAGGCCATCAAGAGGGGACGGGGTTGCGTAGCAGCACGGTTCGGGGAGATTGTAGTTGTGGGAGTATACTTCTCCCCGAGCCGAACTCTCGCCGAGTTCCACAACTCCCTTGCGGAGTTGAGAGTCGTCGTCGTCGGGTTCCATCCCCTTCCCGTGCTCGTGCTCGGGGACTTCAACGCCAAGAATTTGGCTTGGGGTTCCCGGTATACGGACACACGGGGCAGGATGGTGGAGGACTGGGCTCTGGAGACAGGCCTGGTCGTCCTAAATCGGGGTTCTGTACCTACGTGTGTACGGATGCGGGGCGACTCAGTGGTGGACATTTCGTTCGCCAGCCCCGCTCTGTCACCGCAGGTTATTGATTGGCGCGTCATGGAGGGGGTGGAGACGTATTCCGACCATCGGTACATCCGATTTGACGTCTCCGCCCAGACCTCGAGCGCGCCGATCCGGCAGACCCCGAGTGGTCCGCGGTGGGCGCTGAAGAAGCTGGACCGGGAGCTTCTCCTGGAAGCCTCGATCGTGCAGGCCTGGGTGTCACCACCGGACAGGCCTGCTGACACCAACGACGAGGCCGAGTGGTTCCGGGAGGCCATGTCCGAGATCTGTGACGTGGCTATGCCCCGAGTCCAGCCAGGACGGGCTTGGCGCCAGGTGTACTGGTGGTCGCCGCAGCTGACAGCGTTGTGCGAAGCATGCGTTGCGGCACGACGCCGGTACAGCAGGCACCGCAGGCTCCGTATCCGACCTCCGGATACGGAAGCCATTCAGGCGGAGCTATACGAGGGGTACAGAGCGGTGAAGACCGCCCTCCAAGAGGAGATCCTGCGGGCCAGAGGACTGGCCCGCAAGGAGTCGCTGGAGACTCTGAACAGGGACCCATGGGGACGGCCCTACAAGGCCGTCCGGGAGAAACTCCGCCCATGGGCTCCTCCGCTGACTCAGAGTCTCCGGCCCCAACTCGTGGAGGGCGTGGTGAGCGCTCTGTTCCCTTCGCGAGGGGAACATAGTCCCCCACCCATGGCTCCGCCTACTGCGGTGCCCGATGCGGACCACACCACTGACGACGACGACGGTGTTCCAGAAGTGACCGGGGTAGAGATGAGGGTGGCGGTACGAAGGCTTAATGCCAAGAATACCGCCCCAGGACCCGACGGCTTGCCTGGCAAAGCATGGGTCCTGGCCTCAGAGGCTCTCGGGCCTCGACTCAGGGGGCTCCTTAGCGCATGCTTGGAGAGGGGCCAGTTCCCACTTCGTTGGAAGACGGGGAAACTGGTCCTCATTAAGAAGCCTGGGCGCCCAGCGGACTCTCCGTCCGCTTACCGGCCCATCGTGCTACTCGACGAGGTGGGCAAGCTCTTTGAAAGAGTGATTGCAGACCGCCTCGTCGGGTGGCTGGTGCGGGAAGGGCCGGACTTGTCGGACGGCTAGTACGGCTTCCGCAAGGGGCGCTCTACGGTGGACGCCATCATGCGCGTGCGAGCCCTCACGACGGGGGATGCAGTGGCCCGAGGTGGGGTCGTCTTGGCGGTGTCTCTAGACATCGCCAATGCCTTCAACACCCTGCCCTGGAGTTGCATTAGGGAGGCACTCCGGTATCACCGGATGCCGACCTACCTCTGTCGCGTGGTCGAGGCCTACCTGACGGATAGGGCCGTCATCTACCCCGGTCACGAAGGGGAATGGAACCGGCGAGAGATGTCGTGCGGTGTCCCACAGGGATCGGTCCTGGGGCCGCATCTGTGGGACATCGGTTACGACTGGGTGCTGCGCGCCGACCTCCCTAGTGGCGTCAGCGTAGTTTGCTACGCTGACGACACGCTGGTCCTTGCGCAGGGGAGGTCGTACGAGGCGGCGGCCGAAATTATGACACGCGGGGTTGCGACAATCGTCAATAGGATCCGGCAATTGGGACTCGAGGTGGCATTGCACAAGTCCGAGGCCATGGGTTTTCATGGTCCTCGGAACGCGCCACCTGCGGGTTCCCAACTCACGGTAGGAGGGGTTCACATCGGCGTCGAGTCGACAATGAAGTACCTGGGACTTGTCCTCGACAGCCGGTGGAACTTCGTTGAGCATTACCGACGTTTGGCTCCCAGACTGGAGCGGGCTGGGGCTGCATTAAAGCGGCTCCTGCCCAATCTGGGGGGTCCAAACGCCTCCTGCCGGAGGCTCTACACGGGGATCGTGCGGTCCATGGCCCTCTACGGGGCACCGGTGTGGGCGCCCTCACTGAGGCTGCGCCCAGCGCGCCGGTTGTTTGCGGCCCAGAGGGTCATGGCCATCCGGTTAATTCGGGGATACCGCACGGCCTCGTGCGAGGCGGCGAGCCTCCTTGCCGGAGTGCCGCCATGGGATCTGGAGGCAAAGGTCCTCGCGCACATGTGGGAGTGGCGCGAGGAGGCGAAACGCCGGGGCGAAACTCCACTGCCGCGACAAATCGCGGCACGGCGGACAGAGCTCCGGTGTGATCTCATGGCGACATGGCGGGTACGATTGTCGCAACCCAGTGCTGGGCAGGCCACAATTGCGGCGGTAAGTCCCCTCTTTGAGGAGTGGATAGAGAGGCGTCACGGCGTCCTCACCTTCCGCCTGACGCAGGTTCTCACCGGGCATGGGTGCTTCGGTGGGTTCCTGTTCAGGATAAAGCGGGAGGATACGTCCGGGTGTTTCCATTGCGAGGATCGTCTGGAGGACACGGTGGAGCATACGGTGGAGGTGTGCCCTGCCTGGGCGGTAAAAGTAACGCCGTAGTAAGCTGGCCCGCGTGGAGACGCGTCTTCCGACACCTCGCCCGTGCGTCTAGCTGAAATAGAAGTTTGCAAACATTGAATTTTTCGTTGTTCTAAGCAATATCAGTACCTACGAAATCCACCTAACCGATACAAAATGTGTGCCCAGCCTGGGCGGGGCACCGCCGTGTCCTCGTGGAGGCGATCGGCGGCGGCGACCTCTCGCGTCCGGCCCTGGTGCGAGCCATGGTACGGAGCGAGAGGGAATGGGAAGCCGTCACCTCCTTCTGCGAAGCAGTAATGCTCGCGAAGGAGGAGGCGGGGCGCGTGAGGGAGTGGCAGTCTCTGCGCCCTCACGTCCCTAGCCGCCGCAGGAGGAGACGCCCCGGGCGTCGGGAGTCGATTGCGGACTCCCGGCCACCGTAGGCGCGAGCTTGCGGGTGGCGAGCAATGGGTAGCTCGCCGCCCGGTAAGGACCAAGCTCGGGTCGACGGCGCGCAGTGTTCCACGCGCGCCTCAAAGAGATGTCAGCAGCAGTGTAGGGGTCTACTAGGACCGATGCCTGCCAGGGTCGCGTGATTGTTCGAAAGAGATACCGTGACCCTGGCACATGGGCAACTGATGGAACACGGGTGGGTTTTAGTCAGTAAAAGTCTGACACGCCCTCCCGCTCCGCCCAGAGCGGGAAAAGTCATTTGATGATTTCCCATCCTGAAAAAAAAAAAAAAAAAAAAAAAAAAAAAACCGATACAAAATTCCCTATACCTCGAAATATCTTTGCAACCAGGTGTCGCATTTCGAAGCTGTTTTCAGCTGAATCGCTTGTATTTAGGTACCCTTTGACTACTTTGACTGAAAGAATTGTCAAAACGCGAAAAAATTTTCATTTTTCGCCATTAACATAGAAAAATTCAGAACATTTTTGTACTGAACCATATTTTTATTTTTATCTCAAAATTCTTACTTTGAACCCTGTTTTTATTAGTTTAAATAGCAACTTACCTGCCTTACCTGTATTCTGGCGAGCGTTCCGCGAGCTGGAGTCCTGTTCGGTGGAGTTATTAGAGGTTTTTTCAAAATTTTTCGTGAAAAATCACGTTTTTGGACCATAATTTTCGATTTTCCTTCTGCAAAAACTAAAGTAACGCCGTAGTAAGCTGGCCCGCGTAGAGATGCGTCTTCCGACACCTCGCCCGTGCGTCTAGCTGAAATAGAAGTTTGCAAACATTGAATTTTTCGTTGTTCTAAGCAATATCAGTACCTACGAAATCCACCTAACCGATACAAAATTCCCTATACTTCGAAATATCTTTGCAACCAGGTGTCGCATTTCGAAGCTGTTTTCAGCTGAATCGCTTGTATTTTCGTAGTAAGCTGGCCCGCGTGGAGACGCGTCTTCCGACACCTCGCCCGTGCGTCTAGCTCAAATAGAAGTTTGCAAACATTGAATTTTTCGTTGTTCTAAGCAATATCAGTACCTACGAAATCCACCTAACCGATACAAAATTCCCTATACTTCGAAATATCTTTGCAACCAGGTGTCGCATTTCGAAGCTGTTTTCAGCTGAATCGCTTGTATTTTCGTAGTAAGCTGGCCCGCGTGGAGACGCGTCTTCCGACACCTTGCCCGTGCGTCTAGCTCAAATAAAATTGTGCCCACCCACCCTCCCTCTGGTCTATAGTTAGGTAGACTAGAGTTTTTGACAAAAAAAAAAAAAAAAAAATTTTTTCTTATATTTTGTACCTGCAAGCTTCACTTATATCTACTCGCTTTAAAATTAAGGAAAGTGACGGTCTGCTCTATTTGTTAGCGTCTCTAGAAGACATATAAGTGACTTTTATTATTTTAACTGACCGAAGTAGTGTATAATTGGGGTTCCTGGATCAGAGATCCAGTCACCCCAATTATACATTTGATGTGAACAGACAATCAGTCAATCGATCAATATTTTAAGAACTAGACAATCAGTCATTCTATTAATATTTTGTGAACTGGACAAATCAGTCAATAAATTAATATTTTGTGAACAAGACAATCAGTCAATATTTTTCAAAACATTTCATTAATTTATTTACTCTGGTTCTAGATTCAAGTATTCGAAATAATATGATTTTGTAGATCATATTATTTCGAATGCTTCTATGTAGAACATTCCATTCCATGACGCGATTATTACGATCGTGGTAGGAGGGGCGTTTCGTAGTATCTGTCTACCCAGTATATGTATGTACGTATATATTCAAGTATTCTAAAATATGTACAATTCATTGCGTTGCGATGCTGTCGAGGTAGTGCGGATGTGCTACACAACACATCACTTTTATTCTCACACCTCCCCCCGCCCCCCTTGACCTTATTGATAATCACAACCACAACACGTCCTTACACTGAGTGAGTAAAGTCCGTAAAGTAGCCCATTACTAGGTACAAATCTTTGATAATACGTTTGGTGCCCAATGCACCAAATTTCATTACTAGCTCGTCTCTGTTCCAACTATAAATTGGGGTAGGCTTGTATGATAAATACTGATTGAAGCGCTGTTTAGACCCTCAATAACGATAGAAAAAAGGTAGAGCATGTTAGTGAGTTTTTGATTGACCTTTTGTTTAATAAGTTTTTGAAGGGGGAAAATGGTAAATAAAAGATTGAACTAGAATAATATTATGATACATTTATTAATGAATTTCCATTGAGTCTGAGATTTTTACAACAATATCCTTAACAGAATTATATATATTATCCATATACATATTTTTTACAACATGTTGTATACATAATTCGGCATCACATTTGCACTGGGAGCTTTCACTGTCACTAAACTTTTCAGCATCATAGATTTCAATTCTAATCACCTTTCCCCCGATGACATTAGACCCCCGCGTAAGTTTCTTCACGTAAGAAAAAATAGCGGGGGACTTTTTCAGTTTCTTATTATTCGGTCCATCGAGGTTTAACAACCTTTCACCTCGCTGTCCCGCTGGTGGATTCGCAGGAATGAAGTTAAACAGATCGTTTTCAGAGTCCTGAAAATAAATAAAAACGTATGACTAACTAATAAACCTAAATAATACCTAACTCTAGTTGCCTTTATTCAAACAATAAATATTCCTACATGCTATACACATGGCTACATAATATTATATTGATTGTTGGCTTTAACTCAGCTAGGAATCGAACCCAAGGCCTACAACGAATACCACCACTTATCAATCACTCTACCCACATTACTATTTTCGTGTGTTTAAACTAAAAAAAAAACATGTCTTAACTTAAAAAATAAAACCACATTACTGAAATAGAAGGTCTACATAATATTTTAATTCGTGTGATGAAAAAGTGAATTTAGCGTAAAATGCATTAAAATGTTTGTTGCAAGCATTTCACTATTCAAATTCAATAATATGATGGTAGGATCTGTTATTAATTCAAGTTCAAACTTTTTATAAAAACAAATATAAAATAAAAGAATTAAATTAATACTCACCGACATAATTATTACTCGTTGATTTACTCGCGCTTGCTGGTAGGAAACTAAATAATAATTGATTTTTTAAGATATTTTATCCTTTATATAGGGTTCTATTAAATAATTATAAATGGATTTAAAGTTCAATATGGCTGTGAAAAAAGTCTAATAGCACATGTCATCGTAATTTTATACAATATGTTAGTTTAAACGAGGGACTTATTCAAACCCACAATAGTGCATGATTATATGATACAAATAAAAATATGAACAAAATAAAAACACTGTTAAATAACAGACAGAACCATACCAAAAATTTCGCAAGAGTCTCGCAACGTGTGTACACCCTTGCGCTAGCGATTTAATACTATCGCAGAACATATGCGCGGGTCAATGACCTTTAGGTATAATCCATTTTCCCTTCATACTTTAAACCTGGCTTAGGAAAGGCAAAAATATCTAGGTACCAAAATTATTATTTAAAAATTCACGTACGCGGTACGCGCACCTGATAGTGCGCGGGCGCTCCGTCATGTTGGTAAAAGAGGTCTTGATAAACACTAAGAGGCACATCTTCCAACATTTCATCCACCACACTATTTAAAATGTTAAGTTTTGATACACTATCAAGTCTTCCATCAATAAAGTACGGGCCTATTAATTAAACAATTATTTAAAATACCTGCCCACACTTTTACACTAAACCGGTGTTGATAAGCGTCCTGTCGCGTAACATAGGGATTTTCATTACTCCACCAATGTTCATTATGCACATAAAATGTCCCCATTCGTGTAAATGTGGCTTCATCAGTAGGTAAATAAAATGTTGTCTAGATTAGACAAAAACCAGCGGCAAAAATTGACCCGTGGTTCGTGGTCGTTAACCCCAAGTTCTTGAACGTGTCTAAAATGGTAAGGGTGCATTCCTTCTCCATGCAGCAGATTCCACACCGTCCAATGCGATACACCGAACCGTCTTGCAGCATTTCGAGTACTTTCTTGTGGGTGATGCTCGAAGTATTCAAAAATGGCTTCTTGTAGGTGCACTGGGAATGGCTGCCTTCCTCGTCCTTGGGCATGCGTCGATACGGTGAACTGACCGAATGTTCGCAATCGTTGGTTGACACCTAGCGTAAGATTGTACCGGCGGTTGGGAAACATCTCTCGGTACAAATTAATGGCTCCTGGCACATTATCACTAGATAACACATTGCATTGCATTGATCTGCATTGGAATATTGATAAAACGTCATTTTTGGTTATTTAAGAACACGTTTACAGGACACATATCGCGAAGTAAGCGGGGTTGTTTATGCGATATGCGGAAGCGCAATATTAGACATGCGGAAATAGCGGCGCACTCGCATAGACTGCGGTCAGCGCGGGAGCGTGTCCTGTCGGTGCAACACAAAGGAAAGGGGCGGGGTTTGCGCACGAGCTTCCTTTTCGGCAGAATCGGCACGTGTTTTGCCGCGTGATTATTTTGCTGTTTACAAGTTCACTTCTTGCGCGCTCAGTGTTCATGAATAATGTATTTTATTGGACAATAACGTCACAAATTAAGGTTATAGGTTTTTTACATATTTGGGACGAGAATCGAATACTGAATACCCTCCCTCAATAAGTCCCTCGTTTAACCTAACAAACTGTATATTCGCGACAAAGCGACGCTATACCGTTTCAGATTACAATTAAATGCATACCATAATATAAAGCCGCCGCTAAATAGACAGCGGTGCGATGCGATAGCGTCGCGATGACGTTTCAATGCTAGCTAGGGAAGGCGTGGGCACTTCTCAACAACACAGTATAGTAATGATGGAGTAGTTTAACTTTATAGAAAACGTCCAAACCGACACGCTTCAAATCTCAGTGTATACCGGTAGACAATTGTTCGATTGCGCAACATTACGCGGATTTTTCTGCACTGCACTATTAACTTACTGTATCATTATTATGCATCATGTGTTATCGCGTTCATACTGATTTAAACAATACAAAAAATCACCGCGACGCTACCGCACCGCATCGCTATCTGTGAACTGGTGACTTAAAAGTCAATTCACATAGAAAGCGGCATCATCCAGAGCGGTACTTAATAGACATCAGAACTGGACCACCCACTGACTTATCGAGTTTAAGTATCTTGAACTATGAAGATAAAGTTCTAATTGCAAGATCTCGATGTTTATTGTTTAGGAACATATTTTTCTGCAACGTAAACTATTACATATTTGGGTGCAAGGGCTGATAAAGCATTTTTGTAACGCGTGATCTATTCCTTATACGGGATATCGTGACGTGGATTTTGCACTATTTAAGAGTGCATCCTGCAGAAGCTGGATCACATCAACACTTCAACTAGGAGCGGTTACATCTAACTCACTACCAAACTACCAGATCTTACTAACTACCAAAGCAACGTCAATCTTCTAAAATGTAAGTACTATCTACTCACTTTTCAATGTTATTTACTTTGTGTTGTTTCCACCTTATTCACTATTCAATCATTAGAGTATTATAGTTATTCATTAACCTCTTCCATAATTCTTAGATAAGTTAGTGAGTCTACATCTATAAAAATTAAATTGTTTATTGATTCATAAAATTTAATAATCATTCATTCAAGTAATAAGTGCATTCAATTAATATCGCCCACACGATTAAAACAAAATGTAATTGTTACTGTTATGTACTAATTCATTGTTTTTATTTATTACAGGTCCAAGAACACGGCTGACTATATTTTCCCTACGGAGGACGAAGCAACGGACGAGGAGCAAGCATCGGTGAAAACCAAGCCGAAGGAGAACAAAAAGCGCAAAGCCTTCGTCAACGAGCAGCTCCCAGCCGTCTACGAGTAAGAAAACTAAGCCGACCGTTCACCCAATCACTCCTGTCACCAAGTCAACGGCTCGCGAGTTGTTCGGGAGCGACAGTGACGACGATGAAATTGAGGTGGTTGCGGGCAAGAAGAATGCCCCGATATGCTCGTACATCACTAGGAGATTGGCGAACGGTCTTTCACGTCAAATGAACGAGCAGAAGAGAGGTGAGTTCTATATAGAACTCAAAGTATATAAATATAATGAAATAGAGCGGGTCCAACCAGTAAATAGGTGGCGCCACTCGGTAATCACGATCAAAAACAAATGTGATGATGATTCAGAATCCTGGCGTTGCCTAAACACCTACATAACAAGCACCCGGAAGGAGTTTAAAAAATGTACTCCTACTTTTATAAGCTCTTACCAATAGTTTACATTATGAGATTTAAGCTATACCACATTAATGATTAGACTAACATGGAGTTTATTTTAAGATAGAATTTTATAACCGCATTTAATCCCAATAATTAAACTATACAATGAGAAATGTTGTGTTTTTTTTTCCAGTTCCCAATCCCATTTTTATTTCATATTTATATAAATGACTTGCCTTACCTCATAAAGGATAAACATGATATAGTGTTGTTTGCAGACGACACTTCACTTTTATTCAAACTCAAACGTCAGCAGTTGGTTACTGACAATGTAAATAGAGCCCTTGCTAATGTAGTTAACTGGTTTAATGTTAATAACCTACTTCTTAACGAGAAAAAAACCAAATGTATTAAGTTTACGATACCTCATGTTAGACAAGTAGAAACTAGTGTCCTCATAAAGGGTGAAGTGTTGAAACCCGAAGATACCACAGTATTCTTAGGCATAACTCTGCCGTTATCTACCCCGGTCACCAGGGAGAGTGGAACCGGCGAGAGATGTCGTGCGGTGTCCCACAGGGATCGGTCCTGGGGCCGCATCTGTGGGACATCGGTTACGACTGGGTGCTGCGCGCCGACCTCCCTAGCGGCGTCAGTGTAGTGTGCTACGCTGACGACACGCTGGTCCTTGCGCAGGGGAGGTCGTACGAGGCGGCGGCCGAATTAATGACACGTGGGGTTGCGACAATCGTCGATAGGATCCGGCAATTGGGACTCGAGGTGGCATTGCACAAGTCCGAGGCCATGGGTTTTCATGGTCCTCGGAACGCGCCACCTGCGGGTTCCCAACTTACGGTAGGAGGGGTTCACATCGGCGTCGAGTCGACGATGAAGTACCTGGGACTTGTCCTCGACAGCCGGTGGAACTTCGTTGAGCATTTCCGACGTTTGGCTCCCAGACTGGAGCGGGCCGGGGCTGCATTAAAGCGGCTCCTGCCCAATCTGGGGGGTCCAAACGCCTCCTGCCGGAGGCTCTACACGGGGGTCGTGCGGTCCATGGCCCTCTACGGGGCACCGGTGTGGGCACCCTCACTGAGGCTGCGCCCAGCGCGCCGGTTGTTTGCGGCCCAGAGGGTCATGGCCATCCGGTTAATCCGGGGATACCGCACGGTCTCGTGCGAGGCGGCGAGCCTCCTTGCCGGAGTGCCGCCATGGGATCTAGAGGCAAAGGTCCTCGCGCACATGTGGGAGTGGCGCGAGGAGGCGAAACGCCGGGGCGAAACTCCGCTGCCGCGACAAATCGCGGCACGGCGGACAGAGCTCCGGTGTGATCTCATGGCGACATGGCGGGTACGATTGTCGCAACCCAGTGCTGGGCACGCCACAATTGCGGCGGTAAGTCCCCTCTTTGAGGAGTGGATAGAGAGGCGCCACGGCGTCCTCACCTTCCGCCTGACGCAGGTTCTCACCGGGCATGGGTGCTTCGGTGGGTTCCTGTTCAGGATAAAGCGGGAGGATACGTCCGGGTGTTTCCATTGCAAGGATCGTCTGGAGGACACGGTGGAGCATACGGTGGAGGTGTGCCCTGCCTGGGCGGAGCACCGCCGTGTCCTCGTGGAGGCGATCGGCGGCAGCGACCTCTCGCGTCCGGCCCTGGTGCGAGCCATGGTACGGAGCGAGAGGGAATGGGAAGCCGTCACCTCCTTCTGCGAAGCAGTAATGCTCGCGAAGGAGGAGGCGGGGCGCGTGAGGGAGTGGCAGTCTCTGCGCCCTCACGCCCCTAGCCGCCGCAGGAGGAGACGCCCCGGGCGTCGGGAGTCGATTGCGGACTCCCGACCACCGTAGGCGCGAGCTTGCGGGTGGCGAGCAATGGGTAGCTCGCCGCCCGGTAAGGACCAGGCTCGGGTCGACGGCGCGCAGTGCTCCACGCGCGCCTCAAAGAGATGTCAGCAGCAGTGTAGGGGTCTACTAGGACCGATGCCTGCCGGGGTCGCGTGATTGTTCGAAAGAGATACCGTGACCCTGGCACATGGGCAACTGATGGAACACGGGTGGGTTTTAGTCAGTAAAAGTCTGACACGCCCTCCCGCTCCGCCCAGAGCGGGAGAAGTCATTTGATGATTTCCCATCCTGAAAAAAAAAAAAAAAAAAAAAAAAAGGCATAACTCTGGATGCCAAGCTTCAATGGGGCCCCCATATAGATAAATTGTCAAAAAAACTTAGCTCTGCAGCATACGCTGTTAGAAAAATTCGTGATTTAACTGATTTAGAGACAGCCCGTTTAGTTTACTTTAGTTATTTTCATAGCGTGATGTCGTACGGTATTCTGCTGTGGGGAAATGCCGCCGATATTCAGACAATTTTTGTTTTACAAAAAAGGGCAATTCGTTCGATTTATAAATTAAGTCCCAGATACTCCCTCAGAGACAAATATAAAGAGATTAATATAATGACTGTGCCTTCTCAGTACATTTATGAAAATCTGCTGTATGCACATAAAAATATTAATCTCTTTAAAAGATACAGTGATATCCATAATGTCAATACTAGAAACAAACAAAAATTTGTTGTTCCTAAGACCAGGCTCAAGAAAATAGGTGGCTCGTTTAGATGCCAATGTATTCGTTTTTATAATAAACTTCCTAGCCTCATTCAAGAACTAAGCCGAAATAAATTCAAATCTTTTGTAAAGCGTAAATTATGTCAGAAAGCCTATTATACTGTTAAAGACTATATTGAGGATAAAACGGCCTGGGATTGAACTGCTCCAATAAATCTACACTGACTGTTGTTTTATTATTATTATTTTGCTATTTTTTACTCTTATTTTTATTTTATTTTTTATTATTTCACATGACATGAATATTAATTGTATGAATATTACTTTGATTATTGAGAATTTGAGGACTATGTGGGTCACTGTTTCACTTTTGACTATGGTCTGGCAGTTTGAGTAGTTAGTGGCAATATCTGTGTGGTTCTTTCATCAAAAGACCATTTCAGACACCGATCTTCATGGTCATCAAATGATCTGACCAACAAAATTATATCCGTTTCTTTTTTTTTTATATACACATTGACATTGATAATTTTTATATATACAATGACATGATTATTTACTTTGTAAAGTATCGTATTGTTTTAATTATTGTGAATGTGAAGACTATGTGGGTCTTTTTTTATTTTATTTTTTTCTTTCGTTCTCAGTAATCACGATCTGGCAGTTTGAGTAATTTATGTGGCCTACCCAAATGTCCTTTCTTTGGTACTGTTCGTCAAAGCGTTGGGCTCCTTATTTTCCGAGTTGAGCTAAACGATTAGTGACAAATGCTTGCACTGACTGGACAGGTCCACTCAATCTGTGTGGTTCTTTCTTCAAAAGACCATTTCAGACACCGATCTACATGGTCATCAAATGATCTGACCAACAAAATTATATCCGTTTCTTTTTTTTTATATACACATTGACATTGATAATTTTTTATATATACAATGACATGAATATTTACTTTGTAAAGTATCGTATTTTTTAATTATTGTGAATGTGAAGACTATGTGGGTCTTTTTTTAATTTTGTTTTCTTTCGTTCTTAGTAATTATGATCTGGCAGTTTGAGTAATTTATGTGGCCTACCCAAATGTCCTTTCTTTGGTACTGTTCGTCAAAGCGTTGGGCTCCTTATCTTCCGAGTTGACCTAAACGATTAGTGACAAATGCTTGCACTGACTGGACAGGTCCACTCAATCTGTGTGGTTCTTTCTTCAAAAGACCATTTCAGTCACCAATCTACATGATCTTCACATGATGTGAACAAGATTATGTCTGGACTTTAAAAGAGACTGTGACCTCTGAGTTTGTTTCGGCCTTTCTTCTCAGAGTAGTCAGTTAGGAAACGCCGAACTCATCTAGTTAAAAAAAATATAATTGACATGTAAAAGTGTTTGTACAAACCTACTTACAGAAATAAAATCATTTATCATTTATCATTTATCATTTACCAGATTTATAATCCAGAAAATGTTAAATCCCAGATTGATATTCCCAGAAATTGAATATGATACAAATAAGTCAATTTTTGATAAAGTTTAATCCCAGATTGATATTCCAGAAATTGAATATGATACAAATAAGTCATAGTTTGATAAAGTTAAATCCCAGATTGATATTCCAGAAATTGAATGTGATACTAATAAGCCAAAGTTTGATAAAGTTAAATCCCAGATTGATATTCCAGAAAAAGTTAAATCCCAGATTGATATTCCTGAAATTGAATATGATATAAATAAGTCAAAGTTTGATAAAGTTAAATCCCAGATTGATATTTCAGAAAAAGTTAAATCCCAGATTGATATTCCAGAAAAAGTTAAATCCCAGATTGAAAAACCAGAAAAAGTTAAATCCCAGATTGATGTTCCTGAAATTGAATATGATACAAATAAGTCAAAGTTTGATAAAGTTAAATCCCAGATTGATATTTCAGAAAAAGTTAAATCCCAGATTGATATTCCAGAAAAAGTTAAATCCCAGATTGAAAAACCAGAAAAAGTTAAATCCCAGATTGATGTTCCTGAAATTGAATATGATACAAATAAGTCAAAGTTTGATAAAGTTAAATCCCAGATTGATATTCCAGAAATTGAATGTGATACTAATAAGCCAAAGTTTGATAAAGTTAAATCCCAGATTGATATTCCAGAAAAAGTTAAATCCCAGATTGATATTCCAGAAAAAGTTAAATCCCAGATTGATATTCCTGAAATTGAATATGATAAAAATAAGTCAAAGTTTGATAAAGTTAAATCCCAGATTGATATTTCAGAAAAAGTTAAATCCCAGATTGATATTCCAGAAAAAGTTAAATCCCAGATTGATATTCCAGAAAAAGTTAAATCCCAGATTGATATTCCTGAAATTGAATATGATAAAAATAAGTCAAAGTTTGATAAAGTTAAATCCCAGATTGATATTCCAGAAAAAATTAAATCCCAAATTGATATTCCAGAAAAAGTTAAATCCCAGATTGAAAATCCAGAAAAAGTTAAATCCCGGATTGATGTTCCTGAAATTGAATATGATACAAATAAGTCAAAGTTTGATAAAGTTAAATCCCAGATTGATATTCCAGAAATTGAATGTGATACTAATAAGCCAAAGTTTGATAAAGTTAAATCCCAGATTGATATTCCAGAAAAAGTTAAATCCCAGATTGATATTCCAGAAAAAGTTAAATCCCAGATTGATATTCCTGAAATTGAATATGATACAAATAAGTCAAAGTTTGATAAAGTTAAATCCCAGATTGATGTTCCAAAAAAAGTTAAATCCCAGATTGAAATTCCAGAAATTGAACATGATATGAAAGTTTATGAGCCAGATTGTTTACCAAAGTATATTAATTGTGATAAGTGCAAAATGGAGATCCCAGAACATAAATACAGATATCATAAGAGAACGAGTATTCATAAATCGAATTGTTTAATAAAGTCAAAGTTTGATAATATTGATATTGTAGCTACGACATTTAAAAATAGAATCATGACTTATCGCTTAAACCCGAGATAGAGGACGAGTACCTCATACTAGAGGCGTTCTTGGGTGATAAGCGAAAATATTTTTTGAAACTGATTGAGTTATCATTATTGGAACATACTTGCATTAAAGTTAACTTTGAGCTGTTTGCTTACTTTTTACTACCACAATTAAGTGAGCAGCAGCTCAAGTCATTTAATACGAAATATGAAACTATATACAGCAGTACTGACATTAATCATTTATTCTCAAATATAATAGAAATACTCGTTTTATTTATAACCCTTTTTCGACATTACCTGTAGAGATTATTATCTAAGTATAAACGATCATTTTTATTTATTTGTGTACTTATTGGTTGAAACCAAAGCTAAAAGAACTACCAAAAATCTGATTATTGCGGGTTATAATTAGTTAGTGTTCCTGATAAGCATTATAAATACTAGAACATATATTTTTTTCTGACAGATACAAACATGAAGTGGGTCAAGCAACCAGTTTCATTAGAAGTAAAAAATATTGAGGTAGAGAAAAATAAGCTACATGCAAAGCATAGTGTTCTTTTGCCGAATAATATAAGATGTATAATATGTGGCCCTTCGAATTGTGGGAAAACGAACGTCATGATTAGTTTGTTAATCCACGAAAATGGTTTAAAGTTTAAAAATGTTTACTTGTATTCAAAGACTAGCTTTCAACCAAAATATATTTTTCTAAAACAAATCTTAGAAAGAGTACCAGAAGTAAAACTTTTTATATTTAATTTTGATGACGAAGTTATTCATCCTAATGATGCATTACCGAATTCTGTTATTATTTTTGATGACGTGGTTAGTGAAAAACAAGTTAACATACGAAATTATTTTACAATGGGCAGACACAGAAATATAGATTGTTTTTATTTATCTCAAACGTATTCAAAAATACCAAAGCAGTTATTACGTGATAATGTTAACTTTTTGATAATTTTCAAGCAAGATGAAGTTAACATGAAACATATATACGATGAACATGTTAGTTCTGATATAGAGTGGTCGAAGTTTAAAGATATATGTTCTAAAATCTGGATACATCCTTATGATTTTTTGACTATTAATAAGGATTGTGAATTAAACAAAGGCACATATAGACAATCATTCGACAAGTTTATTTATTGTGATTAATGGCTATATAAATTATGAGTGCAAAAAATTAAAATCATTTGAGCATAAATACTTCTTCATATAAGTCGTATAATGGACCACAACATTACAGATCAATTAATTAAGTCTGCGGACGCTATTAAGGCAAAAGTGAAACAAATGAAAGATTATGAGTTTAAAACTGACACTCATTTGAAATATTTTTTCAAGCCTCTCGCAGACCCTCTAAATGCAATCGTAGCTAACAAGCAAATTTCTACAATAAAAAATGAAGATACTTATGATGACGAAATTAAACACACTGATATAGGTTCAACAATATTTTTGCGTGATAAATCTCACTATATGTACAAACATGAATCATCTAATGAGTCAAGCTCGATAGAAAATTTTTATTCAGATGAAGGAGATAATGGATCGGAAAAAGATATAAATGCATCGTTGAAAAAGAAGATATCATTGAAATATATGAGGATATGAATATACCATTTGGTGTACGTAGTGAGAATAACAAACATATGATCGGAAATACAATAGTTAATTTCTCAACCACTCATGAGAACTCTGGTAAAGTGTTTAACATTTGCGTAGCTAATAAACAGTATACAATAACACCTGGTCTAAAAGAACTATTGCTTCGCAAAAAGCCTGATTTAAGTTTAGTCAATTTAAAAGATAAATTGGTTTACAAAGAAATACTCCTGACAACTAATGCTCATAAAAGAGACTTTGACCCTGCAGATCAAATTAAAGGTGATAAAGGTCTAAAATATTCTCAAGTGGTCAAACCATTATTTTCTGAGTCTTATAAATGCTTACAAGCCCCAATAGAAGCTAAATCTAGGCAAAAAAGAGGTGCTGGTTTACCGTTTCTTAAAAAATATAAAAAAAATACTGAACTTGTTTATTGGGATGATCCTAATGAATTAGTGGACAGACTTAAACTTTTGATCGCTTCTAAAACTGCAGGTAATACTAACCTTGATAACGAAATTTTATCAATTATTGAAGAACTAAAAGAAGCGGGTGTAATACATGAATAAAAGGGCTTATCATAGACACTGTTACTTAGTCTAATTTTGAAGTTCAGAAGTGACAGTTGAAAGAATGAGCAAAGTGAAAAGAGACATCATAAACGAGATTCACAGAAGTGCTAGAATCAATTTTTCTCGAAGACATGTAATATTAAAAGATATTGATGATCTTTGGCAAGCCGATTTAATGGATATGCAAAGCATTTCCAAATTCAATACTAACTACAAATATATTTTAGTGGTTATCGATGGATTCTCTAAGTATGCTTGGGCTATTCCACTTAAACAAAAAAATAAAGAATCTGTATCTAAAGCATTCAATACGATATTGAGTAGTAAAAAACGCATCCCAAGAAACCTGCAAACAGACCTAGGAACAGAATTTTACAACACAAGTTTTCAAAAAATATTAAAAAATAATTCTATCAATCACTACAGCACCTATTCAACCAAAAAGGCCTCCATTGTAGAACGACTTATAAGGACGATAAAAAGTAAGCTTTACAAGGAATTCAGTTTAAAAGGGAATTATAAATGGACTGACGGTACACTTGCTAAAGTAATTAACAGATATAATCAAACAATACATACAACAATTGGTTTACCACCAGCTCGAGTCAATCATAAAAATAAAGCTCAAGTACTAAATATTTATTTTAATCGACAACAAATGAAAACAAAGCGTCGTAAGTTTAAGATAGGTGATTTTGTTCGAATAAGTAAACATAAAGGTTATTTTGAAAAAGGCTATACTCCTAATTGGTCAACAGAGATATTTAAGATTAGTAAAGTTCAAAATACAAATCCTACTACATATTTATTACAAGACATTAAACAGCAGCCTATTTTAGGAGCATTTTATAATCAAGAATTACAAATTACCAAACATCCTGATATTTACCTTGTTGAAAAAGTTTTGAAACGTAAAAGTAGAAAAGTTTTTGTGAAATGGTTGGGGTTACCATCATCAGAAAATTGTTGGATTGATGATACAAATGTTTTGTAAGGGCTTTATAATACCATTATCTATGATTTAGGTTCTATTCTGTTTGCATACATGAACGGAGAAGGACTTGTGAATCATTTAATTAATAATTTACCGTTTGAGCTCCATTTACCGGGATATAATTACTGTGGTCCTGGAACTAAATTACATAAAAGATTGGCTCGTGGTGATAAAGGTGTAAATAAGTTAGATGAGTATTGCAAACATCACGATATCGCTTACAATAAATCCAAAAGTTTGAAAGATCGTCACAAAGCAGATATCATTTTACTAAAGATGGCGAAGAAGCGTGCTCTGTCTTCAGATGCAAACACAGGAGAAAAACTTGCTGCTAGTGTGGTTAACAACGTAATGCTATCAAAAGTGAGTTCTGGATATGGTCTCAAAAAAAACTTTAAAAATATAGTCTCCCATACAAGAAAATGCATTAAAAAATTGAAGCCAAAGTGTAAGAAAAAACTGATAGAATTGGCATACGCAGCTGCTAGGGAGTTAACTCATAATTCATCTACGAAGCTCCCACGGATCATACCCATTCCTAAGTCCGGCGGTGTTTTACCTTTAATTCCTATATTTGCTGGCCTGTCTGCTGCTGGAAGTATAGCAAGTGGAATTGCTGGAATCGTCAAAACTATCAACGAATATAAGGTAGCAAAAAAGCGTTTGGAACAAATGGAACGACAATATAAGAAAGTGGAAGGTGTTTGTATTGGAAACGGATTGAGGCTAAACCGTAGCAAGAATGGACTTCGATTATATCTAAATTTAAAGAAAAAAAACTAAATCGCAGGCTGCCTAACCGTGCTCTTACTAATATCGATATCATACAATTTACGGAAAATATTCCATATTTTCGTGGAGTGTTTATGAGAGATACCTTACCAAGGTCACCGTTTTCCCGAGAGTGTGGAATCATTAATTTGGATGATTCTAAAAATTCTGGTACACATTGGGTAGCCTACGTAATTATAAATAAATATGTTGAATATTTTGATAGTTACGGAAACTTAAAACCGCCCATAGAATTTGTTCGTTACGTGGGTTCTGACGACATCCATTATAATTACAATAATTATCAAAATAATAACTTATTTAACTGTGGACACTTATGCATAAAATTTCTTAAAGAGTTTTGGAAAAAGCAGTCTTTTTAAATGATTACTTTAAATAGAGTTTCTTACTCATAAGTCAACACTTTAACGCTGTCTGTTACAAGAAACGAATGTCAATTATATTATAGCCGAAAAAATGATAGTGTATAATATAAAATCAATAGCCAAAGTGAATAACTTTACTCGTCCTCGTATCGTCAGAAGACGCAGACATACGCGAAGTGTAAAAATAATCACTGAAGAGAATAAATTGTTTCTTCAAGCTTTGGGATTTAAACTATGAGTATTCTTAATATAAATGATTCAGCGCAGTTCGATAACTCTATAGTGAGTTATGAATATCACACTTATAATCCATACAGCAACAGTTTTAAGGAAAATGATGAAATACGAATACCCATAAATCAGCAAGATGTGTACATATTACCTTCAGCCAGTTACATTTACGTTGAAGGTCGAGCCACTATCTCTTCTAAAGATGCATCAGGAAAACTTACACGAAAGTCTGTTCACAAATAATCCTATATCATTTCTATTTCAAGACATTCGATATGAAATTAACGGTGTTGAGATAGATCGAATAAAAAATGCAGGAATTACTACAACTTTAAAATCATATGTATCTATGAGTGCGGGGGAAAGCAAAGCTGCTGGTGTTTGGGGTTGGAATTTGAATGGGGCTAAAGATAATGGTGCCGATTCTGTTGTACACGAACTAAACTAACTAAACTATCTCTAAAATTCCTTACTTTTGGCTATGAGAATTGTAACGCTATTCTGCAAGGAAAAATCTCTAAATTAAAAAACTATTTTGACACGACTAAAATCGAATTTGACAATCGCGACTCAGCGTGGTATTTTTTTTTCTTTTGTTTTCGCAACGTTTACTTGTGTGTGCATTGCGTAGAATGAATTTTTTGAGAGACGAAGGCGCGTGCTAGGGTGCAGCCTGGACGTGTTTTATATGGAATTTTTCACTTTTGTTTGAAAAATACAAAAAAAATGTTACCCTCGTGTTGATATTTAAATGTTCCGGGGTATACTAAGGGGGTCGAAAATTTCATTATTTTTGCGATAGGACACGCCATTTTCAAGATATAAGCAAAAAGAAAATAAAAAATACAGAACTGTTTTTGCACGTGAAGGCAAGGCGTTGTTGAGAATTTTAGTTCATGACCACTAGTTTTATTCCACACCTTTTTAATCGCGCTTAAAAATAGTCAGATTTAGTTAAAATAAATTATTATAGTCAAAATTTTTGGTAAAAACCGGCAAACTCAGAATAGCAAAATTGACATTTTCACTAAACTAATAACTCAGTGCAATCTTAGTGCTGTCAAACTAAAATATAGTTAAGTTGTGTCACTTTAGTCTATTTCAGAATAGGAAATCGTCGTTTGACAGGAATAAACCAAATTTTAGTGATTTTTAGTTTAGTTTAGAGAATTTTGTGACAACAGAATCGGCACCAATGACGGTATTTTTAGCGCTCTTATACCCCTGAATAAAGTTTTGGGATTTGCGGAAGATTATGATAAAATTATCATTAACTGTAAACATGAACTTCTACTTAACAGAAGTAGTTCTAAGCTTAATAGTGTTATTCTTGATAATAACGACTCGATTGAAATAAATATAGAGAGATTGCAATGGCGCGTGCCTCATATAAAAGTTTCAGATCGGGAAAGGTTAACTTTACTAAAACATTTAGAGAAAGATCGCCCTATTCAAATAGCTTTTAGAAATTGGGACTTGTATGAATACCCTTTATTACCTAAGACTACAAAACATTCCTGGGTTATTAAGACTGCTTCTCAATTCGAGAAACCGAGGTATGTGATCTTTGGGTTACAGACAAATAGAAAAAACCGGCCAAGTGCGAGTCGGACTCGCGCACCGAGGGTTCCGTACAAACCTGTAGGTATTCTCGGTTTAAAAATAAATGTTTTTTTTTTATTTTATATTTCAGTTGATTGAATGTAAGGTAAATTGCGGTTTACGATTTATGACGTTTTAAAAAAAAACTACTCACTCGATCTCGTTCAAACCAATTTTCGGTGGTAGTTTACATGGTAATGTACATCATATATTTTTTTTAGTTTTAGCATTCTATTATTTTAGAAGTTACGGGGGGGGGGACACACATTTTACCACTTTGGAAGTATCTCTCGCGCAAACTATTCAGTTTAGAAAAAAATGATAATAGAAACCTCATCACCATTTTTGAAGACCTATTCATAGATACCCCACACGTATGGGTTTGATGAAAAAAACCATTTTTGAGTTTTAGTTCTATGTATGGGGAACCCCAAAATTTATAGTTTTTTTTCTATTTTAGTGTGAAAATCTTAATGCGGTTCACAGAATACATCTACTTACCAAGTTTCAACAGCATAGCTCTTATAGTTTCGGAAAAAAGTGGCTGTGACATACGGACGGACGGACAGACAGACAGACAGACAGACAGACATGACGAATCTATAAGGGTTCCGTTTTTTGCCATTTGGCAACGGAACCCTAAAAACACTAAATCTAGAGACAGTTCAATATTTGACCATGGTAAATTAACTAATGTTACTCTTTTCTTAAATTCTAACTATTACCCATACGAATCTGTTAATTCAAAATTTCATGAAGATAAGTATTGTATATTATATGAGATGTATACCAAATTTCGTCAGTCTTATTATAACATTCGATGTGAACCGATGCTTGATCTGCTTCAATATAAAGAAAAGGCTCCTTTATTTGTAATTGATTGCTCAAGACAGAACGAGGCTTTGAAGACTGGGGCTATAGATGTGAGACTAGAAATAGAAAGTTCTGAAGATATTCCAGAAAATACATCCGCATATTGTCTAATCATCAACGACCGCCTGATAGAATATAAACCCCTGAGTAGTATTGTAAGGAAATTATCATGAACGCCATAGTCGATCTGCAAGGGTTTAAGACGGAAAATAACGAGTTTATTGTCAAAGAAATAGCAATAGCATGCAGAAATCAAATTATGGTGTTATTAATCAAACCACCATTCCCATTTTACAATCTTACAAAAAAAGAAAAATCGCAAGTTTGTTGGATAGAGAGAAACAGAAAAATTTTGTGGAAAGAAGGTTTTATATCATACTTAAAATCGCTGCAATGTATTGAACCTTATCTGAAAGATAAAAACATTTATGTTAAAGGGTGTGAAAAAGTGTTGTGGCTAAGAAACCTATTAAAACATGATAATGTTTATAATTTAGAAGATAAGAAATGTCCTAGTTTACAAAAATTATTTGATGATTATAAAACGTCTAGTAATATATTTAGTTGTGTGTATCATTCGAATGTATGTGCTTTAAAAAATGTAACATGTTTAAAAAAGTGGATTGATGATAACAGTATTTTTAATTGTTTATAATTTAGAAGACAATCTGTCTTGAAAAAAAAAATATACAAAAAAAAAATAAGTAATGTTAAGTAATTACTTGCTCTTTGTATCATAACAATATAACGAAATAAATGTTTTTTTTATAAGTAATCGTTTTTGGTTTTATTTTCATAATAAACGCATTAGACATAGAATACCACAACGAAAATGTGCTTTAATTTCTTTTTAAATTGAGAACACCAGATACAAGACTTCATTATTCTTTTATACATACTCGTATCGAGACCTTCTTAAAAATGCTTCAAAATTATTTCAGCCCGCGTTACGAAATATATAATAAACACAAAATTCGATTATGTTCATTTCGACATTATTGGGCTACAGTAGATTCAAAACGAAGATTGGTGATGGAAATGGCCGATGCAGGTTTTTTTTACTGTGGAAATGGTTTAAACGATAAAGTTATGTGCTTTTCGTGTGGAGTTGGCATTGAAGATTGGGAGTATTACAATGATCCGTGGATGCAACATGCCATATTTTCCCCTGATTGCTTTTATTTAAACGCTGTAAAAGGAATAGACTATGTTGCCAAATCAAGAAGTCTGTTTTATAAAGAAACAAAAATATGAAGTGATTGTAACGTGGAGCAGAATAGATTGATGCGATTGACTGTTTGATTGTCTAGTTCACAAAATATTGATCGGCTGACTGATTGTCTAGTTCACAAAATATTGATTTATTGACTGATTTGTCTAGTTCACAAAATATTGATAGAATGACTGATTGTCTAGTTCTCAAAATATTGATCGAATGACTGATTGTCTAGTTCACAAAATAATGATTTATTGGTTGATTTGTCTAGTTCACAAAATATTGATAGAATGACTGATTGTCTAGTTCTCAAAATATTGATCGAATGACTGATTGTCTAGTTCACATCAAATGTATAATTGGGGTGACTGGATCTCTGATCCAGGAACCCCAATTATACACTACTACTACACGGTCCCCACTATTGGGCTCGTTATTAATATAGTGTTTTTTATATTTACTACTGCCTGATCCCCCCTATACAGGGATTCAGTAGCAAAATAATTGTCCCCTGACAGCTTAGTTACTCCGCAGTCTCTTTTTCGTGATCGACCAAAATGTTCGGGATAAGGACTCCGGTTAATAGGCCAAAGGTTTCGGAGGAGAGTTCAGACGCAGGGAGGCCTCGACTTGCACAGGCCGGCCCGTCAGTGCGACGTAGCATCGGAGAATGGGAGGCAGAGAGACAGCCTCTCAAAACACCAACTCCCCCAAAAAAGGCCCCAGTGTCCTCACCTCCGAAACTGAAATCCAAGACAACGCTCGCTCATCAGATCAAGTCGGATGGACCTAAACTGCCGGAAGGAACAGAAGTGAGCCCACCGCAACCCGTGAGATACATAAATCGAACCACGGAGGCAAAAGCCTGTCTTCAGAAGGCGAAATATCAATTATTAAGCTCCAGAAATCTCAAAAAGGAGATAAAAGATGAAATCACGAAAGCGGTCGAGAGACTATACGAGCTGGTCAAAGTTGCCGAAAGTGGAAAAGGAAGGGAAGCCGTATTGCCTGAAAAAGCAGAAACCCAAACAGGGCCTAAGCCAACCACAGATGCAACGACAGAGCTGATGAAAGAACTTATGACGGGCCTGCTCGATCACAAACAGGTGTTGCAGGAATGCAGCAAACACACCCAGGCTCTGTCGGTGGAACTCCAACTGGCTCCCCGCTACGTCGCAGGCCAGGGCCCCACCTTTGCGGAAATCGCCGCCGCCCCGAAACAAAATATCCAGGAACCTCTTCACTCGTTGGTTGTATCATCTGTGAATGATCAGGATACGAGTGAAGAGGTTATTGAGAAGTTAAGGACGGCGGTCGATGCCCGAAATGAGGGCACAAGGGTGGAGCGCCTGCGCAAGGTCAGAGACCAAAAGGTGGTGGTCGGTTTCAAGACCAAGGAGGAGCTTACCAGGGTAACCGCACGGATCAGGAAAGCTGGCAATCTGGTGGCGGAGGAGATGAAAAATAAAGACCCTCTTATCATCATAAAAGACGTACTCTCCTGCCACTCAGATGTGGAGCTCACGGAAGCCCTGCAGCGGCAGAACACCCACCTGATCGGGGACATACCTGCGAGTGACGTGAGGTTGGGGGTGAAGTACCGTCGCAAGACGAGGAACCCCCACATGTGCCACGTCATTCTGCAGGTGTCCCCAACGGTATGGCAGAGGGTAACTATGGCGGGTCGCGTGCACATTGACCTGCAGCGGGTGCGGGTGCAAGACCAGTCACCACTGGTACAGTGCACTCGCTGCCTGAGCTTTGGCCACAGCAGGAAGCTGTGCACGAAGCCCGCCGACCTCTGTAACCACTGCGGAGACCCTCACATGCGTGCCGACTGCCCGTCACGGCTGGCGGAGGAGCCGCCTAAATGTCATAACTGCCTTTTTGCCAAATTGGAGCGCACCGACCACACTGCCTTCGATAGCGAGTGCCCGATTCGCGTGAAGTGGGATGCGTTGGCGCGCCTGTCGGTGGCATATTGCTAAAGTGCAGTTGGCAATTCCTAGATATAAGAAACTGTTCAGTAAGGCCTTGCTCGAAGCTTGCGCTGGCGCAATGTATGGTATAAATGCGAAAGGAACCACGAGCTCAGACCATGAATCCAAAACTAAAGAAGTAAAAATCAAAACTAAATTATCAATAAGCATCCGAAGTATTTACAACACAAAAGTGGGAAATTAGAGCCAATTTTATGAAAAACTAGCCCAATTAGAACGAAAAACTTATTTAAATGCTTTGGTATGTAACAAAAATTTTAATAAAAAGAAGTTATTACACCACAATACTAAATTCCTGTTTAAAAATAAAAAACCTAAATTCAGCGATCAACTAATATTACCAATGTCGTCTAAAAAGCTCGATGTTGTGAAGTGGGATACCTGGAAACACCGCATTCAAGTTCCTGGTTTAGTCCAAAGTGCGCAGGTCATTGAGCGGTACCTGAAGAAAAAGATAACACATATTATAATTGCAAAATTTTCAGTGAGTCTTCCAAGATTGTGTACAATTAAACCAGTACAAACGTATACAATTAGATTAGTAATAATAAATTATTTTTTCGCCATTAACATAGAAAAATTCAGAACATTTTTGTACTGAACCACATTTTTAATTTTATCTCAAAATTCTTATCGTTAACCCTGTTTTATTAGTTGAAATAGCAACTTACCTGCCTTACCTGTATTCTGGCGAGCGTTCCGCGAGCTGGAGTCCTGTTCGGTGGAGTTATTAGAGGTTTTTTCAAAATTTTCCGTGAAAAATCACGTTTTTGGACCATAATTTTCGATTTTCCTTCTGCAAAAACTAAAGTAACGCCGTAGTAAGCTGGCCCGCGTGGAGACGCGTCTTTCGACACCTCGCCCGTGCGTCTAGCTTAAATAGAAGTTTGCCAACATTGAATTTTTCGTTGTTCTAAGCAATATCAGTACCTACGAAATCCACCTAACCGATACAAAATTCCCTATACTTCGAAATATCTTTGCAACCAGGTGTCGCATTTCGAAGCTGTTTTCAGCTGAATCGCTTGTATATAGGTACCATTAGACTATTTTGACTGAAAGAATTGACAAAACGCGAAAAAATTTTCATTTTTCGCCATTAACATAGAAAAATTCAGAACATTTTTGTACTGAACCACATTTTTAATTTTATCTCAAAATTCTTATCGTTAACCCTGTTTTATTAGTTGAAATAGCAACTTACCTGCCTTACCTGTATTCTGGCGAGCGTTCCGCGAGCTGGAGTCCTGTTCGGTGGAGTTATTAGAGGTTTTTTCAAAATTTTCCGTGAAAAATCACGTTTTTGGACCATAATTTTCGATTTTCCTTCTGCAAAAACTAAAGTAACGCCGTAGTAAGCTGGCCCGCGTGGAGACGCGTCTTTCGACACCTCGCCCGTGCGTCTAGCTTAAAAAGAAGTTTGCAAACATTGAATTTTTCGTTGTTCTAAGCAATATCAGTACCTACGAAATCCACCTAACCGATACAAAATCTGGACCGGGAGCTTCTCCTGGAAGCCTCGATCGTGCAGGCCTGGGTGTCACCACCGGACAGGCCTGCTGACATCAACGACGAGGCCGAGTGGTTCCGGGAGGCCATGTCCGAGATTTGTGACGTGGCTATGCCCCGAGTCCAGCCAGGACGGGCTTGGCGCCAGGTGTACTGGTGGTCGCCGCAGCTGACAGCGTTGCGCGAAGCGTGCGTTGCGGCGCGACGCCGGTACACCAGGCACCGCAGGCTCCGTATCCGCCCCCCGGATACGGAAGCCATTCAGGCGGAGCTATATGAGGGGTACAGAGCGGCGAAGACCGCCCTCCAAGAGGAGATCCTGCGGGCCAGAGGACTGGCCCGCAAGGAGTCGCTGGAGACTCTGAACAGGGACCCATGGGGACGGCCCTACAAGGCCGTCCGGGAGAAACTCCGCCCATGGGCTCCTCCGCTGACTCAGAGTCTCCGGCCCCAACTCGTGGAGGGCGTGGTGAGCGCTCTGTTCCCTTCTCGAGGGGAACATAGTCCCCCACCCATGGCTCCGCCTCCTGCGGTGCCCGATGCTGCGGACCACACCACTGACGACGACGACGGTGCTCCAGAAGTGACCGAGGTAGAGATGAGGGTGGCGGTACGAAGGCTTAATGCCAAGAATACCGCCCCAGGACCCGACGGCTTGCCTGGCAAAGCATGGGTCCTGGCCTCAGAGGCTCTCGGGCCTCGACTCAGGGGGCTCCTTAGCGCATGCTTGGAGAGGGGCCAGTTCCCACTTCGTTGGAAGACGGGGAAACTGGTCCTCATTAAGAAGCCTGGGCGCCCAGCGGACTCTCCGTCCGCTTACCGGCCCATCGTGCTGCTCGACGAGGTGGGCAAGCTCTTTGAAAGAGTGATTGCAGACCGCCTCGTCGGGTGGCTGGTGCGAGTGGGGCCGGACTTGTCGGACGGCCCGTACGGCTTCCGCAAGGGGCGCTCTACGGTGGACGCCATCATGCGCGTGCGAGCCCTCACGACGGGGGATGCAGTGGCCCGGGGTGGGGTCGTCTTGGCGGTGTCTCTTGACATCGCCAATGCCTTCAACACCCTACCCTGGAGTTGCATTAGGGAGGCACTCCGGTATCACCAGATGCCAACCTACCTCTGTCGCGTGGTCGAGGCCTATCTGACGGATAGGGCCGTTATCTACCCCGGTCACCAGGGAGAGTGGAACCGGCGAGAGATGTCGTGCGGTGTCCCACAGGGATCGGTCCTGGGGCCGCATCTGTGGGACATCGGTTACGACTGGGTGCTGCGCGCCGACCTCCCTAGCGGCGTCAGCGTAGTTTGCTACGCTGACGACACGCTGGTCCTTGCGCAGGGGAGGTCGTATGAGGCGGCGGCCGAATTAATGACACGCGGGGTTGCGACAATCGTCGATAGGATCCGGCAATTGGGACTCGAGGTGGCATTGCACAAGTCCGAGGCCATGGGTTTTCATGGTCCTCGGAACGCGCCACATGCGGGTTCCCAACTTACGGTAGGAGGGGTTCACATCGGCGTCGAGTCGACGATGAAGTACCTGGGACTTGTCCTCGACAGCCGGTGGAACTTCGTTGAGCATTTCCGACGTTTGGCTCCCAGACTGGAGCGGGCTGGGGCTGCATTAAAGCGGCTCCTGCCCAATCTGCGGGGTCCAAACGCCTCCTGCCGGAGGCTCTACACGGGGATCGTGCGGTCCATGGCCCTCTACGGGGCACCGGTGTGGGCACCCTCATTGAGGCTGCGCCCAGCGCGCCGGCTGTTTGCGGCCCAGAGGGTCATGGCCATCCGGTTAATCCGGGGATACCGCACGGTCTCCTGCGAGGCGGCGAGCCTCCTTGCCGGAGTGCCGCCATGGGATCTGGAGGCAAAGGTCCTCGCGCACATGTGGGAGTGGCGCGAGGAGGCGAAACGCCGGGGCGAAACTCCGCTGCCGCGACAAATCGCGGCACGGCGGACAGAGCTCCGGTGTGATCTCATGGCGACATGGCGGGTACGATTGTCGCAACCCAGTGCTGGGCACGCCACAATTGCGGTGGTAAGTCCCCTCTTTGAGGAGTGGATAGAGAGGCGCCACGGCGTCCTCACCTTCCGCCTGACGCAGGTTCTCACCGGGCATGGGTGCTTCGGTGGGTTCCTGTTCAGGATAAAGCGGGAGGATACGTCCGGGTGTTTCCATTGCGAGGATCGTCTGGAGGACACGGTGGAGCATACGGTGGAGGTGTGCCCTGCCTGGGCGGAGCACCGCCTTGTCCTCGTGGAGGCGATCGGCGGCGGTGACCTCTCGCGTCCGGCCCTGGTGCGAGCCATGGTACGGAGCGAGAGGGAATGGGAAGCCGTCACCTCCTTCTGCGAAGCAGTAATGCTCGCGAAGGAGGAGGCGGGGCGCGTGAGGGAGTGGCAGTCTCTGCGCCCTCACGCCCCTAGCCGCCGCAGGAGGAGACGCCCCGGGCGTCGGGAGTCGATTGCGGACTCCCGGCCACCGTAGGCGCGAGCTTGCGGGTGGCGAGCAATGGGTAGCTCGCCGCCCGGTAAGGACCAGGCTCGGGTCGACGGCGCGCAGTGTTCCACGCGCGCCTCAAAGAGATGTCAGCAGCAGTGTAGGGGTCTACTAGGACCGATGCCTGCCGGGGTCGCGTGATTGTTCGAAAGAGATACCGTGACCCTGGCACATGGGCAACTGATGGAACACGGGTGGGTTTTAGTCAGTAATAGTCTGACACGCCCTCCCGCTCCGCCCAGAGCGGGAGAAGTCATTTGATGATTTCCCATCCTGAAAAAAAAAAAAAAAAAACCGATACAAAATTCCCTATACTTCGAAATATCTTTGCAACCAGGTGTCGCATTTCGAAGCTGTTTTCAGCTGAATGGCTTGTATTTAGGTACCATTAGACTATTTTGACTGAAAGAATTGACAAAACGCGAAAAAATTTTCATTTTTCGCCATTAACATAGAAAAATTCAGAACATTTTTGTACTGAACCACATTTTTAATTTTATCACAAAATTCTTATCGTTAACCCTGTTTTATTAGTTGAAATAGCAACTTACCTGCCTTACCTGTATTCTGGCGAGCGTTCCGCGAGCTGGAGTCCTGTTCGGTGGAGTTATTAGAGGTTTTTTCAAAATTTTCCGTGAAAAATCACGTTTTTGGACCATAATTTTCGATTTTCCTTGTGCAAAAACTAAAGTAACGCCGTAGTAAGCTGGCCCGCGTGGAGACGCGTCTTTCGACACCTCGCCCGTGCGTCTAGCTCAAATAAAATTTTGCCCACCCACCCACCCTTTTTTTTTTTTTTTTTTTTTCAGGATGGGAAATCATCAAATGACTTCTCCCGCTCTGGGCGGAGCGGGAGGGCGTGTCAGACTTTTACTGACTAAAACCCACCCGTGTTCCATCAGTTGCCCATGCGCCAGGGTCACGGTATCTCTTTCGAACAATCACGCGACCCCGGCAGGCATCGGTCCTAGTAGACCCCTACACTGCTGCTGACATCTCTTTGAGGCGCGCGTGGAACACCGCGCGCCGCCGACCCGAGCTTGGTCCTTACCGGGCGGCGAGCTACCCATTGCTCACCACCCGCAAGCTCGCGCCTACGGTGGCCGGGAGTCCGCAATCGACTCCCGACGTCCGGGGCGTCTCCTCCTGCGGCGGCTAGGGGCGTGAGGGCGCAGAGACTGCCACTCCCTCACGCGCCCCGCCTCCTCCTTCGCGAGCATTACTGCTTCGCAGAAGGAGGTGACGGCTTCCCATTCCCTCTCGCTCCGTACCATGGCTCGCACCAGGGCCGGACGCGAGAGGTCGCCGCCGCCGATCGCCTCCACGAGGACACGGCGGTGCTCCGCCCAGGCAGGGCACACCTCCACCGCATGCTCCACCGTGTCCTCCAGACGATCCTCGCAATGGAAACACCCGGACGTATCCTCCCGCTTTATCCTGAACAGGAACCCACCGAAGCACCCATGCCCGGTGAGAACCTGCGTCAGGCGGAAGGTGAGGACGCCGTGACGCCTCTCTATCCACTCCTCAAAGAGGGGACTTACCGCCGCAATTGTGGCGTGCCCAGCACTGGGTTGCGACAATCGTACCCGCCATGTCGCCATGAGATCTCACCGGAGCTCTGTCCGCCGTGCCGCGATTTGTCGCGGCAGCGGAGTTTCGCCCCGGCGTTTCGCCTCCTCGCGCCACTCCCACATGTGCGCGAGGACCTTTGCCTCCAGATCCCATGGCGGCACTCCGGCAAGGAGGCTCGCCGCCTCGCACGAGACCGTGCGGTATCCCCGGATTAACCGGATGGCCATGACCCTCTGGGCCGCAAACAACCGGCGCGCTAGGCGCAGCCTCAGTGAGGGCGCCCACACCGGGGCCCCGTAGAGGGCCATGGACCGCACGATCCCCGTGTAGAGCCTCCGGCAGGAGGCGTTTGGACCCCCCAGATTGGGCAGGAGCCGCTTTAATGCAGCCCCAGCCCGCTCCAGTCTGGGAGCCAAACGTCGGAAATGCTCAACGAAGTTCCACCGGCTGTCGAGGACAAGTCCCAGGTACTTCATTGTCGACTCGACGCCGATGTGAACCCCTCCTACCGTGAGTTGGGAACCCGCAGGTGGCGCGTTCCGAGGACCATGAAAACCCATGGCTTCGGACTTGTGCAAGGCCACCTCGAGTCCCAATTGCCGGATCCTATCGACGATTGTCGCAACCCCGCATGTCATAATTTCGGCCGCCGCCTCGTACGACCTCCCCTGCGCAAGGACCAGCGTGTCGTCAGCGTAGCAAACTACGCTGACGCCGCTAGGGAGGTCGGCGCGCAGCACCCAGTCGTAACCGATGTCCCACAGATGCGGCCCCAGGACCGATCCCTGTGGGACACCGCACGACATCTCTCGCCGGTTCCATTCCCCTTCGTGACCGGGGTAGATGACGGCCCTATCCGTCAGATAGGCCTCGACCACGCGACAGAGGTAGGTCGGCATCCGGTGATACCGGAGTGCCTCCCTAATGCAACTCCAGGGCAGGGTGTTGAAGGCATTGGCGATGTCTAGAGACACCGCCAAGACGACCCCACCCCGGGCCACTGCATCCCCCGTCGTGAGGGCTCGCACGCGCATGATGGCGTCCACCGTAGAGCGCCCCTTGCGGAAGCCGTACTGGCCGTCCGACAAGTCCGGCCCCTCCCGCACCAGCCACCCGACGAGGCGGTCTGCAATCACTCTTTCAAAGAGCTTGCCCACCTCGTCGAGTAGCACGATGGGCCGGTAAGCGGACGGAGAGTCCGCTGGGCGCCCAGGCTTCTTAATGAGGACCAGTTTCCCCGTCTTCCAACGAAGTGGGAACTGGCCCCTCTCCAAGCATGCGCTAAGGAGCCCCCTGAGTCGAGGCCCGAGAGCCTCTGAGGCCAGGACCCATGCTTTGCCAGGCAAGCCGTCGGGTCCTGGGGCGGTACTCTTGGCATTAAGCCTTCGTACCACCACCCTCATCTCTGCCTCGGTCACTTCTGGAACACCGTCGTCGTCGTCAGTGGTGTGGTCCGCATCGGGCACCGCTGTAGGCGGAGCCATGGGTGGGGGACCATGTTCCCCTCGCGAAGGGAACAGAGCGCTCACCACGCCCTCCACGAGTTGGGGCCGGAGACTCTGAGTCAGCGGAGGAGCCCATGGGCGGAGTTTCTCCCGGACGGCCTTGTAGGGCCGTCCCCATGGGTCCCTGTTCAGAGTCTCCAGCGACTCCTTGCGGGCCAGTCCTCTGGCCCGCAGGATCTCCTCTTGGAGGGCGGTCTTCGCCGCTCTGTACCCCTCATATAGCTCCGCCTGAATGGCTTCCGTATCCGGAGGTCGGATACGGAGCCTGCGGTGCCTGGTGTACCGGCGTCGTGCCGCAACGCACGCTTCGCGCAACGCTGTCAGCTGCGGCGACCACCAGTACACCTGGCGCCAAGCCCGTCCTGGCTGGACTCGGGGCATAGCCACGTCACAGATCTCGGACATGGCCTCCCGGAACCACTCGGCCTCGTCGTTGGTGTCAGCAGGCCTGTCCGGTGGTGACACCCAGGCCTGCACGATCGAGGCTTCCAGGAGAAGCTCCCAGTCCAGCTTCTTCAGCGCCCACCGCGGACCACTCAGGGTCTGCCGGATCGGCGCAAACGGCGTCAAACCGGATGTACCGGTGGTCGGAATACGTCTCCACCCCCTCCATGACGCGCCAATCAATAACCTGCGGTGACAGAGCGGGGTTGGCAAACGAAATGTCCACCACTGAGTCGCCCCGCATCCGTACACACGTAGGTACAGAACCCCGGTTTAGGACGACCAGGCCTGTCTCCAGAGCCCAGTCCTCCACCATCCTGCCCCGTGTGTCCGTATACCGGGAACCCCAAGCCAAATTCTTGGCGTTGAAGTCCCCGAGCACGAGCACGGGGAGGGGACGGAACCCGACGACGACGACTCTCAACTCCGCAAGGGAGTTGTGAAACTCGGCGAGAGTTCGGCTCGGGGAGAAGTATACTCCCACCACTACAATCTCCCCGAACCGTGCTGCTACGCAACCCCGTCCCCTCTTGACGGCCTCGAGGGTCGGGGTTCCAGCGGCGGCCGATGAAATGAGGGTCACTGAGCCGCTCAAGTCCTCCACCCAGTCATCCCTGGGCGGGACAAAGTACGGCTCAGCGACCACAGCGATGTTAATCGACCACTGCGCCATGCTCTGGAGTAACAGATCCTGAGCGGAGGCGCAGTGGTTGATATTCGCTTGGAGGAGGCGTAATGGGGTACCTATTATTGGCACTCCATTTCAGCCCCCTCCTGAGCCCCCTGTGAGGGCCCTGCCGTGGTGGTGCCGGCCACGACAGTGGTCGAGGCAGCAGCGGCGACGGCGGTGACGGCGGTGGCGGAGGGCTTGCCCTTGCCCCCGGCCTTGGCGGATGAAGCGCAGGCCTTACTCCCAGCCCGGTGTTCGGCCGGCTTGCCAGCCGCCGCACATGCATAGCAGTGCGGCGTGGCATTGCACGAGCCGGCCTTGTGACCGGGCTGACCGCAACGGAAGCAATGACCGCTGCGGTCCACCTCTGAGGTGCATTTCACGTAAACGTGGTGACCAGTCTGGCATCGGAAGCACCTCAGAGGTCTGGGCTCCAGCAGTTTCACCTGCGCCGACACCCATCCCACCAGGAGCCTTCGGCCCTCCGCGGTTATTTTTTGAGCCGCCGACACGGGGCAGCTGACCGTTATGGTGCTCATCCCCGTGCTGTCAGGACGGATGGTGCCTGCCCTCACTTGATCGGCAGAGCACCCCCCCGTCCTAACAATGGCGGCTACCACTTCAGCCTCCGTCACGCAGTCGTCCAGACCCAGGATGCGCATGTCAGCGCACTTGGTGGGCCTGGACACTCGGGCCTCGTCCGCGTCTAAGGACGCTCTCAGCCTATCGGCCAGAGCGTCAGCAGCCGGACCACTGGCCGCACCTGGGACCTCCAGCATCCGGGCTCCAGTCAAGGTGACCTTCACCCGGAGACCGTTGGAGATGCCGATCTCCTGGAGGTCCACTGCCGCCTTAGCCTTGGAGAGCAGGTCGCGATAGGTCACGCCCTTCTTTTCCGCTTCCGGCTGTAGCGTGACCACTACAGCTGCGGACTTCGGGGCGCGAAGCCTAGCCGCGACGCTGCTCTTTTTTCGCCGCTGCTGTCTCTTTTTGTTTCTGGCCGCCCTTGCAGCCTTGCTTGCCTTCTTCTTCTCCCCAACCACTTGCCATTCGGCGTTGGCAGGGGGAGATTTAGAAGGCGGGGGCGGCCCTCTCACCTCTGTCGCTGGGGTCCTCACGGGGGCCTGCTTGGGCCGGCCTTTTGTCTGCCCCGACCCTTTGGCTGGGGCAGACGCGGAGGCGGCATACGAAGCCGCCTTCGGCTGGCCCAAGGCTGCCGTCGGCTGGGCCGAGGCTGCCTTCGGCTGGCCCGAGGCCGCCTTCGGATGGCCCGAGGCCGCCTTCGGCTGACCCGAGGCCGCCCTAGGCTGGCCCGAAACTGGCCGGCTTGCCGCCAGCGGGGGGCGCAGGACAATAGCCTCCAGAGCAGAGAACCTACTCTGGAAGGCAGCGAGCTCTCGCTGCACCAGGGCCAGCACCTGGGCCTCGGCAGGCGGGGGTATGCCCTGCCCGTGCCGCGCTTCTCCCTGCGACGCCACCTCGGGGCCGGCTCCTCGGAGCCCAGCCAGGTCCGCGCGAAGCTCCTCATTCTCCTTTCGGAGGAGCTCCATGGCGGCAGTCACGCGGGCGACCTCCGCCCGCAGTTCTGCCACCCCATCCACCACCGGAGGCCCAGAGCGAAAGGCCTTCGCTGCCGCCACGATGGCTTTCGTGGCAGCAGATATGGCCTTGTCCTTGGACCTCTGCAGCCTCTTTAAGGTCGCCGCCTTGATGGACGTGGCCACGACCTCCGCGAACCTGCCCATCTCCTCGGAGTAGGCGGCAGCATCCGACTTGCCACCGGAGGACTCCGAGGGGGCCCTACTGCTGGTCCCTCCAGAGGGTTGCCCCTCCGTGGTGAGCCTCTTCCCTCCTTGGGTCAGCTCGGCTGAGCCTGCTCGGCTCGGCTCGCCGGCCTCCTTGGTGGGGAGTCCTCGGCCGGCGCCCCCCTCATGAAGCCCACCACGCCGTGATATTTTCCGGCGGGCTGAGCTCAGCCCGCCGTCGGAGGAGGACTCCTGCCCTGCCCCCGATTTAGGGCGCTTCTGTGAGAACTCTCGGTTTCCTCCAGCAGCGCCCGCCACTCCCCACTCCGAGCTCGCACGCGAGCCCTTCGCACTCGACGCGGCGTCGGAGTCCGACCCCGCATCGCTCCCTTCCACTTCTTTCGTCGTTTTTTGAGTTTTTAAAAATTTTTCCATATTAAATCCCACGAGTATTTTCCATTCATGTCTTAAATTGGTTGTGTAAATTGGTCATGTGTGGTTCGCACTAGTGACTAATTCAGCTACCCATTAGTCAAGCTGTCAACCTCCCTCACGGTGCGCCGCCGCTTGGAGGTTTGGGGTGATTTTTTATGGAGGTTTTCTACCTCGCGGCCCGGGCGATTAAGCCAAGACCCTCTACCCCCGTCAAAAGTCAGAGACATGACCGTGACGATCTTCGGGGCTACGAGACTAACGGTGGCAGAAGGGGTACATTCCTTCTTACCTGCCCGGCGGCAGGTTAGTGCACACCGAGCCCGCTCTAACTCCACCGCTGTGCGCCTCTGCTAAGATCAGAGGGACACACGGTGGAGCGTTCCTCCGACAGGACATTCGCATACGGGCAAAACTCCCCTTAGGCACAAAGTACTCAATGGGGAGTATTTGCCCGCACCCCAGGGTGCACCGTCCCGGAGATTGGCCTTCCCCCCGGACGTATCCATAAGGGAACTCCAACCGGGCACACGAGGAGGTTTCCTGTCCAAGCACCCCACCCACCCACCCTTGGGTTATATAAAACAGGTAGACAACAGCATTGAGCAAAATTTTTATTGAATCATTCAGCTTTTCCAGCGTTTCAATTTTATTAGATAGTCAAAATAAGGAAATTGACGGTGCTTATTTCAAAGTATCATCTCGTGAAAACTTTTTATTATTAATTGACTTGACCGAGCCCGCTATTAGGCTAGTACTTATTTAGTATATTGTTATATTTTATTACTTGCTAATCCCCCCTTTACAGGGATTTAGTATAGCTCGTGTCCCCTGACCATCTAGTCGTTCCGCTTTGCTCTACTTCTAAACTAAGAAATATGTTCGGCATCAGAACTCCTGTGAACAAAGGAAAGATCTCGGAGGAGGGCTCGGATACTGGGAGGCCAAGACTGGCACAGGCTGGTCCATCGGTTAGGCGTAGTATCGGGGAGTGGGAGGCCGACAGATCATCTGGACGGCCTCTCAAAACACCGACGCCTCCGAAAAGGGCCCCGGTGTCCTCCCCTCCTAAACTTAAGTCCAAATCAACGCTCGCTCATCGGAGCAATTTGGATGGACCAAAACAGCCGGAGAGTACCGAACCCAGCTCGCCACACGAAGAGCTACCCGTGAAGTACTTAAATAGAACCACGGAGGCAAAGGCGTGCCTACAAAAAGCAAAGCTGCAACTTCAAGCCTCACGAAATCTCAAAAAAGAGATCAAAGACGAGATCACGAAGGCGGTCGAGAGGCTTTACCAGCTCGTCAAAGAGGCGGAGGGTGAAAAAGGAAGAGGAGCAGAGGTGGTAGAACAACCGGAAACCCTAAAGGAATCTAAGTCGACCTTGGAGCAACCGACAGAGCTGATGAAGAGCCTTGTGGAAGGCCTTCAGCAGCACAAACATTCACTGCTTGAGTGCCAGCAGCACACTCAGGCTCTGTCGGAGCAGCTCCGGCTGAGCCCTCACTTCGTTACAAACCAAGGCCCCACGTTCGCGGAAGTCGCCACCGGCCAAAAGCAGTACATCCGAGAACCTCTTCACTCAGTAGTTGTATCATCTGTGAATGATCAAGACACGAGTGAAGAGGTTATCGAGAAGCTCAGGACGGCGGTTGATGCGCGGAACGAGGGCACCAGGGTGGAGCGGCTGCGCAAAGTAAAGGACCAAAAGGTGGTGGTCGGGTTCAAGACCAAGGAGGAGCTTGCCAGGGTGACCGCACGGATCCGGAAAGCCGGCAATTTGGTGGCGGAAGAGATGAGAAATAAAGACCCGCTCATCATCGTCAAGGACGTCCTCTCCTGCCACACAGATGTGGAGGTCACGGAAGCCCTCCAGCGGCAGAACACTCACCTGATAGGGGACATTCCTGCGGGTGATGTGAGGTTGGGGGTGAAGTACCGTCGAAAGACGAGGAACCCCCACATGTGCCACGTCATTCTGCAGGTGTCCCCGATGGTATGGCAGAGGGTAACTATGGCGGGTCGCGTGCACATTGACCTGCAGCGGGTGCGGGTGCAGGACCAGTCGCCACTGGTGCAGTGCACTCGCTGCCTGAGCTTTGGCCACAGCAGGAAACTGTGCACGAAGCCCGCTGACCTCTGCACCCACTGCGGTGACCCTCACTTACGGGCCGACTGCCCGACACGGCTAGCGGATGAGCCTCCGAAGTGCCATAACTGCCTTTTGGCCAAATTAGAGCGCACTGAACACAATGCCTTCGACAGCGTGTGCCCGATACGCATCAAATGGGATGCGCTGGCACGCCTGTCAGTTGCTTATTGCTAAGGTGCAGCCAACGTTTCTCAGAATCAGTAACTACAACGGTATTGTTAGCAAAATAAGTAGTAAAAAATTAAAAACTGTACATGTCTCTGAAAATGAAGTTACTAAAAACCCTGGAAAAGCAAATTGCAGCCAATTTCGTGAGAAATTGGTCCAATTAAATGCAGATGCCAAATATAATTCATTGGAAACTTGGAACAAACTTACCGTACCGTTGTGGTCAAATGACAATACCTTGAAAACTGCTGCACCATGCCAAAGAGCGCCGGCTGTCGAGCAGGACCTGAAAGAGAAAGGGAATAGTGAGCACGAGGCAATTAAAGCAAAAGCTAAGAACGGGCAACGCTTCAGAGGCGAGCAGCACAATTTACAAGCATCAGATTTATTTGAAGCTGAGAGTGTGCCAGTACAAACTGAAATTACGGAAAGACAAATATATTATAGTAAGTTAATATTAAGAAATAGGATAGGAATTAAAGTTAGCAAATAGTTAAAGAAAAATGTCTATGTAATATATTGTATGTATATTAATATAGCCATATTATAAACGTAGCATATATTAAGAAAAGTATTTGAAAAATGTTAGGTTTAATTAATATAGTAGTTCTAATAAAACAAAAACGAAAAAATACAAAAATAAAATAGAAATAAGTAATTTCATTGTATAACGTAAATAAGATGTTAGCTGTTAAGACCACTCATAACAAAATGGTATAATGAAGCAATAAGACCAACATACAGAGTAAATGAAATAAAGCAGACACTGCTTCCATGAGTCTCTACTTCCTTCGATAAAATTAAAACATAAAATAAAGACAATAATCAGAACACTCGACGAACAAGGTCTCTGATCACGTCAGAGGGACAGTGAGCAAAGGCAGGAGTGTGGTTTTAGCCGGTAAGAGTCCGGCACTACCCAGACTGTGTCACACGTGAGACAGTCTGGGTGTCCATGAGGATTTCCCACTCCTGCCAAAACAAAAAAAAAAAAAAAAAAAAAAAAAAAAAGAAAAAAAAAAGTGTAGTAACGTAAAATTAAATAGTAGGTATATCAACAAAAAACAATCAGTAAATTGTAAAATAAAACAACAAAATTAATATTAATATCAAATAATAATGCCTGTGTAAAATTGTAATATTATAGTATCAAAAAAAAAAAAAAAAGGATATATATATATTTATGCATGTGCATGTAAATAAAAGAAATAAAAAATATATATTTTTAAAAAAATGTATAAAAAGAAAAAAAAATAATAAATAAGATGGACTCACGTAGTATTAAGTTTAGAAGTAACCTAGAAATAAGTGTCCGACGTAGGAGTTTAATAACTGTAATTATATTTAAAAACCTGTGAACAAAAATTATCAATGTAAACAAAGGCGCGGACCACCATGTCTGCGGTAAAAAACTCACAATAAAAAAAAAAAAACCTAACCTAACCTAACCTTTTTTTTTTTTTTGATCTCGAGGTGGAAATCCTCATGGATGTCCTCTGCCCTGGGGTGGGCAGAGGGGTCTGTCAGACTCTTACTGACTAAAACCACCCCGGTGTTCCGTCCCACACCTACGTCGGGGACCACGGGAACCAATATGTCTTCCGCGATCCCCGACTGGTGCCGGCCCGCCATTGCGGGCCTCCTCACGTTGGGGGGGAGTGTAACCTAACCTAACCGAAATATCTTTGCAACCAGGTGTCGCATTTTGAAGCTGTTTTCAGCTGAATCGCTTGTATTTAGGTACCTTTAGACTATTTTGACTGAAAGAATTGACAAAACGCGAAAAAATTTTCATTTTTCGCCATTAACATAGAAAAATTCAGAACATTTTTGTACTGAACCACATTTGTATTTTTATCTCAAAATTCTTATCGTTAACCCTGTTTTATTAGTTTAAATAGCAACTTACCTGCCTTACCTGTATTCTGGCGAGCGTTCCGCGAGCTGGAGACTTGTTCGGTGGAGTTATTAGAGGTTTTTTCAAAATTTTCCGTGAAAAATCACGTTTTTAGACCATAATTTTCGATTTTCCTTCTGCAAAAACTAAAGTAACGCCGTAGTAAGCTGGCCCGCGTGGAGACGCGTCTTCCGACACCTCGCCCGTGCGTCTAGCTCCACGCCCTCCCACGACTCCCGGTTCAGGAGTTATGGCGGCTTAAAGTAAACCAAAATGGCTGCCGAACTGTCAAACGTCGGGTTTTAAGGCCCGTATCTTTGGGACCCGTCGTCGGAGGAAGTCCGGGTTTCAAATGTACAACTCGGCGTCACTTCAGGTATCTCCTGAAAACGTTTTCAGCGACAAAAATCTTTTCGGTCTGAAAAGTCCTGAAACCTTATAGATATTAAAATATGCAGACTGCTATATATAGCTGCTCAAATACGAGGATAATCGGCCCAGCGGTTCTCGAGATATAAATAATTTAAAATTGAAACCTAAAAACCAAAATGGTGGAAAAACGTTAAATCTCTCAATTTGAGAGTAATGCAGCCCGTGTTTGGGCTTAAATAGGTCGCAATATATATGTTGGGACCAGTCCCAACCGCCACCTGTGAAATACCTCAATAGGACTACGGAGGCAAAGGCGTGTCTCACCAGTGCCAAGCTTCAACTTGACAGCTCGAGAAATCTGAAGAAAGAAATAAAGGACAGCATCACTAGAGCGGTAGAAAGACTATACTACCTAGTCAGGGAGGGAGAGAGCGAGAGGGCTAAAACGCCCGGAGAGACGGCTGAGCCCGAAAAAGCTCACGTGGACCCTACGCCGACCACAAGTGGGCCGACGGCGCTCATGGAGCAGCTAATGGAGAACCTCCAGCAGCACAAAAAGGCGCTGGAAGAATGCCAGCTGCACACACGGGCTCTGTCGGAGCACCTACAACAGGCGCCTCGCTTTGTCGTAGGACAGGGACCCTCATTCGCGGAGATGGCCGCCGCTCCGAAGCGGCACTTTCAGGAGCCTCTTCACTCGATGGTTGTGTCGTCGGTTGACGACAAAGACACCGGGGAAGAGGTTCTTGAAAAGCTGAGGACGGCAGTAGATGCCAGAAATGAGGGGACCAGAGTGGAGAGAGTGCGAAAAGTGAGGGACCAAAAGGTAGTAGTCGGATTTAAGACGAGGGAGGAGCTGACTAAGGTGACTGAGAGGATTAAAAGGGCTGGAAATTTAACGGTAGAGGAAGTCAAGAACAAAGATCCTCTCGTTATTGCTAAGGATGTCCTTTCATGCCATTCAGACGAGAAGTTTATTAAGGCATTAAAACGCCAGAACAGTCACCTGATCGGAGACGTGCCTGCGGATGACTTGAGAATGGGCGTGAAGTTCCGTCGTAGGACAAGGAACCCCCACATGTGCCACGTCATCCTGCAGGTGTCCCCTGCTGTGTGGCAGAGGCTGACGCATGCGGGTCGAGTACACATCGACCTGCAGCGGGTGCGTGTGCTAGACCAGTCGCCACTGGTGCAGTGCACCCGCTGCTTGGGGTACGGCCATGGGAAGCGGTTCTGCAAAGAGTCAGCCGACCTTTGCAGCCACTGCAGCGGACCGCATCTCAGGGCGGACTGCCCAGACAAGCTGCTGGGCGAAGCAGCAGTGTGCATCAACTGCACTAGAGCAAAGGCGGGGAACTGCAATCACAGCGCGTTCAGTAGTGAGTGCCCAGTGCGGAGTAAGTGGGACGCATTGGCTCGAGCCTCAATAGCGTATTGCTAAAGTTGTCCCGGTTGCACCCCAGTACAAAATAGTCCAGGCCAATCTGCAACGTAGCCAACTAGCCACAAATGAGCTGCTATTGGAGGCTGAAAAACTAAAAGTTGCCGTGGCGCTGCTCCAGGAACCCTATGTGGGTAGGGTGAGAAGGATGAAGGGCTATCGGGGCGTTAGGATCTTCCAGACCTCTGAGATAGGAGAAGGGACTGTGAAGGCAGCAATAGCTGTCTTTGACCAACATTTGGACATTATACAGTACCCGCAACTCACTACAAACAACATCGTTGTAGTGGGAATCCGAACCAGAGCGTGGACGATCACACTGGTGTCCTTCTACTTCGAGCCTGACAAGCCCATGGAGCCATACCTGGAGCAGCTCAAACGAGCGGAGCAAAAGCTGGGCCCTTGCAGGTTGGTTATTGGAGGAGACGCAAATGCGAAGAGTACATGGTGGGGTAGTGGCAACGAGGACTCGAGAGGGGAGCATATGTGTGGAGCGCTGGGAGAAATGGGGTTGCAGATCCTCAACACAGGCGACATCCCAACCTTTGACACTATAAGGGGAGGAATTAGGTACAGCAGCCACGTGGACGTAACGGCCTGTTCGGTGGACATGCTAAGCCTGGTGGACAGCTGGCAAGTCGTGGAAGGACTCACGAGTTCTGACCATAACGGCATCACTTTCGGCATTAATCTTACAAAATCAAAAGGAATAAGCATCGAACGCACCACTAGAAAGTACAACACAAAGAAGGCAAATTGGAAACAGTTTCGTGAGAAACTGACTCAAATTATGCTAGACCACAATTTAACAGTTACGGAGCTTACCAACATAAATACCATAGCCAAACTGGAACACACAATTAACACATACACACAAGCCGTAACTGAAACATGTACACACACCTTAAAAACTAAAAATAATAAAGAGACACTTACCTTGCCGTGGTGGTCCGAGGAACTCGCGAAGATGAAAAGCCTGGTCGCTACCAGAAAGCGCAGAATCAGGAACGCAGCGCCGGTCCGAAGAGAGATGGTAGTCAGACTGTACCTGGAAGAAAAAACAAAATATGAGGAAGCAGTAAGAATAGCAACTGAGGAAAGTTGGAGGCATTTTTGTGGAAAGCAGGACAGGGAAGGTGTTTGGGAGGGGATTTATAGAGTCATGGGAAGAGTAACAAAAAGAGAGGAAGATCCGCCGCTGTGGTCGGGAGGTGAGGTACTGGATGCAGGGGGTTCGGCGAGGCTGATAGCCGACACGTTCTACCCCGAGGACCGTGAGGAGGACGACAATATGGACCATCGCCAAACCCGGCTTCTGGCTGAAAGGGTAAACGAGTGGAGCCATGATGAACAACATGACCCGCCGTTTACCCTGACCGAGCTTGATAGGTCCATAGGGTCTTTCAATCCAAAAAAGGCCCCGGGAGCTGACGGCTTCACGGCCGATATCTGCTCTCAGGCCATAGACTGCAACCCTGAATTCTTCCTGTCGCTTTTGAACAAATGCCTGGCGCAGCAACACTTCCCGAAGTCCTGGAAGGAAGCAACAGTGGTTGTGCTCAGGAAGCCAGGCAAAGACTCGTATACCGTCCCGAAATCCTACAGACCGATTGGGCTCCTGCCTGTACTAGGGAAGGTTTACGAGAGGATGCTGGTTGCTCGTCTTAAGTTCTACTTGCTCCCCAGGATAAGTACTCGCCAATACGGCTTTATGCCCCAAAAGAGCACCGAAGACTCCCTCTATACTCTTGTGCATTATATCCGCACAAAGTTGTCACAGAAAAAGATAGTCACGTTTATGTCACTGGATATAGAGGGAGCATTCGACAGTGCATGGTGGCCCGCTATTAAGGTACGGTTGGCTGAGGAAAAGTGCCCTGTAAACTTGAGACGAGTAGTCGACAGCTATCTAAGCGACAGGGAGGTAAGCGTGAGATACGCAGGGCAGGAAATTAAAAGGGCAACCAGTAAAGGGTGCGTCCAGGGTTCCATAGGGGGCCCTATCTTTTGGAATTTGCTGCTGGACCCACTACTGAAGCAGCTTGAGGATAGGGGGCACTACTGCCAGGCGTTCGCGGATGACGTTGTCATGGTTTTCGTCGGCGAGTCAGCAGAGGAAATCGAGGGAAGTGCCGGTGCCGCTCTCGAACATGTTCGAGCGTGGGGTGTCAGAAATAAGCTCAAATTCGCGCCGCAAAAAACCTGTGCGATGGTGCTGGTGCTGTGGTGGTGGGTACGCGGAGGCTGAAATACGACACTCCTCGCTTGAGCATGGGGGGGATTGACATTGGTATGTCCCAAGATATAAAAATCCTGGGCGTCACCATAGACTCCAAACTGACCTTCAACAAACACATAACTATCGCCTGTAAGAAGGCGATAGCCATCTACAAGCAGCTGGCCAGGGCAGCCCGGGTGAGCTGGGGTTTGCACCCGGAAGTGATCCGGGTTATATACACCGCAGCGGTTGAGCCCACATTTTTGTACGCCGCGAGTGTGTGGGCGCCAGCCGCAAATAAACTGGGAGCTATAAAGCAGCTAAATGCGGTCCAAAGAGGGTTTGCACAAAAGCTGTGTAGAGCCTACCGCACGGTCTCTCTAAACTGGGCACTTGTGCTGGCTGGGATACTCCCAATCGATTTGCGCATTCGTGAGGCGGCAGCGCTGTACGAGGCAAAGAGAGGAGTGCCCCAGACGGTACTGGGAGACAGGGAGTTCGAGCGGATGGCTCCAGCTCTGAAATCCCCGCACCCCGCGAAACAGACCACACTGCATTTCGGCAGCCTGATAGACGAGGAACAATATAAAAACCACAGCGACTTCGCTGTGCGTATCTTCACAGACGGCAGCAAGATTGAGGGCAGGGTTGGGGCGGCGTTATCTTTGTGGAATAGCGCCGCCGAAGTTAAGGCTCTCAAACTTGCTTTGCCGTCTTATTGCACCGTCTATCAGGCTGAGCTTTTGGCCATACAGAGAGCGGCTGGTGAAGTGCTAAAAAGAAAGGAGGCAACGTTCGGAATCTTCAGCGACTCCATGGCAGCCCTACAGTCGGTCGTCGGCGCGAGCTCCTCTCACCCCCTAGCTGTGGAAACAAGAGACACGCTTCGCCGCTGTGAGCTACAGAACAAGAAGGTGTCCTTGTTCTGGATAAAAGCTCACGCAGGACTGGTGGGGAACGAGCGAGCCGATCAACTCGCCAGGGAGGCTGCCCTGGGGTCAAAAAAGAGACCGGACTACGACCTTTGTCCTCTTTCATTCGTCAAGCGGCATATCCGTATGGGGTCGCTTGACGAATGGAACAGGAGATATAAGTCCGGAGAAACAGCCTCCGGCACAAAAATATTCTTCCCGGACGCGGTCGCGGCGTACAGGGTGGTGAGAAAAATCAACCCCACAAGCCTACCACACAAATCTTCACGGGGCACGGTGGGTTCTCTGCATACCTGAAACGCTTCAAGTGTAAGGAGAACTCATCGTGCGCCTGTGAGCCGGGCAGGGAAGAGACCGTTTTGCATGTCCTGCTAGACTGCCCAATCACAGCGAAAGCGCGGTACGAGGCTGAGCAGGACCTCGAAGAAAGATTAAATGTTGATACCTTACCTAGTCTAATAAGCAGAAAAAAGAGAAACAAATTTTTAGAATATTGTATTAAAGTGGTGAAAATAGTAATAAGTAGAAATAAGTAAATTAGGATACTTTTATATATAATAAATTATATAATGTTAAGTACCTAGAAATATAAGAAAAAAAAAAAAAAAAAGAGCATTCTAAAAGAAAATAGAAAAAAAAAAAATAAGAAATAAAAAGTGGTATAAAAGAAAAAAAAAAAGGGAAGTTACAAAAATTTCTATAGAAATAAGGTTTTAAAGTGTTTGTAAATAGGTACTCTGTAAAATGTTAGCTGATAAAATCACCGATGTCACGATAGCGGAAATTGTATGAAACGAGGCAGAAACGCTTCCAGGTGCTCTCAAGTTCCTGAAAAGGACAGTCAAAAATAAATTAACAAACATGAGGACAAGTAACCATCAATGTCTAAACAGGTCTCTGATCATGTCAGAGGGACAGTGAGCAAGGGCAGGAGTGTGGTTTTAGTCGGTAAGAGTCCGGCACTACCCAGACTGTGTCACACGTGAGACAGTCTGGGTGTCCATGAGGATTTCCCACTCCTGCCAAACAAAAAAAAAAAAAAAAAAAACCTAACCTAACCTAACCTAACCTTTTTTTTTTTTTTGATCTCGAGGTGGAAATCCTCATGGATGTCCTCCGCCCTGGGGTGGGCGGAGGGGTCTGTCAGACTCTTACTGACTAAAACCACCCCGGTGTTCCGTCCCACACCTATGTCGGGGACCACGGGAACCAATATGTCTTCCGCGATCCCCTACTGGTGCCGGCCCGCCTTTGCGGGCCTCCTCACGTTGGGGGGGAGTGAGGTGTTAAACTCCCCCCCATACATCACAGAGAGGCGCGTCCATACCCTCCACAGCACCATTCCTAGGCCGGGAGTCGGCCGTTAGGCACCCAGGCTGAGGTGGGGGTAAAGAGCCCCCGGCAGCCTTGGCACCCCTTTTTCGCCTCCGCTTCTTGCCCTTTTTGGTGGGCGCACCGCAGGCTTTACCACCCGCTTTGTGTCCAGCGGGCCTCCCTGCAGCTGTACAGAGGCTGCAGTTTGGCGCCGCGGAGCACTGGGTGGCCTTGTGGCCGGGCTGACCGCAGCGATAGCATTGCTCGCTGCGGTCTATTTCTGCGGTGCACCGTGCCCTGACATGCCCCATGTCCAGGCAACGGAAACACCGCAAAGCCCTGGGTTGCAGCAGCTTGACCCTCGCTGCAACCCACCCCACCAACAGACGTCCAGCGTCGGCGACCTTATTGGCCGCCGCCACCGGGCACTTCACCCATATCGCGCCGAGCCCGGAAGCGTCGGTGCGGATCTCGCCCGTACGGACATCGTCAGGCGCACACCCACCGACTCTGGCGACGGCCGCCGTGACCTCAGCCGGGGTCGTCGAGTCGTCCAGGCCGTCGACGCGTAACTCGCTCGTCTTCATGGGCCTGGACACCCGAACGTCTCAATATGAAGCCGGATGGTGTGCCAAGTTCGGGGAATGCGACCTTGGCTTTCGCCTCTGCCAGGACCGCCTTGTACGAGACGCCCCTCTCGACGGCTCCGGGCTGCAGAGTAATCACCACAGCCGCGGAGCGTGGGGCTGTCGCCCTAGGCGGCCCTTGGGTCCTCTTTTTTGGTGCCGGTGCTTTTGCGGAAGCTGGCAGCGCCTTTTTCTTCTTCTTTTTCCCCTTTTTAACGACTGTCGTCCAGCCCTCCGTAGTAGGCCTGGGCGCAGTCGCCGGGGGAACACTCGCGGAAACCGCCACCTGGGAAATGGGCGCGGCCTTTGCGGGCTTTTTCGCCACCTCCGCGGGCTTTCTGGCCCCCATTGCGGGCTTTGTTGCCCCCTTCCCAGACTGGCTTGGCTCAGCCACCTTGGCCGCTGCCTCTCTCCTCCGCTTATCCGCAGCGAGCGGTGGACGGAGGGTTTCGGCTGGGAGGAGCCTTGGCTCTATGGCCTCTAGTCGAGCCCCTACCATCTGCCCGCACTGCACCAAACAGATGCGAGCGATCTTATCGACCTCCGCATCCGCAAGTGCAGGGGTCGACGATGGGGCCGACTGTGGAGCCAGCAACGGCACCGGCGATGATCCGGTGCCCGGGGCTGCCCGCAGGTTGGCAAACTGCCGCTTGAGATCCTCCAATTCGGATCTAAGACGGCGGTTCTCTTCGCAAAATTCCGCCATCTTTTCCGAGCCTGAACCATTAAGGAGGACCTCAGCTCCCTCCTTGATGAGTTCAGCCACCTCCTTAAGGGCGCGCGTGAATGTGCGCTTCAGGTTGCCGGATTTTGTGGCAACCTTCAGGATCACATCTACGCCGTCGAAGACCTGGCGGCAAGATGCCATCGGTGACAAGCCCCCTCCGGCAGCCGTCCGGGCTGAGCGCCGCTCCAGCATCTGACGAGTCAGCTCGCTGACCTCGTCTTCCGCCACAGCCTTGCGCTGCGCCCGCTTTGCGGCGTTGGCTTCTGCCTTATTAAGCCCGAGCAGGGAGCCCTCGCTAGTCGGGTCACTCTCCAACATCTCTACGTGCTCCACTGGAGCCGGAGTGTCGGGCCTGGACACCGACGCGAAGCGCCCCCGCTCATCGCGCTCCACTGAAGGAACAGCAGCTCTACCAGCCACCGCTCGACCTCGCCTACTGCTGCCCGTCGGCACCTTAGGTGCCGGCAGGCTATCCTCGCTAGAGGAGCGTGGCGAGCGCTTACCGCAGCGCCTCGCCACCCCCCCTTCCTTCCGCGAGCGCTGCGAACTCGCGCTCGCCACGCTCATCCTGTCAGACGCAGCGTCGGTATCCGACGCCGCACCCGACCGCATGCGCTCGACCACAACGGTCGGCACCTTCATCAATGAATTTGTTTTATTAGGTTCCATATGAGTCCCACGAGTGTGGGGGATGTAAAAAGTCCGCCTAGGTTCACCCCCTGTCCCTAGGTAAGTGTAAATTTGTAACCCAACCAGGGCGTCCACTGGTACCCTGGCTGGGGGTGCGCTCGTGACTGATGCGCCACCTGTAACTAAAGTTACAGATGACACTACTCCTCAGCCATTCATACCCTCGCCGCACACCAAAACTTGGTATTAGAGGAATTTTTTATAGAGGTTATCTTCCTCGCGATCCGGGCGGTTAAGCCAAGATCCTCGTCCCGTTCCAAGTCATAAAACATGACCATGATCTCGTCACGGATTACGATTTCCACGGATGCAGTCAGGAGGATCAGATCCCCCGCTGCTAGCCCGTTGGCAGGTGAGTGCAAAACGAGCGCCGCCGTCGTCACCAAACAACCTGTCCTCTGGAAGCAGAGGTAGGAGTGGATGACGGTTGGTCGGTCCCGATGAACCAACCCAGGAGCATGAAGCTCCGCCCCCCCACGCAGAAATTCGCCACAGCCAATATTGTCTCCGACATGGAGAGAATATTGACTGTACCCAGGGTGCACCGGCCCGACGGCTGCCCTTTCCCCCGAACGTATTCGAAAGGAACGAGCAGCAATCAAGGCACACGAGGAGGTTTTCTGCACGCACCCCAACCTAACCTAACCTAACCTTTTTTTTTTTTTTGATCTCGAGGTGGAAATCCTCATGGATGTCCTCCGCCCTGGGGTGGGCAGAGGGGTCTGTCAGACTCTTACTGACTAAAAACACCCCGGTGTTCCGTCCCACACCTACGTCGGAGACCACGGGAACCAATATGTCTTCCGCGATCCCCGACTGGTGCCGGCCCGCCATTGCGGGCCTCCTCACGTTGGGGGGGAGTGAGGTGTTAAACTCCCCCCCATACATCATAGAGAGGCGCGCGTGGAACACTACGCGCCACCATCTCGGGTCCTAAGGAATAGGGGGCGACGGATGTCCCCAGATCCCTCGCCCCTGGACCCATTTAGGGGGGCTGGAAGAGGGCGTTGTCCGCCCTCCGCCGACGCCCGGTGCGCCTGCTGCGGGCTGGGTGAGCGGAAGATAGAAAAGAAAGAAAGAATACCGTTTATTTGTCACAGTCCGTAAAACACAAAATAAAATAACAGGAAAAAAATAATTAAAAAAGAAAACCAACATGTGTGTGCCTCACGGCTGCGCCAAAAAGGTTCATTTCAGCATTAATGCCAGACAGATGCTGTCTGACGCTGGTTTTCTAATGAACCTATAGGGACAAGTGACGAGGAGTACAAAACAGTTTCAACATACCTTGTTTAATACTTATAAATAAATAAATAGACTAGCCATTAATCATATAAATTATAAATTTACCCACAAACACAAGACAAAACGAAACGAAGACAACAAAAACTAAGGCAAAACCAAGGCAAAAACTTCTACCGCGCGCGTTGTACTCACACATACAGCACCTTATCGCCGCGGATGGCACGACAGCGTCATCTAGTCGAGGACATTTGAGCCAGCAAAGGATGGAAACCGGGTGGCACAACAGGAATTATGTTTAAAGTATTAAGCATTTGATTTCATATAAGTGATACGTTTAAGGCGACCATGTTAATTTTCCGTTGTGAATCTATTAGATACTGCCGTAAACGTGTTCTGAACGTGTGGATAGTGCCCAGAACTCTTAGTGGTGGTGGGATATTATTCCACACCTTAGATGCAGCGTATCGGAAAGTGCCTCTGAAAGCCGCTGTCCTATGAGACTGTGTTGAGAGCTGCTGCGCACATAGCCTGGGCGCGCAATCCCGTCTACTAGCCATCCAACTAAGCTTGTCATACAAATACTTCGGTTTCTTAGACTTAATGACACCAAAGAGTAAGCACGCTAAGTGTAACTTTCTTCTCGACTTCATCTTGAGAATAAAATGTTTGTTAAGAAAGGGGGTAACATGACTTCTAGGAGGAACAGAGTAACAGAAGCGTGCACATGCGTTTTGGACTCTTTGTATAAGTCGATCGGTACGAGCCAGCAAACGTGGGCCGTAAACCGTATCAGCGTAGTTTAATTTAGACAGAACAAGGGTTTCGACTAACTGTTCGCGAAGCTTTTCAGACAAAAAAGGTCTCATTTTGTAAAGCAGTTTCAGACGATAAAAGCAGTTTCTTACTGAGTTAGCAACATGTTTTTCAAATCTAAGACTGTTATCCATATAGAGACCAAGGTTCCGCGCTTCATTCACACGCTCAATAGGCTCACCCATTAGAGTTAAATTTAGGCTCAGAGGTACCTTTTTTAACTGCTGCCTCGTACCAAACAACATATACTTGGTTTTCAATGGGTTTAGTGCCAAACAATTCTCATCTGACCAGGCGGAGATTCTTTCTAGGTCGTCGTTTAAGTCTCTGATGGCCGATTCATAATTATCAGGACTAAAAGATAAATACAGTTGGACGTCATCGGCATAAATATGATATTTGCATTTCTGAAGACACTTTATTATGTCTGCACAGTAGAGAATGAAAAGAATCGGACCCAAAATTGATCCCTGAGGAACGCCTCTATCTATAGAACTCAGGGCTGAAGTCAAGGTTGTACCATCCGATAAACGCAATTCCACAAGTTGTTTTCGGGTACTGAGGTAGCTGTGGAACCATTGAATGGCATTGTCGTCAAAACCGTAGTATTTTAATTTAGACAGTAAAAGCGGGACGTTTATGCAGTCAAATGCACGGGAAAAATCGAGTAACACCATAATTGAACACATACCCTTATCTTGGGCTGCTAGAATATTATTTGTAACATCTAGTAACGCCGTAGAAGTGCTGCGCTGTTTCCTAAAACCAGACTGCAGATCAGGCAATATTTCATTCTGTTCCAAAAACCGAGTTAATTGACGGCACACTACCTTCTCCATTACTTTTGACAGACAGGGTAGAATACTGATTGGCCGCAAGTCTTTAATTTCTATAGGGTTAGGAATCTTGGGAAGGGGTCTAACTGTGGCAATTTTCCATTGGTAAGGAAACTTTGATGTCCAAATGGAAGAATTAATTATATGGGTAATGGTTGCTAAAGTGTGCGGCAAAGTTAAGGTAAGCATACTTAAGGTTATGTTGTCGTAGCCTAGAGCATTTGACGTCAGTTCTGAAATAATGCGGGAGATGTCATTTTGGTCTACCGGAGCAATGGTGAATATTGCGTCACTATATCTGTGAGTCTCAAAAAACGATGTAATTGACGTGCTAGCTACCGAATTGCCAGGGACATTCAAAAAAGAGTTATTTATTAGGTCTGAGTTTCTAAAATGTGGAGGAAGTTCCTGTTCTTGCTTTGGGGGTGCAAACGTAGATTTAATGTTCTTCCATAGTAATTTTGGGTTGTTTATTTTATTATTTATGTTGTGCCTAAAGTATGCAATTTTTTCATGATACAAGGAACTTTCAACTAAAGATTTAAACTGTTTATAATAAGCTTTTTTTGTTCCTGATTTAGTGGCCCTATATGTGGCTAATGCATTGTCTCGCAGCCGCATCATGAGCTGGATAACATCCGTAATCCAGGGATAGGATAATTCCTTAATACGACACGTTTTAAACGGCGCGTGGACATCAAACAATGATATTATGCAGTTATTAAAAGTATCAACCATGTCATTCACATCGGTAGATTCAAAAGTATTACCTATGTTTGATTGTGACAAATCCGCGTAAAAACTATCCAGACAAATGTCTTTAATCGGCCTAAACTTTATGATGTATGGTATAAATTTGTCTCGCTTTAGGTGAAATTCACTGACTATTATGGAATGACCTGCAATCGAACCAAAGGATTCCACCGTCGTGTACCTTGCCCTAAGGTCTGTGCACAGTAGGTCGATAAGTGTCTCACTCGTATCTGTGAAGTGAGTGGGCATCGTGACAAGTTGAACTAGACTCATGCAATCTAGAAATTGTTGTACTTTTCTAGTCTTGGTGTCGTTTATGTTGAGCATGTTCACGTTAAAATCGCCGAGCAATATATAATGATCACAGTTTCCTAGCGTAGCAAAAGTGTTCGTGATGGCATCAAGGAAGTGGTCTATATCAAGCCACGGTGGGCGGTAAGCTGTACCAACAGCAATTTTTTTCCCGCTTAACGATATAGTCAGCCACATCTGTTCGACGGATTCGAACCTGGGATCAATCGTGCTAGTACAGATGCGCGCGCTCAGACCGCGACGCAGATAAAACCCGACGCCCCCACCACGTCCCGCGCGAACCACTGACGGACGCGGAGTATGACGTAGACGATACCCAGGCACGCACGGCGCGCGCCTGTCCTCCCCCGGTCGCAGCCAAGTTTCGTTTATAGCCATTATGTCAAACTTATATCTATCAATGGCACAAACCAAATCATCGTGGCCCGTACCCAGAGACCCTGCGGTAAGGAAGCCAACCTTAAGATATTTTCCACATTTAGGCATCATGACGATAATGTAAAACTACTACTACCACTATTACTTCATTTGCCAATGCGCAGTCATTGAAAAAGTTATAATTATTTATATTAATCACTAGTATTATTGGATTGGAATTAAATAGAAAAGTTGTATAAGTATTTGCAAATGTTGGATATTTAATAACGCGAGTAAAGTAAATATGTATTATTATAGATACAAATGTAATTAGGATTGAAAATATTGATAGATGTAGAATAATGTTGTAAATAAATAATATGATAACATGAGTATGTTGACACTGGCGTACGAACCCACTGAGTTGCGCGTGCGCTGCCGCCGTGAGACAAACAACATAAAATAACATAATTTTACATCTGTTTCCCCGCAGGGTGGGGCAGAACGAACTTAATATGTAATAGCTATAGGACCATGACACTTTTGAAACTGCAACATCCAATAAAATACGTGTCAACGGTATGTTAAAAACTAAAATGATACATAATAAAACGAAACAAACTAAGCAAAAATAAAAATAATTGACGGTAAGACAGAAATATTTAGGGCCGATTGTGGCCATCAGTAATCGAACCAGGTGCTGGTACAAAGATGCGCTGTACATCACCCTCGCAACGAATTTGGCAAGCGGCGTCCCCGGGTCTGTATCGGGCGAGAATACGGCCGCGTTTGCACCAAACAAATTGCCAACCGAATCGGCCCCCGGCCTCCCGCGCCATCCGAAACAACTCCCGATTTTGCTTTGTAAGGCGTTCGTTGACGTAAAATCGCGCCGGCAGCCCGGGCATGTCGAGATCAGCAGAAGTCATACCACGACGCACTCGTGCGGCCTCCAACATCTCGTCGCGTAGATCGCGGCGCGCGAGGCGCACGACGAGGAAACGCGGGCGGGTCTCCACCGGCGCTGGCTGCGTAGCATTTATGCGTCGGCCTCCAAGGCGCTCGGCACTCACAATGTCGCGCGCTTCGATTTTTACGCCCATCTTCGACGCTACTAGCATAGCCGTGTGTATGGGATTTTCACCACTCGGCTCTGGCAAATTTGAGATCTGTATATCTGTGGCTAGCAGCTCCTGGTCACGGTCATTTAAATCGCTCCGCAATTGGGCAATTAAATGATGAACATCCGGTGATTCTTGGGGTTGTACCGATTTTTGGTTTTCCATAGCAGCCACTCTCTCCTCCAAACTGCTCATACGATCATTTGTAGACTTTAAAGAACATCTTAAGTCGACAAGATCATTACGTAGTAATTGGAATTCACTACGTACCGTGTTAATGAATTCTTCCTTAAACTTTCTCAGTTCGATAGTGATGTCTGATGTGAGCTCATGTGTGACATCTAAAGCCGTGGTATTTATAGGACTTGTATCCATGAGATTTATCATACTTTCATGGTCCAGTGGTGCCTCAGCACGGCCCCTTACTGGTGTTTCGGCCCGGTTGTCCCGTACAAGGTTTTTGTTACACTCAGGGCAATGCCAAGGCAAGGTAAGAGGGCCTATATCGAAAATTCCGACGCACTGCCGATGATACCAAGATCGACAGTTATCGCAGTTAATCGCATCCGCCGCTGCCGCCGCGAGAAATTTACCGCACCCACCACACTTAACCATGGTGAAATTAATAGATCTGGTTTACACTGACAGTTCACTAATGCAACAATAGATGGCGCTGTTCTCAGTTAGTGCGTTTATGGTAATTATCACGGTGTTAGGGCAAGTTGTGACAACATAAGACGAAACACAGCGTCACCGTAAGGATGCACAAACACTGAAAGTTGGTCCCACAGTTTTTCCAGTAACTTCGTGAAAAAGTCTGTTATAATTTGCACGTATAGGGTAGAAAAACACTAGTACCCAAAAGGAATACGGTTTTTAATGTTTTTTAAGATATACACAGCACAGAATCACTAGATAATAGCGTCACTTGTAAGTTGCACTTATTAATGCCTTTTCACAATAAAGTTCTTGCAATACAATAACTTGTTTTTTTTTTAGATACGTATAATAAAATTTACTGTTATGTACTCGTACCGTCACTGGTATATCTCCCGCTCCCTTTCCGCAGCCTCCTTCTGCGACATTACTGTTTCGCAGAAGGATACCACCGCGTCCCAAGACTCCTCGCTACCGACCATGGACTCGACCACAGCCGGCAGCGATAGGTCGTTGCCGACTTCTGAGACGAGGGCACGACGCGGCTCCTCCCAAGCGGCACATTCTGCCAGCGTATGCCGCGCCGTGTCCTCCCGGCAGTCGACGCAGTGGTGACACCGGGCGTCCGGCTCCCTGTTTATGCGACACAGGTACTTCCCGAAGCAACCATGCCCCGAGAGCACCTGCGTCGTCCGAAACGACAGGGAGCCGTGCCTCCTCCCGAGCCAGTTCCCGAGTACTGGCCGGAACCTAACCTAACCTTTTTTTTTTTTTTTTTTTGATCTCGAGGTGGAAATCCTCATGGATGTCCTCTGCCCTGGGGTGGGCAGAGGGGTCTGTCAGACTCTTACTGACTAAAACCACCCCGGTGTTCCGTCCCACACCTACGTCGGGGACCACGGGAACCAATATGTCTTCCGCGATCCCCGACTAGTGCCGGCCCGCCATTGCGGGCCTCCTCACGTTGGGGGGGAGTGAGGTGTTAAACTCCCCCCCATACATCACAGAGAGGCGCGCGTGGAACACTACGCGCCACCATCTCGGGTCCTAAGGAATAGGGGGCGACGGATGTCCCCAGATCCGTCGCCCCTGGACCTATTTAGGGGGGCTGGAAGAGGGCGTTGTCCGCCCTCCGCCGACGCCCGGTGCGCCTGCTGCGGGCTGGGTGGGCGAAAGATATCTCCCGCTCCCTTTCCGCAGCCTCCTTCTGCGACATGACTGTTTCGCAGAAGGATACCACCGCGTCCCAGGACTCCCCGCTACCGACCATGGACTCAACCACAGCCGGCAGCGATAGGTCGTTGCCTATTTCTGAGACGAGGGCACGACGCGGCTCCTCCCAAGCGGCACATTCTGCCAGCGTATGCCGCGCCGTGTCCTCCCGGCAGTCGACGCAGTGGTGACACCGGGCGTCCGGCTCCCTGTTTATGCGACACAGGTACTTCCCGAAGCAACCATGCCCCGAGAGCACCTGCGTCGTCCGAAACGACAGGGAGCCGTGCCTTCTCCCGAGCCATTGCCCGAGTACTGGCCGGACCGCCTCGACGGTGGCGAGACCGGCGGTAGGGCGTGAAAGCCTATCCTGCCAGCTCGCCACCAGGGCTGCGCGGAGCTGCGACCGACGAAGCTCCATGTGGCGGTCCGTCAGTCGCTCGTCCCGCTCCCGCGCTTCCTCGCGCCACTGGTACAGTGACGCGAGTACTTTCGCCTCGAGGTCCCACGGTGGGGATCCAGCCAGTACACAGGCCGCCTCGTAGGAGATCGTGCGATATCCCCTGATGACTCTGACGGCCATAGCACGCTGCGGTCTTCGCAGAATAGCGATGCTGCCGGCCGTCAGGTCAGCCGTCCAAATTGGGGCCCCATACAGGGCCATGGATCGCACGATCCCCACGTAGAGCCGCCTACAGGCGACGCTCAGGCCCCCAGATTGGGAAGCAGCGTTGACAGCGCCCCAGCCGCGCCCATCAACTTAGGCGCCAGCCGCCGGAAGTGGGGGCCGAAGTCCCACCGGCTGTCGAGCACCAATCCCAGATATTTCATGGTGGACTCGACAGCGATCCGACACCCCCCGACCACGATGTGTGATCCGGCCGGCGGCGCCCACCATGCCATGAAAGACCATGGCCTCCGACTTATTGAGGGCCCCCTCCAGGCCTAGGCGCCGTATGCGGCTCACCACAAGTGAGACCGCAGCCGTCGCCAGCAACGCTGCCTCCCTGTACGAGCTCCCCCGGGCCGTGACCAGCGTGTCATCAGCATAACACGTCAGTTCCACGCCCGGCGGAAGCTCGCCCCTCAGCACCCAGTCGTACCCGATGTTCCACAGGAGCGGGCCAACGACCGAGCCCTGTGGAACACCGCACGACATGCGGCGCTGGTTTCCGCCATCACGTCCCATGTAGGTGACACCCCTATCCTCGAGATAAGCCCCAACGATGTGGCAGAGGTAGGAAGGCACCCGATGGTACAGCAGTGCTTCCCGAATGCAGCTCCAAGGCAGGGTGTTGAAGGCGTTAGATATGTCCAAAGACACCGCCACCATCACCCCGCCCCGGGACACTGCTTCCTCTGCCAGGACTCTCACCCGCGATATCGCGTGGATGGTGGAGCGCCCGTGCCGAAAGCCAAACTGACTCTCGGCCAGGTCAGGCCCCTCTCTGCATAAGTGGTGGACGAGGCGGGCAGCGATAATTCGCTCGAATAGCTTCCCGACCTCGTCCAGCAACACTATGGGCCTGTACGCAGACGGGGAGTCTGCAGGGCGCCCCGCCTTCTTGAGCAGGACCAGACGACCTGTTTTCCACAAACTGGGAAACTGGCCCCGCTCAAGGCACGCTGTGAAGAGTCCTCTCAGTTGGGGCTCTAGCTCTTTCAGAGCGAGGCCAACGCACAGCCGTGTATACCGTCGGGCCCCGGAGCCACGTTCTTGGCCCGGAGCCGCAACACGGCCGCCCCAATCTCTCCTTGTGTCACCTCTGGGACGCTGATGGCGTTCCCTTCTGTAGGCTCTGCAGCTGTGGGCAATGCCATCGGCGGCGGAGTGTGCTCCGCTCTTGCCGGGAAGAGGGCTGTGACGACCTCCTCCAGCAGCTCAGGTTGGAGACTCTCCGTGAGTGGAAGCGCCGCGGCTCGAAGTTTCCCTCGAACCGCTCGATAGGAGCGCCCCCACGGATCCCGTTCGAGAGTCTCCAACATCTCCTCCCTGGCTCGCGTCCTTGCTTCGCCGATGGCCAGCCACAGAGCCTCCTTCGCCGCGCGGTACACCTCATACAGCGCGGCTTCTTCGTCAGGGACCCAACGACGTCTCCTGCGGTAGTGGGTGTACCGGCGCCTGACCGACACGCATGCGACACGTAGCCGCGCGATCTCGGCAGACCACCAGTACACCTGGCGCCTCGCTGAATGCGTGTGGACGCGGGGCATGGACGCGTCGCAGATGTGCGTCATCGCCCCGCGGAACCACAGCGCCTCCACTTGGACGTCAACGGGTCCGTCCGTTGCCGACTCCCGGCTCCAGGCCTGGACAATAGCAGCCTCCTCGAGAAGTTCCCTGTCGATGCGCTTACGCGCCCAGCGCGGGCCGTCCATTCGCGGGGCCGATGGACTACGGCCGCCGATGGTCTGGGTGGAAACGTCGAACCGGATGTATCTGTGATCCGACAACGTCTCCACCCCCACAGCGACACGCCAGTCACGGACACGGCTTGCGACAGTAGGGTTAGCGAACGAGACGTCCACAATAGAACCGCCCCGCTGCCGCACGCACGTGTGGACCGAGCCCCGGTTTAGGACAACCAGGCCGGTCGTGACCGCCCACTCTTCCAGCGCCTCGCCCCTAGCGTCGGTCATCGGAGATCCCCACGCCGAGGACTTGGCGTTGAGATTCCCTAGCAACAGCACAGGGCGAGGGTGGAGTCGGCCTACGACGGCGCCCAACTCGACAAGGAAGTTCTCGAAGTCGGCGAGGCTCTTGTTGGGCGAGAAATACGCCCCAATCGTGCCAATGCCGTCCGCGAGGGCGGCTACCCAGCCGTGACCTCGGGACGGGTTGACAAGAGCCCCGCCAATTATGGCCACCGAACCGTCCAAGTCTCCCACCCAGTTATCTCTGGGGGGGACAAAGTACGGCTCGGCGACCACAGCCACGTCGATCGACCACTCTGCCATGCTCTGGAGCAAGAGGTCCTGAGCTCTGGCAGCGTGGTTGATATTGCCCTGGAGGAAATGGTAAGGTGCCATTATGCGCAGTCCATACCCTCCACAGCACCATTCCTAGGCCGGGAGTCGGCCGTTGAGCACCCAGGCTGAGGGGGGGGTAAAGAGCCCCCGGCAGCCTTGGCACCCCTTCTTCGTCTCCTCTTCTTGCCCTTTTTGGTGGGCGCGCCACAGGCTTTACCTCCCGCTCTGTGTCCAGCGGGCCTCCCTGCAGCTGTACAGAGGCTGCAGTTTGGCGCCGCGGAGCACTGGGTGGCCTTGTGGCCGGGCTGGCCGCAGCGATAGCATTGCTCGCTGCGGTCTATTTCTGCGGTGCACCGTGCCCTGACATGCCCCATGTCCAGGCAACGGAAACACCGCAGAGCCCTGGGTTGCAGCAGTTTGACCCTCGCTGCAACCCACCCCACCAACAGACGTCCAGCGTCGGCGACCTTATTGGCCGCCGCCACACAATTTTTTATAACGATAAATAATGTAAATTTGCTTAATATTCTTACTATCTACTAAGTTTATTTTCATATAATTAAGTACTTATCTACCGCACCTTCCGGGTGGACTGCGATCCTCGATCGGTTCTGCCTGCTGGGGGGCCCAAATAGCGTAATTTCATCATAACTTTAATATTTTGTACTGGACCCATCCTCGAATACGTCGCCGTTGAACTGCCCGCGCGCAGACGCGTCTCTGGACACCTCACACGTCGGTCTAGCTCAGAAAAACGGAAAAAACTTTTGCTAACTCGGTGCGAAAATTCTAACTTAGTGATACAGTGAGCCTCATACAATACGAAATCTTGAATACTAAAAGGCCGATTTGTTCGCGGTTTTCGACGCTATCCTTCGTAATTAGGCTACGGCCCACCGTTTTAGCTGTCAGAATACATTTTTCTTCATGGGAAGTAGGCGAATGTGCTAGGTAGTTGAAGTTTTCGTTATTTTTTTATAACGATAAATAATGTAAATTTGCTTAATATTCTTACTATCTACTAAGTTTATTTTCATATAATTAAGTACTTATCTACCGCACCTTCCGGGTGGACTGCGATCCTCGATCGGTTCTGCCTGCTGGGGGGCCCAAATAGCGTAATTTCATCATAACTTTAATATTTTGTACTGGACCCATCCTCGAATACGTCGCCGTTGAACTGCCCGCGCGCAGACGCGTCTCTGGACACCTCACACGTCGGTCTAGCTCAGAAAAACGGAAAAAACTTTTGCTAACTCGTTGCGAAAATTCTAACTTAGTGATACAGTGAGCCTCATACAATACGAAATCTTGAATACTAAAAGGCCGCTTTGTTCGCGGTTTTTGACGCTATCCTTCGTAATTAGGCTACGGCCCACCGTTTTAGCTGTCAGAATCCATTTTTCTTCATGGGAAGTAGGCGAATGTGCTAGGTAGTTGAAGTTTTCGTTAATTTTTTATAACGATAAATAATGTAAATTTGCTTAATATTCTTAGTATCTACTAAGTTTATTTTCATATAATTAAGTACTTATCTACCGCACCTTCCGGTTGGACTGCGATCCTCGGTCGGTTCTGCCTGCTGGGGGGCCCAAATAGCGTAATTTCATCATAACTTTAATATTTTGTACTGGACCCATCCTCGAATACGTCACCGTTGAACTGCCCGCGCACAGACGCGTCTCTGGACACCTCACACGTCGGTCTAGCTCAGAAAAATGGAAAAAACTTTTGCTAACTCGTTGCGAAAATTCTAACTTAGTGATACAGTGAGCCTCATACAATACGAAATCTTGAATACTAAAAGGCTGATTTGTTCGCGGTTTTCGACGTTATCCTTCGTAATTAGGCTACGGCCCACCGTTTTAGCTATCAGAATCCATTTTTCTTCATGGGAAGTAGGCGAATGTGCTAGGTAGTTGAAGTTTTCGTTAATTTTTTATAACGATAAATAATGTAAATTTGCTTAATATTCTTACTATCTACTAAGTTTATTTTCATATAATTAAGTACTTATCCACCGCACCTTCCGGGTGGACTGCGATCCTCGATCGGTTCTTCCTGCTGGGAGGCCCAAATAGCGTAATTTCATGATAACTTTAATATTTTGTACTGGACCCATCCTCGAATACGTCACCGTTGAACTGCCCGCGCACAGACGCGTCTCTGGACACCTCACACGTCGGTCTAGCTCAGAAAAATGGAAAAAACTTTTGCTAACTCGTTGCGAAAATTCTAACTTAGTGATACAGTGAGCCTCATACAATACGAAATCTTGAATACTAAAAGGCTGATTTGTTCGCGGTTTTCGACGTTATCCTTCGTAATTAGGCTACGGCCCACCGTTTTAGCTATCAGAATCCATTTTTCTTCATGGGAAGTAGGCGAATGTGCTAGGTAGTTGAAGTTTTCGTTAATTTTTTATAACGATAAATAATGTAAATTTGCTTAATATTCTTACTATCTACTAAGTTTATTTTCATATAATTAAGTACTTATCCACCGCACCTTCCGGGTGGACTGCGATCCTCGATCGGTTCTGCCTGCTGGGGGGCCCAAATAGCGTAATTTCATCATAACTTTAATATTTTGTACTGGACCCATCCTCGAATACGTCGCCGTTGAACTGCCCGCGCGCAGACGCGTCTCTGGACACCTCACACGTCGGTCTAGCTCAGAAAAACGGAAAAAACTTTTGCTAACTCGGTGCGAAAATTCTAACTTAGTGATACAGTGAGCCTCATACAATACGAAATCTTGAATACTAAAAGGCCGATTTGTTCGCGGTTTTCGACGCTATCCTTCGTAATTAGGCTACGGCCCACCGTTTTAGCTGTCAGAATACATTTTTCTTCATGGGAAGTAGGCGAATGTGCTAGGTAGTTGAAGTTTTCGTTATTTTTTTATAACGATAAATAATGTAAATTTGCTTAATATTCTTACTATCTACTAAGTTTATTTTCATATAATTAAGTACTTATCTACCGCACCTTCCGGGTGGACTGCGATCCTCGATCGGTTCTGCCTGCTGGGGGGCCCAAATAGCGTAATTTCATCATAACTTTAATATTTTGTACTGGACCCATCCTCGAATACGTCGCCGTTGAACTGCCCGCGCGCAGACGCGTCTCTGGACACCTCACACGTCGGTCTAGCTCAGAAAAACGGAAAAAACTTTTGCTAACTCGTTGCGAAAATTCTAACTTAGTGATACAGTGAGCCTCATACAATACGAAATCTTGAATACTAAAAGGCCGCTTTGTTCGCGGTTTTTGACGCTATCCTTCGTAATTAGGCTACGGCCCACCGTTTTAGCTGTCAGAATCCATTTTTCTTCATGGGAAGTAGGCGAATGTGCTAGGTAGTTGAAGTTTTCGTTAATTTTTTATAACGATAAATAATGTAAATTTGCTTAATATTCTTAGTATCTACTAAGTTTATTTTCATATAATTAAGTACTTATCTACCGCACCTTCCGGTTGGACTGCGATCCTCGGTCGGTTCTGCCTGCTGGGGGGCCCAAATAGCGTAATTTCATCATAACTTTAATATTTTGTACTGGACCCATCCTCGAATACGTCACCGTTGAACTGCCCGCGCACAGACGCGTCTCTGGACACCTCACACGTCGGTCTAGCTCAGAAAAATGGAAAAAACTTTTGCTAACTCGTTGCGAAAATTCTAACTTAGTGATACAGTGAGCCTCATACAATACGAAATCTTGAATACTAAAAGGCTGATTTGTTCGCGGTTTTCGACGTTATCCTTCGTAATTAGGCTACGGCCCACCGTTTTAGCTATCAGAATCCATTTTTCTTCATGGGAAGTAGGCGAATGTGCTAGGTAGTTGAAGTTTTCGTTAATTTTTTATAACGATAAATAATGTAAATTTGCTTAATATTCTTACTATCTACTAAGTTTATTTTCATATAATTAAGTACTTATCCACCGCACCTTCCGGGTGGACTGCGATCCTCGATCGGTTCTTCCTGCTGGGAGGCCCAAATAGCGTAATTTCATGATAACTTTAATATTTTGTACTGGACCCATCCTCGAATACGTCGCCGTTGAACTGCCCGCGCGCAGACGCGTCTCTGGACACCTCACACGTCGGTCTAGCTCAGAAAAACGGAAAAAACTTTTGCTAACTCGTTGCGAAAATTCTAACTTAGTGATACAGTGAGCCTCATACAATACGAAATCTTGAATACTAAAAGGCCGATTTGTTCGCGGTTTTTGACGCTATCCTTTGTAATTAGGCTACGGCCCACCGTTTTAGCTGTCAGAATCCATTTTTCTTCATGGGAAGTAGGCGAATGTGCTAGGTAGTTGAAGTTTTCGTTAATTTTTTATAACGATAAATAATGTAAATTTTCTTAATATTCTTACTATCTACTAAGTTTATTTTCATATAATTAAGTACTTATCCACCGCACCTTCCGGGTGGACTGCGATCCTCGATCGGTTCTGCCTGCTGGGGGCCCAAATAGCGTAATTTCAGCATAACTTTAATATTTTGTACTGGACCCATCCTCGAATACGTCGTTGTTGAACTGCCCGCGCGCAGACGCGTCTCTGGACACCTCACACGTCGGTCTTGCTCAGATAAACGGAAAAAACTTTTGCTAACTCGTTGCGAAAATTCTAACTTAGTGATACAGTGAGCCTCATACAATACGAAATCTTGAATACTAAAAGGCCGATTTGTTCACGGTTTTCGACGCTATCCTTCGTAATTAGGCTACGGCCCACCGTTTTAGCTGTCAGAATCCATTTTTCTTCATGGGAAGTAGGCGAATGTGCTAGGTAGTTGAAGTTTTCGTTATTTTTTTATAACGATAAATAATGTAAATTTGCTTAATATTCTTACTATCTACTAAGTTTATTTTCATATAATTAAGTACTTATCCACCGCACCTTCCGGGTGGACTGCGATCCTCGATCGGTTCTGCCTGCTGGGGGGCCCAAATAGCGTAATTTCATCATAACTTTAATATTTTGTACTGGACCCATCCTCGAATACGTCGCCGTTGAACTGCCCGCGCGCAGACGCGTCTTTGGACACCTCACACGTCAGTCTAGCTCAGAAAAACGGAAAAAACTTTTGCTAACTCGTTGCGAAAATTCTAACTTAGTGATACAGTGAGCCTCATACAATACGAAATCTTGAATACTAAAAGGCCGCTTTGTTCGCGGTTTTCGACGCTATCCTTCGTAATTAGGCTACGGCCCACCGTTTTAGCTGTCAGAATCCATTTTTCTTCATGGGAAGTAGGCGAATGTGCTAGGTAGTTGAAGTTTTCGTTAATTTTTTATAACGATAAATAATGTAAATTTGCTTAATATTCTTAGTATCTACTAAGTTTATTTTCATATAATTAAGTACTTATCTACCGCACCTTCCGGTTGGACTGCGATCCTCGGTCGGTTCTGCCTGCTGGGGGGCCCAAATAGCGTAATTTCATCATAACTTTAATATTTTGTACTGGACCCATCCTCGAATACGTCACCGTTGAACTGCCCGCGCACAGACGCGTCTCTGGACACCTCACACGTCGGTCTAGCTCAGAAAAATGGAAAAAACTTTTGCTAACTCGTTGCGAAAATTCTAACTTAGTGATACAGTGAGCCTCATACAATACGAAATCTTGAATACTAAAAGGCTGATTTGTTCGCGGTTTTCGACGTTATCCTTCGTAATTAGGCTACGGCCCACCGTTTTAGCTATCAGAATCCATTTTTCTTCATGGGAAGTAGGCGAATGTGCTAGGTAGTTGAAGTTTTCGTTAATTTTTTATAACGATAAATAATGTAAATTTGCTTAATATTCTTACTATCTACTAAGTTTATTTTCATATAATTAAGTACTTATCCACCGCACCTTCCGGGTGGACTGCGATCCTCGATCGGTTCTTCCTGCTGGGAGGCCCAAATAGCGTAATTTCATCATAACTTTAATATTTTGTACTGGACCCATCCTCGAATACGTCGCCGTTGAACTGCCCGCGCGCAGACGCGTCTCTGGACACCTCACACGTCGGTCTAGCTCAGAAAAACGGAAAAAACTTTTGCTAACTCGTTGCGAAAATTCTAACTTAGTGATACAGTGAGCCTCATACAATACGAAATCTTGAATACTAAAAGGCCGATTTGTTCGCGGTTTTTGACGCTATCCTTTGTAATTAGGCTACGGCCCACCGTTTTAGCTGTCAGAATCCATTTTTCTTCATGGGAAGTAGGCGAATGTGCTAGGTAGTTGAAGTTTTCGTTAATTTTTTATAACGATAAATAATGTAAATTTGCTTAATATTCTTAGTATCTACTAAGTTTATTTTCATATAATTAAGTACTTATCTACCGCACCTTCCGGTTGGACTGCGATCCTCGGTCGGTTCTGCCTGCTGGGGGGCCCAAATAGCGTAATTTCATCATAACTTTAATATTTTGTACTGGACCCATCCTCGAATACGTCGCCGTTGAACTGCCCGCGCGCAGACGCGTCTCTGGACACCTCACACGTCGGTCTAGCTCAGAAAAACGGAAAAAACTTTTGCTAACTCGGTGCGAAAATTCTAACTTAGTGATACAGTGAGCCTCATACAATACGAAATCTTGAATACTAAAAGGCCGATTTGTTCGCGGTTTTCGACGCTATCCTTCGTAATTAGGCTACGGCCCACCGTTTTAGCTGTCAGAATACATTTTTCTTCATGGGAAGTAGGCGAATGTGCTAGGTAGTTGAAGTTTTCGTTATTTTTTTATAACGATAAATAATGTAAATTTGCTTAATATTCTTACTATCTACTAAGTTTATTTTCATATAATTAAGTACTTATCTACCGCACCTTCCGGGTGGACTGCGATCCTCGATCGGTTCTGCCTGCTGGGGGGCCCAAATAGCGTAATTTCATCATAACTTTAATATTTTGTACTGGACCCATCCTCGAATACGTCGCCGTTGAACTGCCCGCGCGCAGACGCGTCTCTGGACACCTCACACGTCGGTCTAGCTCAGAAAAACGGAAAAAACTTTTGCTAACTCGTTGCGAAAATTCTAACTTAGTGATACAGTGAGCCTCATACAATACGAAATCTTGAATACTAAAAGGCCGCTTTGTTCGCGGTTTTTGACGCTATCCTTCGTAATTAGGCTACGGCCCACCGTTTTAGCTGTCAGAATCCATTTTTCTTCATGGGAAGTAGGCGAATGTGCTAGGTAGTTGAAGTTTTCGTTAATTTTTTATAACGATAAATAATGTAAATTTGCTTAATATTCTTAGTATCTACTAAGTTTATTTTCATATAATTAAGTACTTATCTACCGCACCTTCCGGTTGGACTGCGATCCTCGGTCGGTTCTGCCTGCTGGGGGGCCCAAATAGCGTAATTTCATCATAACTTTAATATTTTGTACTGGACCCATCCTCGAATACGTCACCGTTGAACTGCCCGCGCACAGACGCGTCTCTGGACACCTCACACGTCGGTCTAGCTCAGAAAAATGGAAAAAACTTTTGCTAACTCGTTGCGAAAATTCTAACTTAGTGATACAGTGAGCCTCATACAATACGAAATCTTGAATACTAAAAGGCTGATTTGTTCGCGGTTTTCGACGTTATCCTTCGTAATTAGGCTACGGCCCACCGTTTTAGCTATCAGAATCCATTTTTCTTCATGGGAAGTAGGCGAATGTGCTAGGTAGTTGAAGTTTTCGTTAATTTTTTATAACGATAAATAATGTAAATTTGCTTAATATTCTTACTATCTACTAAGTTTATTTTCATATAATTAAGTACTTATCCACCGCACCTTCCGGGTGGACTGCGATCCTCGATCGGTTCTTCCTGCTGGGAGGCCCAAATAGCGTAATTTCATGATAACTTTAATATTTTGTACTGGACCCATCCTCGAATACGTCGCCGTTGAACTGCCCGCGCGCAGACGCGTCTCTGGACACCTCACACGTCGGTCTAGCTCAGAAAAACGGAAAAAACTTTTGCTAACTCGTTGCGAAAATTCTAACTTAGTGATACAGTGAGCCTCATACAATACGAAATCTTGAATACTAAAAGGCCGATTTGTTCGCGGTTTTTGACGCTATCCTTTGTAATTAGGCTACGGCCCACCGTTTTAGCTGTCAGAATCCATTTTTCTTCATGGGAAGTAGGCGAATGTGCTAGGTAGTTGAAGTTTTCGTTAATTTTTTATAACGATAAATAATGTAAATTTTCTTAATATTCTTACTATCTACTAAGTTTATTTTCATATAATTAAGTACTTATCCACCGCACCTTCCGGGTGGACTGCGATCCTCGATCGGTTCTGCCTGCTGGGGGCCCAAATAGCGTAATTTCAGCATAACTTTAATATTTTGTACTGGACCCATCCTCGAATACGTCGTTGTTGAACTGCCCGCGCGCAGACGCGTCTCTGGACACCTCACACGTCGGTCTTGCTCAGATAAACGGAAAAAACTTTTGCTAACTCGTTGCGAAAATTCTAACTTAGTGATACAGTGAGCCTCATACAATACGAAATCTTGAATACTAAAAGGCCGATTTGTTCACGGTTTTCGACGCTATCCTTCGTAATTAGGCTACGGCCCACCGTTTTAGCTGTCAGAATCCATTTTTCTTCATGGGAAGTAGGCGAATGTGCTAGGTAGTTGAAGTTTTCGTTATTTTTTTATAACGATAAATAATGTAAATTTGCTTAATATTCTTACTATCTACTAAGTTTATTTTCATATAATTAAGTACTTATCCACCGCACCTTCCGGGTGGACTGCGATCCTCGATCGGTTCTGCCTGCTGGGGGGCCCAAATAGCGTAATTTCATCATAACTTTAATATTTTGTACTGGACCCATCCTCGAATACGTCGCCGTTGAACTGCCCGCGCGCAGACGCGTCTTTGGACACCTCACACGTCAGTCTAGCTCAGAAAAACGGAAAAAACTTTTGCTAACTCGTTGCGAAAATTCTAACTTAGTGATACAGTGAGCCTCATACAATACGAAATCTTGAATACTAAAAGGCCGCTTTGTTCGCGGTTTTCGACGCTATCCTTCGTAATTAGGCTACGGCCCACCGTTTTAGCTGTCAGAATCCATTTTTCTTCATGGGAAGTAGGCGAATGTGCTAGGTAGTTGAAGTTTTCGTTAATTTTTTATAACGATAAATAATGTAAATTTGCTTAATATTCTTAGTATCTACTAAGTTTATTTTCATATAATTAAGTACTTATCTACCGCACCTTCCGGTTGGACTGCGATCCTCGGTCGGTTCTGCCTGCTGGGGGGCCCAAATAGCGTAATTTCATCATAACTTTAATATTTTGTACTGGACCCATCCTCGAATACGTCACCGTTGAACTGCCCGCGCACAGACGCGTCTCTGGACACCTCACACGTCGGTCTAGCTCAGAAAAATGGAAAAAACTTTTGCTAACTCGTTGCGAAAATTCTAACTTAGTGATACAGTGAGCCTCATACAATACGAAATCTTGAATACTAAAAGGCTGATTTGTTCGCGGTTTTCGACGTTATCCTTCGTAATTAGGCTACGGCCCACCGTTTTAGCTATCAGAATCCATTTTTCTTCATGGGAAGTAGGCGAATGTGCTAGGTAGTTGAAGTTTTCGTTAATTTTTTATAACGATAAATAATGTAAATTTGCTTAATATTCTTACTATCTACTAAGTTTATTTTCATATAATTAAGTACTTATCCACCGCACCTTCCGGGTGGACTGCGATCCTCGATCGGTTCTTCCTGCTGGGAGGCCCAAATAGCGTAATTTCATCATAACTTTAATATTTTGTACTGGACCCATCCTCGAATACGTCGCCGTTGAACTGCCCGCGCGCAGACGCGTCTCTGGACACCTCACACGTCGGTCTAGCTCAGAAAAACGGAAAAAACTTTTGCTAACTCGTTGCGAAAATTCTAACTTAGTGATACAGTGAGCCTCATACAATACGAAATCTTGAATACTAAAAGGCCGATTTGTTCGCGGTTTTTGACGCTATCCTTTGTAATTAGGCTACGGCCCACCGTTTTAGCTGTCAGAATCCATTTTTCTTCATGGGAAGTAGGCGAATGTGCTAAGTAGTTGAAGTTTTCGTTAATTTTTTATAACGATAAATAATGTAAATTTTCTTAATATTCTTACTATCTACTAAGTTTATTTTCATATAATTAAGTACTTATCCACCGCACCTTCCGGGTGGACTGCGATCCTCGATCGGTTCTGCCTGCTGGGGGGCCCAAATAGCGTAATTTCAGCATAACTTTAATATTTTGTACTGGACCCATCCTCGAATACGTCGTTGTTGAACTGCCCGCGCGCAGACGCGTCTCTGGACACCTCACACGTCGGTCTTGCTCAGAAAAACGGAAAAAACTTTTGCTAACTCGTTGCGAAAATTCTAACTTAGTGATACAGTGAGCCTCATACAATACGAAATCTTGAATACTAAAAGGCCGATTTGTTCACGGTTTTCGACGCTATCCTTCGTAATTAGGCTACGGCCCACCGTTTTAGCTGTCAGAATCCATTTTTCTTCATGGGAAGTAGGCGAATGTGCTAGGTAGTTGAAGTTTTCGTTATTTTTTTATAACGATAAATAATGTAAATTTGCTTAATATTCTTACTATCTACTAAGTTTATTTTCATATAATTAAGTACTTATCCACCGCACCTTCCGGGTGGACTGCGATCCTCGATCGGTTCTGCCTGCTGGGGGGCCCAAATAGCGTAATTTCATCATAACTTTAATATTTTGTACTGGACCCATCCTCGAATACGTCGCCGTTGAACTGCCCGCGCGCAGACGCGTCTTTGGACACCTCACACGTCAGTCTAGCTCAGAAAAACGGAAAAAACTTTTGCTAACTCGTTGCGAAAATTCTAACTTAGTGATACAGTGAGCCTCATACAATACGAAATCTTGAATACTAAAAGGCCGCTTTGTTCGCGGTTTTCAACGCTATCCTTCGTAATTAGGCTACGGCCCACCGTTTTAGCTGTCAGAATCCATTTTTCTTCATGGGAAGTAGGCGAATGTGCTAGGTAGTTGAAGTTTTCGTTAATTTTTTATAACGATAAATAATGTAAATTTGCTTAATATTCTTAGTATCTACTAAGTTTATTTTCATATAATTAAGTACTTATCTACCGCACCTTCCGGTTGGACTGCGATCCTCGGTCGGTTCTGCCTGCTGGGGGGCCCAAATAGCGTAATTTCATCATAACTTTAATATTTTGTACTGGACCCATCCTCGAATACGTCACCGTTGAACTGCCCGCGCGCAGACGCGTCTCTGGACACCTCACACGTCGGTCTAGCTCAGAAAAATGGAAAAAACTTTTGCTAACTCGTTGCGAAAATTCTAACTTAGTGATACAGTGAGCCTCATACAATACGAAATCTTGAATACTAAAAGGCTGATTTGTTCGCGGTTTTCGACGTTATCCTTCGTAATTAGGCTACGGCCCACCGTTTTAGCTATCAGAATCCATTTTTCTTCATGGGAAGTAGGCGAATGTGCTAGGTAGTTGAAGTTTTCGTTAATTTTTTATAACGATAAATAATGTAAATTTGCTTAATATTCTTACTATCTACTAAGTTTATTTTCATATAATTAAGTACTTATCCACCGCACCTTCCGGGTGGACTGCGATCCTCGATCGGTTCTTCCTGCTGGGAGGCCCAAATAGCGTAATTTCATCATAACTTTAATATTTTGTACTGGACCCATCCTCGAATACGTCGCCGTTGAACTGCCCGCGCGCAGACGCGTCTCTGGACACCTCACACGTCGGTCTAGCTCAGAAAAACGGAAAAAACTTTTGCTAACTCGTTGCGAAAATTCTAACTTAGTGATACAGTGAGCCTCATACAATACGAAATCTTGAATACTAAAAGGCCGATTTGTTCGCGGTTTTTGACGCTATCCTTTGTAATTAGGCTACGGCCCACCGTTTTAGCTGTCAGAATCCATTTTTCTTCATGGGAAGTAGGCGAATGTGCTAGGTAGTTGAAGTTTTCGTTAATTTTTTATAACGATAAATAATGTAAATTTTCTTAATATTCTTACTATCTACTAAGTTTATTTTCATATAATTAAGTACTTATCCACCGCACCTTCCGGGTGGACTGCGATCCTCGATCGGTTCTGCCTGCTGGGGGGCCCAAATAGCGTAATTTCAGCATAACTTTAATATTTTGTACTGGACCCATCCTCGAATACGTCGTTGTTGAACTGCCCGCGCGCAGACGCGTCTCTGGACACCTCACACGTCGGTCTTGCTCAGAAAAACGGAAAAAACTTTTGCTAACTCGTTGCGAAAATTCTAACTTAGTGATACAGTGAGCCTCATACAATACGAAATCTTGAATACTAAAAGGCCGATTTGTTCACGGTTTTCGACGCTATCCTTCGTAATTAGGCTACGGCCCACCGTTTTAGCTGTCAGAATCCATTTTTCTTCATGGGAAGTAGGCGAATGTGCTAGGTAGTTGAAGTTTTCGTTATTTTTTTATAACGATAAATAATGTAAATTTGCTTAATATTCTTACTATCTACTAAGTTTATTTTCATATAATTAAGTACTTATCCACCGCACCTTCCGGGTGGACTGCGATCCTCGATCGGTTCTGCCTGCTGGGGGGCCCAAATAGCGTAATTTCATCATAACTTTAATATTTTGTACTGGACCCATCCTCGAATACATCACCGTTGAACTGCCCGCGCGCAGACGCGTCTCTGGACACCTCACACGTCGGTCTAGCTCAGAAAAACGGAAAAAACTTTTGCTAACTCATTGCGAAAATTCTAACTTAGTGATACAGTGAGCCTCATACAATACGAAATCTTGAATACTAAAAGGCCGATTTGTTCGCGGTTTTCGACGCTATCCTTCGTAATTAGGCTACGGCCCACCGTTTTAGCTGTCAGAATCCATTTTTCTTCATGGGAAGTAGGCGAATGTGCTAGGTAGTTGAAGTTTTCGTTAATTTTTTATAACGATAAATAATGTAAATTTGCTTAATATTCTTACTATCTACTAAGTTTATTTTCATATAATTAATTACTTATCCACCGCACCTTTTTTTTTTTTTTTTTTTTCAGGATGGGAAATCATCAAATGACTTTTCCCGCTCTGAGTGAGCGGGAGGGCGTGTCAGACTTTTACTGACTAAAACCCACCCGTGTTCCATCAGTTGCCCATGTGCCAGGGTCACGGTATCTCTTTCGAACAATCACGCGACCCCGGCAGGCATCGGTCCTAGTAGACCCCTACACTGCTGCTGACATCTCTTTGAGGCCGTCGACCCGAGCCTGGTCCTTACCGGGCGGCAAGCTACCCATTGCTCGCCACCTCCAAGCTCGCGCCTACGGTGGCCGGGAGTCCGCTATTGACTCCCGACGCCCGGGGCGTCTCCTCCTGCGGCGGCTAGGGACGTGAGGGCGCAGAGACTGCCACTCCCTCACGCGCCCCACCTCCTCCTTCGCGAGCATTACTGCTTCGCAGAAGGAGGTGACGGCTTCCCATTCCCTCTCGCTCCGTACCATGGCTCGCACCAGGGCCGGACGCGAGAGGTCGCCGCCGCCGATCGCCTCCACGAGGACACGGCGGTGCCCCGCCCAGGCAGGGCACACCTCAACCGTATGCTCCACCGTGTCCTCCAGACGATCCTCGCAATGGAAACACCCGGACGTATCCTCCCGCTTTATCCTAAACAGGAACCCACCGAAGCACCCATGCCCGGTGAGAACCTGCGTCAGGCGGAAGGTGAGGACGCCGTGACGCCTGTCTATCCACTCCTCAAAGAGGGGACTTACCGCCGCAATTGTGGCGTGCCCAGCACTGGGTTGCGACAATCGTACCCGCCATGTCGCCACGAGATCACACCGGAGCTCTGTCCGCCGTGCCGCGATTTGTCGCGGCAGCGGAGTTTCGCCCCGGCGTTTCGCCTCCTCGCGCCACTCCCACATGTGCGCGAGGACCTTTGCCTCCAGATCCCATGGCGGCACTCCGGCAAGGAGGCTCGCCGCCTCGCACGAGATCGTGCGGTATCCCCGGATTAACCGGATGGCCATGACCCTCTGGGCCGCAAACAACCGGCGCGCTGGGCGCAGCCTCAGTGAGGGCGCCCACACTGGTGCCCCGTAGAGGGCCATGGACCGCACGATCCCCGTGTAGAGCCTCCGGCAGGAGGCGTTTGGACCCCCCAGATTGGGCAGGAGCCGCTTTAATGCAGCCCCAGCCCGCTCCAGTCTGGGAGCCAAACGTCGGAAATGCTCAACGAAGTTCCACCGGCTGTCGAGGACAAGTCCCAGGTACTTCATCGTCGACTCGACGCCGATGTGAACCCCTCCTACCGTAAGTTGGGTACCCGTAGGTGGCGCGTTCCGAGGACCATGAAAACCCATGGCCTCGGACTTGTGCAATGCCACCTCGAGTCCCAATTGCCGGATCCTATCGACGATTGTCGCAACCCCGCGTGTCATCAGTTCGGCCGCCGCCTCGTACGACCTCCCCTGCGCAAGGACCAGCGTGTCGTCAGCGTAGCAAACTACGCTGACGCCGCTAGGGAGGTCGGCGCGCAGCACCCAGTGGTAACCGATGTCCCACAGATGCGGCCCCAGGACCGATCCCTGTGGGACACCGCACGACATCTCTCGCCGGTTCCAGTCTCCCTGGTGACCGGGACCGGTAGATGACGGCTCTATCCGTCAAGTAAGCCTCGACCACGCGACAGAGGTAGGTCGGCATCCGGTGATACCGGAGTGCCTCCCTAATGCAACTCCAGGGCAGGGTGTTAAAGGCGTTGGCGATGTCTAGAGACACCGCCAAGACGACCCCACCCCGGGCCACTGCATCCCCCGTCGTGAGGGCTCGCACGCGCATGATGGCGTCCACCGTAGAGCGCCCCTTGCGGAAACCGAACTGGCTGTCCGCCAAATCCGGCCCCTCCCGCACCAGCCACCCAACGAGGCAGTCTGCAATTACTCTTTCAAAGAGCTTGCCCACCTCGTCGAGCAGCACGATGGGCCGGTAAGCGGACGGAGAGTCCGCTGGGCGCCCAGGCTTCTTAATGAGGACCAGTTTCCCCGTCTTTCATCGAAGTGGGAACTGGCCCTCTCCAAACATGCGCTTAGGAGCCCCCTGAGTCGAGGCCCGAGAGCCTCTAAGGCCAGGACCCAGGCTTTGCCAGGCAAGCCGTCGGGTCCTGGGGTGGCATTTCTGGCATTTAGCCGACGTACCGCCACTCTCAACTCTACCCCGGTCACCTCTGGAGCGTTGTCGTCGTCCTTGGTGGTGTGGTCCGCAGCGTCGGGCACCACAGGAGGCGGAGCCATGGGTGGGGGACTATGTTCCCCTCGCGAAGGGAACAGAGCGCTCACCACGCCCTCCACGAGTTGGGGCCGGAGACTCTGAGTCAGCGGAGGAGCCCATGGGCGGAGTTTCTCCCGGACGGCCTTGTAGGGCCGTCCCCATGGGTCCCTGTTCAGAGTCTCCAGCGACTCCTTTCGGGCCAGTCCTCTGGCCCGCAGAATCTCCTCTTGGAGGGCGGTCTTCGCCGCTCTGTACCCCTCATATAGCTCCGCCTGAATGGCTTCCGTATCCGGAGGGCGGATACGGAGCCTGCGGTGCCTGGTGTACCGGCGTCGCGCCGCAACGCACGCTTCGCGCAGCGCTGTCAGCTGCGGCGACCACCAGTACACCTGGCGCCAAGCCCGTCCTGGCTGGACTCGGGGCATAGCCACGTCACAAATCTCGGACATGGCCTCCCGGAACCACTCGGCCTCGTCGTTGGTGTCAGCAGGCCTGTCCGGTGGTGACACCCAGGCCTGCACGATCGAGGCTTCCAGGAGAAGCTCCCGGTCCAGCTTCTTAAGCGCCCACCGCGGGCCACACGGGGCCTGCCGGACCGGCGCGGTCGAGGTCTGGGCGGAGACGTCAAACCGGATATACCGGTGGTCGGAATACGTCTCCACCCCCTCCATTACACGCCAGTCAATGACCTGCGGCTACAGAGCGGGACTAGCGAACGAAATGTCCACCACTGAATCGCCCCGCATCCGTACGCACGTAGGGACAGAACCCCGGTTAAGGACGACTAGGCCTGTCTCTAGAGCCCAGTCCTCCACCATCCTGCCCCATGTGTCCGTATACCGGGAACCCCAAGCCAAATTCTTGGCGTTGAATTCCCCGAGCACGAGCACGGGGAGGGGACGGAACCCGACGACGACAACTTTCAACTCCGCAAGGGAGTTGTGGAACTCGGCGAGAGTTCGGCTCGGGGAGAAGTATACTCCTACCACGACAATCTCCCCGAACCGTGCTGCTACGCAACCCCGTCCCCTCTTAACGGCCTCGAGGGTCGGGGGTCCGGCGGCGGCCGACGAAATGAGGGTCACTGAGCCGCTCAGGTCCTCCACCCAGTCATCCCTGGGCGGGACAAAGTACGGCTCAGCGACCACGGCGATGTTAATCGACCACTGCGCCATGCTCTGGAGCAAAAGATCCTGAGCGGAGGCGCAGTGGTTGATATTCGCCTGGAGGAAGCGTAATGGAGCAGCCATTACTGACAGTCCATATCAGCCCCCTCCCGAGCCCCCTGTGAGGGCCCTGCCGTGGCGCTGCTGGCCACGACAGCAGTGGTCGAGGCGGCAGCGGCGGCAGCGGTGACGGCGGTGGCGGAGGGTTTACCCTTGGCCTTGGCGGCTGCAACGCAGGCCTTACTCCCAGCCCGGTGTTCGGCCGGCTTGCCAGCTGCCGCACATGCATAGCAGTGCGGCGTGGCATTGCACGAGCCAGCCTTGTGACCGGGCTGACCGCAGCGGAAGCAGTGACCGCTGCGGTCCACCTCTGAGGTGCAACTCACGAACACGTGGTTGCCCATCTGGCATCTGAAGCACCTCAGAGGTCTGGGCTCCAACAGTTTCACCTGCGCTGAGACCCAGCCCACCAGAAGCCTTCGGCCCTCCGAGGTGATTTTTTGGGCCGCCGACACGGGGCAGCTCACCGTAACGGTTCGCAACCCCGCATTGTCAGGGCGGATGGTGCCTGCCCTAACTTGCTCGGCAGGACAACCCCCCGCCCTAGTGATGGCAGCCACCACCTCCGCCTCCGTCACGCAATCGTCCAAGCCCAGGATGCGCATGTCAGCGCACTTGATGGGCCTGGACACCCGGGCTTCCTCCGCGTCTAACGACGCCCTGAGCCTTTCGGCCAGAGCGTCAGCGGTCGGGCCACTAGCTGCACCGGGGACCTCAAGCATCCGGGCCCCAGTCAAAGTGACTTTAACCCGGAGCCCGTCTGAAATACCCAGCTCCGTCAGGTCCACCGCCGCCTTTGCCTTGGAGAGCACGTCGCGGTAGGACACGCCCTTTTTTACCGCTTCCGGCTGTAGTGTAATCACTACAGCTGCGGACTTTGGGGCGCGGAGCCTAGCCGCGACGCTGCTCTTTTTGCGCCGCTGCTGCCTTTTTTTGTTTCTGGCCGCCCTTGCAGCCTTGCTTGCCTTCTTCTTCTCCCCAACCACTTGCCATTCGGCGTTGGCAGGGGGAGATTTAGAAGGCGGGGGCGGCATTGGCGGTCCTCTCACCACCTGCGCTGGGGGGGCCCTCGCAGGTGCCTGCTTGGGCCGGCCTTTGGTCTGCCCCGGCCCTTTGGCTGGGGCAGACGCGGCGGCGGCGTACGCCACCGCCTTTGGCTGGCCCGAGGCTGCCTTCGGCCAGGCCGAGGCTCCCTTCGGCTGGTCCGAGGCCGCCTTCGGCTGACCCGAAGCTGCCCCAGGCTGGCCCGGAACCGGCCGGCTTGCCATCAGCGGGGGGCGCAGGACCACGGCCTCCAGAGCAGAAAACCTGCTCTGGAAGACAGCGAGCTCTTTCCGCACCAGAGTCAACACTTGGTTCTCGATGGGCAGGAGCCCGCCCTGCCCATGCCGCGCTTCCACCTGCGATGCCTCCTAGGGGGTGGCACCTCGGAGACCAGCCAGGTCCGCTCGGAGCTCCTCATTCTCCTTTCGGAGGAGCTCCATGGCGGCAGTAACGCGGGCGACCTCCGCCCGCAGTTCTGCCACCCCATCCACCACCGGAGGCCCAGAGCGAAAGGCCTTCGCTGCCGCCACGATGGCTTTCGTGGCAGCAGATATGGCCTTGTCTTTCGACCTCTGGAGCCTCTTTAAGGTCGCCGCCTTGATGGACGTGACCACGACCTCAGCGAACCTGCCCATCTCCTCGGAGTAGGCGGAAACGTCTGACTCACCACCGGAGGACTCTGAGGGGGCCCTACTACTGGTCCCTCCCGAGGGATGCCCCTCCGTAGCGAGCCTCTCCCCTCCTTGAGTGAGCTCGGCTGGGCCTGCTCGGCTCGGCGCGCCGGCCTCCTTGGTCGGGAGTCCTCGGCCGGTGCCCCTATCCTGGAGCCCACCACGCCTCGATATTTTCCGACGGGCCGAGCTCAGCCCGCCGTCGGAGGAGGACTCCTGTCCTGCCCCTGATTAAGGGCGCTTCTGGGAGACCTTACGGTTCCCACCAGCAGCGCCCGCCACTCCTCGCTCCGAGCTAGCATGCGAGCCCTTCGCGCTCGACGCGGCGTCGGACTCCGACCCCGCATCGCTCCATTCCACTTGTTTGGGTTTCGGTTTTTTTAAATAATTTTCCATAGTTGTTCCCACGAGTAAAAACAATTTTATATAAGAAATCCAGTGGTTCGCACTAGTGACTAATTCAGCTACCCATTAGTCAAGCTGTCAACCTCCCTCACGGTGCGCCGCCGCTTGGAGGTTTGGGGTGATTTTTAATAGAGGTTTTCTACCTCGCGGCCCGGGCGATTAAGCCAAGACCCTCGACCCTCGTCAAAAGTCAGAGACATGACCGTGACGATCTTCGGGGCTACGAGACTAACGGTGGCAGAAGGAGTACATTCCTACTTGCCTGCCCAGCGGCAGGTTAGTGCACACCGAGCCCGCTCTAACTCCACCGCTGTGCGCCTCTGGTAAGATCAGAGGGTCACACGGTGAAGCGTTCCTCCGACAGGACATTCGCATACGGGCAAAACTCCCCTTAGGCACAAAGTACCCAATGGGGAGTATTTGCCCGCAACCTGGAGCGCACCGTCCCGGAGATTGGCCTTCCCCCCGGACGTATCCATAAGGGAACTCCAACCCCCGGGCAGTACTTATCCACCGCACCTTCCGGGTGGACTGTGATCCTCGATCGGTTCTGCCTGCTGGGGGGCCCAAATTGCATAATTTCATCATAACTTTAATATTTTGTACTGGACTCATCCTCGAATACGTCGCCGTTGAACTGCCCGCGCGCAGACGCGTCTCTGGACACCTCACACGTCGGTCTAGCTCAGAAAAACGGAAAAAACTTTTGCTAACTCGTTGCGAAAATTCTAACTTAGTGATACAGTGAGCCTCATACAATACGAAATCTTGAATACTAAAAGGCCGATTTGTTCGCGGTTTTTGACGCTATCCTTCGTAATTAGGCTACGGCCCACCGTTTTAGCTGTCAGAATCCATTTTTCTTCATGGGAAGTAGGCGAATGTGCTAGGTAGTTGAAGTTTTCGTTAATTTTTTATAACGATAAATAATGTAAATTTGCTTAATATTCTTACTATCTACTAAGTTTATTTTCATATAATTAAGTACTTATCCACCGCACCTTCCGGGTGGACTGCGATCCTCGATCGGTTCTGCCTGCTGGGGGGCCCAAATAGCGTAATTTCATCATAACTTTAATATTTTGTACTGGACCCATCCTCGAATACGTCGCCGTTGAACTGCCCGCACGCAGACGCGTCTCTGGACACCTCACACGTCGGTCTAGCTCAGAAAAACGGAAAAAACTTTTGCTAACTCGTTGCGAAAATTCTAACTTAGTGATACAGTGAGCCTCATACAATACGAAATCTTGAATACTAAAAGGCCGATTTGTTCGCGGTTTTTGACGCTATCCTTCGTAATTAGGCTACGGCCCACCGTTTTAGCTGTCAGAATCCATTTTTCTTCATGGGAAGTAGGCGAATGTGCTAGGTAGTTGAAGTTTTCGTTATTTTTTTATAACGATAAATAATGTAAATTTGCTTAATATTCTTACTATCTACTAAGTTTATTTTCATATAATTAAGTACTTATCCACTGCACCTTCCGGGTGGACTGCGATCCTCGATCGGTTCTGCCTGCTGGGGGGCCCAAATAGCGTAATTTCATCATAACTTTAATATTTTGTACTGGACCCATCCTCGAATACGTCGCCGTTGAACTTCCCGCGCGCAGACGCGTCTCCGGACACCTCACACGTCGGTCTAGCTCAGAAAAACGGAAAAAACTTTTGCTAACTCGTTGCGAAAATTCTAACTTAGTGATACAGTGAGCCTCATACAATACGAAATCTTGAATACTAAAAGGCCGATTTGTTCGCGGTTTTTGACGCTATCCTTCGTAATTAGGCTACGGCCCACCGTTTTAGCTGTCAGAATCCATTTTTCTTCATGGGAAGTAGGCGAATGTGCTAGGTAGTTGAAGTTTTCGTTAATTTTTTATAACGATAAATAATGTAAATTTGCTTAATATTCTTACTATCTACTAAGTTTATTTTCATATAATTAAGTACTTATCCACCGCACCTTCCGGGTGGACTGCGATCCTCGATCGGTTCTGCCTGCTGGGGGGCCCAAATAGCGTAATTTCATCATAACTTTAATATTTTGTACTGGACCCATCCTCGAATACGTCGCCGTTGAACTGCCCGCGCGCAGACGCGTCTCTGGACACCTCACACGTCGGTCTAGCTCAGAAAAACGGAAAAAACTTTTGCTAACTCGTTGCGAAAATTCTAACTTAGTGATACAGTGAGCCTCATACAATACGAAATCTTGAATACTAAAAGGCCGATTTGTTCGCGGTTTTCGACGCTATCCTTCGTAATTAGGCTACGGCCCACCGTTTTAGCTGTCAGAATCCATTTTCCTTCATGGGAAGTAGGCGAATGTGCTAGGTAGATGAAGTTTTCGTTAATTTTTTATAACGATAAATAATGTAAATTTGCTTAATATTCTTACTATCTACTAAGTTTATTTTCATATAATTAAGTACTTATCCACCGCACTTTCCGGGTGGACTGCGATCCTCGATCGGTTCTGCCTGCTGGGGGGCCCAAATAGCGTAATTTCATCATAACTTTAATATTTTGTACTGGACCCATCCTCGAATACGTCGCCGTTGAACTGCCCGCGCGCAGACGCGTCTCTGGATACCTCACACGTCGGTCTAGCTCAGAAAAATGGAAAAAACTTTTGCTAACTCGTTGCGAAAATTCTAACTTAGTGATACAGTGAGCCTCATACAATACGAAATCTTGAATACTAAAAGGCCGATTTGTTCGCGGTTTTCGACGCTATCCTTCGTAATTAGGCTACGGCCCACCGTTTTAGCTGTCAGAATCCATTTTCCTTCATGGGAAGTAGGCGAATGTGCTAGGTAGTTGAAGTTTTCGTTAATTTTTTATAACGATAAATAATGTAAATTTGCTTAATATTCTTACTATCTACTAAGTTTATTTTCATATAATTAAGTACTTATCCACCGCACCTTCCGGGTGGACTGCGATCCTCGATCGGTTCTGCCTGCTGGGGGGCCCAAATAGCGTAATTTCATCATAACTTTAATATTTTGTACTGGACCCATCCTCGAATACGTCGCCGTTGAACTGCCCGCGCGCAGACGCGTCTCTGGACACCTCACACGTCGGTCTAGCTCAGAAAAACGGAAAAAACTTTTGCTAACTCGTTGCGAAAATTCTAACTTAGTGATACAGTGAGCCTCATACAATACGAAATCTTGAATAATAAAAGGCCGATTTGTTCGCGGTTTTCGACGCTATCCTTCGTAATTAGGCTACGGCCCACCGTTTTAGCTGTCAGAATCCATTTTCCTTCATGGGAAGTAGGCGAATGTGCTAGGTAGTTGAAGTTTTCGTTAATTTTTTATAACGATAAATAATGTAAATTTGCTTAATATTCTTACTATCTACTAAGTTTATTTTCATATAATTAAGTACTTATCCACCGCACCTTCCGTGTGGACTGCGATCCTCGATCGGTTCTGCCTGCTGGGGGGCCCAAATAGCGTAATTTCATCATAACTTTAATATTTTGTACTGGACCCATCCTCGAATACGTCGCCGTTGAACTGCCCGCGCGCAGACGCGTCTCTGGATACCTCACACGTCGGTCTAGCTCAGAAAAACGGAAAAAACTTTTGCTAACTCGTTGCGAAAATTCTAACTTAGTGATACAGTGAGCCTCATACAATACGAAATCTTGAATACTAAAAGGCCGATTTGTTCGCGGTTTTCGACGCTATCCTTCGTAATTAGGCTACGGCCCACCGTTTTAGCTGTCAGAATCCATTTTCCTTCATGGGAAGTAGGCGAATGTGCTAGGTAGTTGAAGTTTTCGTTAATTTTTTATAACGATAAATAATGTAAATTTGCTTAATATTCTTACTATCTACTAAGTTTATTTTCATATAATTAAGTACTTATCCACCGCACCTTCCGGGTGGACTGCGATCCTCGATCGGTTCTGCCTGCTGGGGGGCCCAAATAGCGTAATTTCATCATAACTTTAATATTTTGTACTGGACCCATCCTCGAATACGTCGCCGTTGAACTGCCCGCGCGCAGACGCGTCTCTGGACACCTCACACGTCGGTCTAGCTCAGAAAAACGGAAAAAACTTTTGCTAACTCGTTGCGAAAATTCTAACTTAGTGATACAGTGAGCCTCATACAATACGAAATCTTGAATACTAAAAGGCCGATTTGTTCGCGGTTTTCGACGCTATCCTTCGTAATTAGGCTACGGCCCACCGTTTTAGCTGTCAGAATACATTTTTCTTCATGGGAAGTAGGCGAATGTGCTAGGTAGTTGAAGTTTTCGTTATTTTTTTATAACGATAAAATAATAATATAAATTTGCTTAATATTCTTACTATCTACTAAGTTTATTTTCATATAATTAAGTACTTATCCACCGCACCTTCCGGGTGGACTGCGATCCTCGATCGGTTCTGCCTGCTGGGGGGCCCAAATAGCGTAATTTCATCATAACTTTAATATTTTGTACTGGACCCATCCTCGAATACGTCGCCGTTGAACTGCCCGCGCGCAGACGCGTCTCTGGACACCTCACACGTCGGTCTAGCTCAGAAAAACGGAAAAAACTTTTGCTAACTCGTTGCGAAAATTCTAACTTAGTGATACAGTGAGCCTCATACAATACGAAATCTTGAATACTAAAAGGCCGATTTGTTCGCGGTTTTCGACGCTATCCTTCGTAATTAGGCTACGGCCCACCGTTTTAGCTGTCAGAATACATTTTTCTTCATGGGAAGTAGGCGAATGTGCTAGGTAGTTGAAGTTTTCGTTATTTTTTTATAACGATAAAATAATAATATAAATTTGCTTAATATTCTTACTATCTACTAAGTTTATTTTCATATAACCACTCAACCGTCCATGGTTACAAAAGTAACCAAATAAAATTTCGTCGAAACGTCCATGGTTACTTTTGTAACCATGGACGTTTTATGCGTCATTCGTCACTTGAAACGTGTTTATCGCTACAGTCCTTTGATAGTCGTACATTAGAGAAATACTAGATGTCGCTATATGAGATTTGTCATCCAGTAGAGTGAATTTCATCTATGGACCGGCAACATAAAATTTAGAAAAAAAAAAAGAAAATGACAGTTCATCCGTGTTGTCTAGTGAACTATGTTTGTGTGTGGATCTCCAACTAAAATATGGTAAGTTTTCTGTTTTTATACCACATTTATGTTGTTATTGTATATCAAATTAAACGTGAAGATATTTCCTTTACGAAATATGCATTACTACGCCAATTTCGAAACGTTCACATGGAATAATATAGCTGGAAAAGTTTTATGATGACCGCGCGGGCATTGTTCGTTGGTTGTTGTTGATCCATTTTTCGAATTAGTTGTTTTTGTTAAATAAATGCTTAAATATAAGAGAATACTTTACTATTAGCACTATAACAGCTATTTACAAACGAAATATATTGAGATGGGGTCTACAAATTATTCAAACGCAACTCGTAATTCATGATTTTAGTGTTGGCTCAGGGACCTTTGGAGAAGTATTTGTTTTTTCTTGATAGAAAACTAAATACTTATATTTAGATATTGGTGTCATTTTGAAGGGTATATTATGTACTATTATAATAAAAATAATTTTGCCTAGTAACTATTATACTTTTCTTGTAAAATACGAAATAAAAAATAAATACGATATTTTTTTGAAATCCCCGACTTTATTTTCTAATTAGAATTCAATATCTAATTAGCTTTTTGTTTGATTAATTTAGTTTTTTCCAATTAGAATTCGATATCTTATTAGCTTTCCGTGAGTATTTCTTATTAGAATATAGCTATAGTAGTTTTTCAGTCGTAATCGTTTTTGTGCAAAAAATTCGCAATGTCGTAAAAAAGAAAGTGAAATTTGACGCCCGGACAGTTGGGGAGATAATCGCCGCGCGGGTTGGACGGTTGAGTGGATAATTAAGTACTTATCCACCGCACCTTCCGGGTGGACTGCGATCCTCGATCGGTTCTGCCTGCTGGGGGGCCCAAATAGCGTAATTTCATCATAACTTTAATATTTTGTACTGGACCCATCCTCGAATACGTCGCCGTTGAACTGCCCGCGCGCAGACGCGTCTCTGGACACCTCACACGTCGGTCTAGCTCAGAAAAACGGAAAAAACTTTTGCTAACTCGTTGCGAAAATTCTAACTTAGTGATACAGTGAGCCTCATACAATACGAAATCTTGAATACTAAAAGGCCGATTTGTTCGCGGTTTTCGACGCTATCCTTCGTAATTAGGCTACGGCCCACCGTTTTAGCTGTCAGAATACATTTTTCTTCATGGGAAGTAGGCGAATGTGCTAGGTAGTTGAAGTTTTCGTTATTTTTTTATAACGATAAAATAATAATATAAATTTGCTTAATATTCTTACTATCTACTAAGTTTATTTTCATATAATTAAGTACTTATCCACCGCACCTTCCGGGTGGACTGCGATCCTCGATCGGTTCTGCCTGCTGGGGGGCCCAAATAGCGTAATTTCATCATAACTTTAATATTTTGTACTGGACCCATCCTCGATTACGTCGCCGTTGAACTGCCCGCGCGCAGACGCGTCTCTGGACACCTCACACGTCGGTCTAGCTCAGAAAAACGGAAAAAACTTTTGCTAACTCTTTGCGAAAATTCTAACTTAGTGATACAGTGAGCCTCATACAATACGAAATCTTGAATACTAAAAGGCCGATTTGTTCGCGGTTTTCGACGCTATCCTTCGTAATTAGGCTACGGCCCACCGTTTTAGCTGTCAGAATACATTTTTCTTCATGGGAAGTAGGCGAATGTGCTAGGTAGTTGAAGTTTTCGTTATTTTTTTATAACGATAAAATAATAATATAAATTTGCTTAATATTCTTACTATCTACTAAGTTTATTTTCATATAATTAAGTACTTATCCACCGCACCTTCCGGGTGGACTGCGATCCTCGATCGGTTCTGCCTGCTGGGGGGCCCAAATAGCGTAATTTCATCATAACTTTAATATTTTGTACTGGACCCATCCTCGAATACGTCGCCGTTGAACTGCCCGCGCGCAGACGCGTCTCTGGACACCTCACACGTCGGTCTAGCTCAGAAAAACGGAAAAAACTTTTGCTAACTCGTTGCGAAAATTCTAACTTAGTGATACAGTGAGCCTCATACAATACGAAATCTTGAATACTAAAAGGCCGATTTGTTCGCGGTTTTCGACGCTATCCTTCGTAATTAGGCTACGGCCCACCGTTTTAGCTGTCAGAATACATTTTTCTTCATGGGAAGTAGGCGAATGTGCTAGGTAGTTGAAGTTTTCGTTATTTTTTTATAACGATAAAATAATAATATAAATTTGCTTAATATTCTTACTATCTACTAAGTTTATTTTCATATAATTAAGTACTTATCCACCGCACCTTCCGGGTGGACTGCGATCCTCGATCGGTTCTGCCTGCTGGGGGGCCCAAATAGCGTAATTTCATCATAACTTTAATATTTTGTACTGGACCCATCCTCGAATACGTCGCCGTTGAACTGCCCGCGCGCAGACGCGTCTCTGGACACCTCACACGTCGGTCTAGCTCAGAAAAACGGAAAAAACTTTTGCTAACTCGTTGCGAAAATTCTAACTTAGTGATACAGTGAGCCTCATACAATACGAAATCTTGAATACTAAAAGGCCGATTTGTTCGCGGTTTTCGACGCTATCCTTCGTAATTAGGCTACGGCCCACCGTTTTAGCTGTCAGAATACATTTTTCTTCATGGGAAGTAGGCGAATGTGCTAGGTAGTTGAAGTTTTCGTTATTTTTTTATAACGATAAAATAATAATATAAATTTGCTTAATATTCTTACTATCTACTAAGTTTATTTTCATATAATTAAGTACTTATCCACCGCACCTTCCGGGTGGACTGCGATCCTCGATCGGTTCTGCCTGCTGGGGGGCCCAAATAGCGTAATTTCATCATAACTTTAATATTTTGTACTGGACCCATCTTCGAATACGTCGCCGTTGAACTGCCCGCGCGCAGACGCGTCTCTGGACACCTCACACGTCGGTCTAGCTCAGAAAAACGGAAAAAACTTTTGCTAACTCGTTGCGAAAATTCTAACTTAGTGATACAGTGAGCCTCATACAATACGAAATCTTGAATACTAAAAGGCCGATTTGTTCGCGGTTTTCGACGCTATCCTTCGTAATTAGGCTACGGCCCACCGTTTTAGCTGTCAGAATACATTTTTCTTCATGGGAAGTAGGCGAATGTGCTAGGTAGTTGAAGTTTTCGTTATTTTTTTATAACGATAAAATAATAATATAAATTTGCTTAATATTCTTACTATCTACTAAGTTTATTTTCATATAATTAAGTACTTATCCACCGCACCTTCCGGGTGGACTGCGATCCTCGATCGGTTCTGCCTGCTGGGGGGCCCAAATAGCGTAATTTCATCATAACTTTAATATTTTGTACTGGACCCATCCTCGAATACGTCGCCGTTGAACTGCCCGCGCGCAGACGCGTCTCTGGACACCTCACACGTCGGTCTAGCTCAGAAAAACGGAAAAAACTTTTGCTAACTCGTTGCGAAAATTCTAACTTAGTGATACAGTGAGCCTCATACAATACGAAATCTTGAATACTAAAAGGCCGATTTGTTCGCGGTTTTCGACGCTATCCTTCGTAATTAGGCTACGGCCCACCGTTTTAGCTGTCAGAATACATTTTTCTTCATGGGAAGTAGGCGAATGTGCTAGGTAGTTGAAGTTTTCGTTATTTTTTTATAACGATAAAATAATAATATAAATTTGCTTAATATTCTTACTATCTACTAAGTTTATTTTCATATAATTAAGTACTTATCCACCGCACCTTCCGGGTGGACTGCGATCCTCGATCGGTTCTGCCTGCTGGGGGGCCCAAATAGCGTAATTTCATCATAACTTTAATATTTTGTACTGGACCCATCCTCGAATACGTCGCCGTTGAACTGCCCGCGCGCAGACGCGTCTCTGGACACCTCACACGTCGGTCTAGCTCAGAAAAACGGAAAAAACTTTTGCTAACTCGTTGCGAAAATTCTAACTTAGTGATACAGTGAGCCTCATACAATACGAAATCTTGAATACTAAAAGGCCGATTTGTTCGCGGTTTTCGACGCTATCCTTCGTAATTAGGCTACGGCCCACCGTTTTAGCTGTCAGAATCCATTTTTCTTCATGGGAAGTAGGCGAATGTGCTAGGTAGTTGAAGTTTTCGTTATTTTTTTATAACGATAAAATAATAATATAAATTTGCTTAATATTCTTACTATCTACTAAGTTTATTTTCATATAATTAAGTACTTATCCACCGCACCTTCCGGGTGGACTGCGATCCTCGATCGGTTCTGCCTGCTGGGGGGCCCAAATAGCGTAATTTCATCATAACTTTAATATTTTGTACTGGACCCATCCTCGAATACGTCGCCGTTGAACTGCCCGCGCGCAGACGCGTCTCTGGACACCTCACACGTCGGTCTAGCTCAGAAAAACGGAAAAAACTTTTGCTAACTCTTTGCGAAAATTCTAACTTAGTGATACAGTGAGCCTCATACAATACGAAATCTTGAATACTAAAAGGCCGATTTGTTCGCGGTTTTCGACGCTATCCTTCGTAATTAGGCTACGGCCCACCGTTTTAGCTGTCAGAATACATTTTTCTTCATGGGAAGTAGGCGAATGTGCTAGGTAGTTGAAGTTTTCGTTATTTTTTTATAACGATAAAATAATAATATAAATTTGCTTAATATTCTTACTATCTACTAAGTTTATTTTCATATAATTAAGTACTTATCCACCGCACCTTCCGGGTGGACTGCGATCCTCGATCGGTTCTGCCTGCTGGGGGGCCCAAATAGCGTAATTTCATCATAACTTTAATATTTTGTACTGGACCCATCTTCGAATACGTCGCCGTTGAACTGCCCGCGCGCAGACGCGTCTCTGGACACCTCACACGTCGGTCTAGCTCAGAAAAACGGAAAAAACTTTTGCTAACTCGTTGCGAAAATTCTAACTTAGTGATACAGTGAGCCTCATACAATACGAAATCTTGAATACTAAAAGGCCGATTTGTTCGCGGTTTTCGACGCTATCCTTCGTAATTAGGCTACGGCCCACCGTTTTAGCTGTCAGAATACATTTTTCTTCATGGGAAGTAGGCGAATGTGCTAGGTAGTTGAAGTTTTCGTTATTTTTTTATAACGATAAAATAATAATATAAATTTGCTTAATATTCTTACTATCTACTAAGTTTATTTTCATATAATTAAGTACTTATCCACCGCACCTTCCGGGTGGACTGCGATCCTCGATCGGTTCTGCCTGCTGGGGGGCCCAAATAGCGTAATTTCATCATAACTTTAATATTTTGTACTGGACCCATCCTCGAATACGTCGCCGTTGAACTGCCCGCGCGCAGACGCGTCTCTGGACACCTCACACGTCGGTCTAGCTCAGAAAAACGGAAAAAACTTTTGCTAACTCGTTGCGAAAATTCTAACTTAGTGATACAGTGAGCCTCATACAATACGAAATCTTGAATACTAAAAGGCCGATTTGTTCGCGGTTTTCGACGCTATCCTTCGTAATTAGGCTACGGCCCACCGTTTTAGCTGTCAGAATACATTTTTCTTCATGGGAAGTAGGCGAATGTGCTAGGTAGTTGAAGTTTTCGTTATTTTTTTATAACGATAAAATAATAATATAAATTTGCTTAATATTCTTACTATCTACTAAGTTTATTTTCATATAATTAAGTACTTATCCACCGCACCTTCCGGGTGGACTGCGATCCTCGATCGGTTCTGCCTGCTGGGGGGCCCAAATAGCGTAATTTCATCATAACTTTAATATTTTGTACTGGACCCATCCTCGAATACGTCGCCGTTGAACTGCCCGCGCGCAGACGCGTCTCTGGACACCTCACACGTCGGTCTAGCTCAGAAAAACGGAAAAAACTTTTGCTAACTCGTTGCGAAAATTCTAACTTAGTGATACAGTGAGCCTCATACAATACGAAATCTTGAATACTAAAAGGCCGATTTGTTCGCGGTTTTCGACGCTATCCTTCGTAATTAGGCTACGGCCCACCGTTTTAGCTGTCAGAATACATTTTTCTTCATGGGAAGTAGGCGAATGTGCTAGGTAGTTGAAGTTTTCGTTATTTTTTTATAACGATAAAATAATAATATAAATTTGCTTAATATTCTTACTATCTACTAAGTTTATTTTCATATAATTAAGTACTTATCCACCGCACCTTCCGGGTGGACTGCGATCCTCGATCGGTTCTGCCTGCTGGGGGGCCCAAATAGCGTAATTTCATCATAACTTTAATATTTTGTACTGGACCCATCCTCGAATACGTCGCCGTTGAACTGCCCGCGCGCAGACGCGTCTCTGGACACCTCACACGTCGGTCTAGCTCAGAAAAACGGAAAAAACTTTTGCTAACTCGTTGCGAAAATTCTAACTTAGTGATACAGTGAGCCTCATACAATACGAAATCTTGAATACTAAAAGGCCGATTTGTTCGCGGTTTTCGACGCTATCCTTCGTAATTAGGCTACGGCCCACCGTTTTAGCTGTCAGAATACATTTTTCTTCATGGGAAGTAGGCGAATGTGCTAGGTAGTTGAAGTTTTCGTTATTTTTTTATAACGATAAAATAATAATATAAATTTGCTTAATATTCTTACTATCTACTAAGTTTATTTTCATATAATTAAGTACTTATCCACCGCACCTTCCGGGTGGACTGCGATCCTCGATCGGTTCTGCCTGCTGGGGGGCCCAAATAGCGTAATTTCATCATAACTTTAATATTTTGTACTGGACCCATCCTCGAATACGTCGCCGTTGAACTGCCCGCGCGCAGACGCGTCTCTGGACACCTCACACGTCGGTCTAGCTCAGAAAAACGGAAAAAACTTTTGCTAACTCGTTGCGAAAATTCTAACTTAGTGATACAGTGAGCCTCATACAATACGAAATCTTGAATACTAAAAGGCCGATTTGTTCGCGGTTTTCGACGCTATCCTTCGTAATTAGGCTACGGCCCACCGTTTTAGCTGTCAGAATACATTTTTCTTCATGGGAAGTAGGCGAATGTGCTAGGTAGTTGAAGTTTTCGTTATTTTTTTATAACGATAAAATAATAATATAAATTTGCTTAATATTCTTACTATCTACTAAGTTTATTTTCATATAATTAAGTACTTATCCACCGCACCTTCCGGGTGGACTGCGATCCTCGATCGGTTCTGCCTGCTGGGGGGCCCAAATAGCGTAATTTCATCATAACTTTAATATTTTGTACTGGACCCATCCTCGAATACGTCGCCGTTGAACTGCCCGCGCGCAGACGCGTCTCTGGACACCTCACACGTCGGTCTAGCTCAGAAAAACGGAAAAAACTTTTGCTAACTCGTTGCGAAAATTCTAACTTAGTGATACAGTGAGCCTCATACAATACGAAATCTTGAATACTAAAAGGCCGATTTGTTCGCGGTTTTCGACGCTATCCTTCGTAATTAGGCTACGGCCCACCGTTTTAGCTGTCAGAATACATTTTTCTTCATGGGAAGTAGGCGAATGTGCTAGGTAGTTGAAGTTTTCGTTATTTTTTTATAACGATAAAATAATAATATAAATTTGCTTAATATTCTTACTATCTACTAAGTTTATTTTCATATAATTAAGTACTTATCCACCGCACCTTCCGGGTGGACTGCGATCCTCGATCGGTTCTGCCTGCTGGGGGGCCCAAATAGCGTAATTTCATCATAACTTTAATATTTTGTACTGGACCCATCCTCGAATACGTCGCCGTTGAACTGCCCGCACGCAGACGCGTCTCTGGACACCTCACACGTCGGTCTAGCTCAGAAAAACGGAAAAAACTTTTGCTAACTCGTTGCGAAATTTCTAACTTAGTGATACAGTGAGCCTCATACAATACGAAATCTTGAATACTAAAAGGCCGATTTGTTCGCGGTTTTCGACGCTATCCTTCGTAATTAGGCTACGGCCCACCGTTTTAGCTGTCAGAATACATTTTTCTTCATGGGAAGTAGGCGAATGTGCTAGGTAGTTGAAGTTTTCGTTATTGTTTTATAACGATAAAATAATAATATAAATTTGCTTAATATTCTTACTATCTACTAAGTTTATTTTCATATAATTAAGTACTTATCCACCGCACCTTCCGGGTGGACTGCGATCCTCGATCGGTTCTGCCTGCTGGGGGGCCCAAATAGCGTAATTTCATCATAACTTTAATATTTTGTACTGGACCCATCCTCGAATACGTCGCCGTTGAACTGCCCGCGCGCAGACGCGTCTCTGGACACCTCACACGTCGGTCTAGCTCAGAAAAACGGAAAAAACTTTTGCTAACTCGTTGCGAAAATTCTAACTTAGTGATACAGTGAGCCTCATACAATACGAAATCTTGAATACTAAAAGGCCGATTTGTTCGCGGTTTTCGACGCTATCCTTCGTAATTAGGCTACGGCCCACCGTTTTAGCTGTCAGAATACATTTTTCTTCATGGGAAGTAGGCGAATGTGCTAGGTAGTTGAAGTTTTCGTTATTTTTTTATAACGATAAAATAATAATATAAATTTGCTTAATATTCTTACTATCTACTAAGTTTATTTTCATATAATTAAGTACTTATCCACCGCACCTTCCGGGTGGACTGCGATCCTCGATCGGTTCTGCCTGCTGGGGGGCCCAAATAGCGTAATTTCATCATAACTTTAATATTTTGTACTGGACCCATCCTCGAATACGTCGCCGTTGAACTGCCCGCGCGCAGACGCGTCTCTGGACACCTCACACGTCAGTCTAGCTCAGAAAAACGGAAAAAACTTTTGCTAACTCGTTGCGAAAATTCTAACTTAGTGATACAGTGAGCCTCATACAATACGAAATCTTGAATACTAAAAGGCCGATTTGTTCGCGGTTTTCGACGCTATCCTTCGTAATTAGGCTACGGCCCACCGTTTTAGCTGTCAGAATACATTTTTCTTCATGGGAAGTAGGCGAATGTGCTAGGTAGTTGAAGTTTTCGTTATTCTTTTATAACGATAAAATAATAATATAAATTTGCTTAATATTCTTACTTTCTACTAAGTTTATTTTCATATAATTAAGTACTTATCCACCGCACCTTCCGGGTGGACTGCGATCCTCGATCGGTTCTGCCTGCTGGGGGGCCCAAATAGCGTAATTTCATCATAACTTTAATATTTTGTACTGGACCCATCCTCGAATACGTCGCCGTTGAACTGCCCGCACGCAGACGCGTCTCTGGACACCTCACACGTCGGTCTAGCTCAGAAAAACGGAAAAAACTTTTGCTAACTCGTTGCGAAAATTCTAACTTAGTGATACAGTGAGCCTCATACAATACGAAATCTTGAATACTAAAAGGCCGATTTGTTCGCGGTTTTCGACGCTATCCTTCGTAATTAGGCTACGGCCCACCGTTTTAGCTGTCAGAATACATTTTTCTTCATGGGAAGTAGGCGAATGTGCTAGGTAGTTGAAGTTTTCGTTATTTTTTTATAACGATAAAATAATAATATAAATTTGCTTAATATTCTTACTATCTACTAAGTTTATTTTCATATAATTAAGTACTTATCCACCGCACCTTCCGGGTGGACTGCGATCCTCGATCGGTTCTGCCTGCTGGGGGGCCCAAATAGCGTAATTTCATCATAACTTTAATATTTTGTACTGGACCCATCCTCGAATACGTCGCCGTTGAACTGCCCGCGCGCAGACGCGTCTCTGGACACCTCACACGTCGGTCTAGCTCAGAAAAACGGAAAAAACTTTTGCTAACTCGTTGCGAAAATTCTAACTTAGTGATACAGTGAGCCTCATACAATACGAAATCTTGAATACTAAAAGGCCGATTTGTTCGCGGTTTTCGACGCTATCCTTCGTAATTAGGCTACGGCCCACCGTTTTAGCTGTCAGAATACATTTTTCTTCATGGGAAGTAGGCAAATGTGCTAGGTAGTTGAAGTTTTCGTTATTTTTTTATAACGATAAAATAATAATATAAATTTGCTTAATATTCTTACTATCTACTAAGTTTATTTTCATATAATTAAGTACTTATCCACCGCACCTTCCGGGTGGACTGCGATCCTCGATCGGTTCTGCCTGCTGGGGGGCCCAAATAGCGTAATTTCATCATAACTTTAATATTTTGTACTGGACCCATCCTCGAATACGTCGCCGTTGAACTGCCCGCGCGCAGACGCGTCTCTGGACACCTCACACGTCGGTCTAGCTCAGAAAAACGGAAAAAACTTTTGCTAACTCGTTGCGAAAATTCTAACTTAGTGATACAGTGAGCCTCATACAATACGAAATCTTGAATACTAAAAGGCCGATTTGTTCGCGGTTTTCGACGCTATCCTTCGTAATTAGGCTACGGCCCACCGTTTTAGCTGTCAGAATACATTTTTCTTCATGGGAAGTAGGCGAATGTGCTAGGTAGTTGAAGTTTTCGTTATTTTTTTATAACGATAAAATAATAATATAAATTTGCTTAATATTCTTACTATCTACTAAGTTTATTTTCATATAATTAAGTACTTATCCACCGCACCTTCCGGGTGGACTGCGATCCTCGATCGGTTCTGCCTGCTGGGGGGCCCAAATAGCGTAATTTCATCATAACTTTAATATTTTGTACTGGACCCATCCTCGAATACGTCGCCGTTGAACTGCCCGCGCGCAGACGCGTCTCTGGACACCTCACACGTCGGTCTAGCTCAGAAAAACGGAAAAAACTTTTGCTAACTCGTTGCGAAAATTCTAACTTAGTGATACAGTGAGCCTCATACAATAGTTGCATTAGGGAGGCACTCCGGTATCACCGGATGCCGACCTACCTCTGTCGCGTGGTCGAGGCCTATCTGACGGATAGGGCCGTCATCTACCCCGGTCACGAAGGGGAATGGAACCGGCGAGAGATGTCGTGCGGTGTCCCACAGGGATCGGTCCTGGGGCCGCATCTGTGGGACATCGGTTACGACTGGGTGCTGCGCGCCGACCTCCCTAGCGGTGTCAGCGTAGTTTGCTACGCTGACGACACGCTGGTCCTTGCGCAGGGGAGGTCGTACGAGGCGGCGGCCGAATTAATGACACGCGGGGTTGCGACAATCGTCGATAGGATCCGGCAATTGGGACTCGAGGTGGCATTGCACAAGTCCGAGGCCATGGGTTTTCATGGTCCTCGGAACGCGCCACCTGCGGGTTCCCAACTTACGGTAGGAGGGGTTCACATCGGCGTCGAGTCGACGATGAAGTACCTGGGACTTGTCCTCGACAGCCGGTGGAACTTCGTTGAGCATTTCCGACGTTTGGCTCCCAGACTGGAGCGGGCTGGGGCTGCATTAAAGCGGCTCCTGCCCAATCTGGGGGGTCCAAACGCCTCCTGCCGGAGGCTCTACACGGGGATCGTGCGGTCCATGGCCCTCTACGGGGCACCGGTGTGGGCGCCCTCATTGAGGCTGCGCCCAGCGCGCCGGTTGTTTGCGGCCCAGAGGGTCATGGCCATCCGGTTAATCCGGGGATACCGCACGGTCTCGTGCGAGGCGGCGAGCCTCCTTGCCGGAGTGCCGCCATGGGATCTGGAGGCAAAGGTCCTCGCGCACATGTGGGAGTGGCGCGAGGAGGCGAAACGCCGGGGCGAAACTCCGCTGCCGCGACAAATCGCGGCACGGCGGACAAAGCTCCGGTGTGATCTCATGGCGACATGGCGGGTACGATTGTCGCAACCCAGTGCTGGGCACGCCACTATTGCGGCGGTAAGTCCCCTCTTTGAGGAGTGGATAGAGAGGCGTCACGGCGTCCTCACCTTCCGCCTGACGCAGGTTCTCACCGGGCATGGGTGCTTCGGTGGGTTCCTGTTCAGGATAAAGCGGGAGGATACGTCCGGGTGTTTCCATTGCGAGGATCGTCTGGAGGACACGGTGGAGCATACGGTGGAGGTGTGCCCTGCCTGGGCGGAGCACCGCCGTGTCCTCGTGGAGGCGATCGGCGGCGGCGACCTCTCGCGTCCGGCCCTGGTGCGAGCCATGGTACGGAGCGAGAGGGAATGGGAAGCCGTCACCTCCTTCTGCGAAGCAGTAATGCTCGCGAAGGAGGAGGCGGGGCGCGTGAGGGAGTGGCAGTCTCTGCGCCCTCACGCCCCTAGCCGCCGCAGGAGGAGACGCCCCGGGCGTCGGGAGTCAATCGCGGACTCCCGGCCACCGTAGGCACGAGCTTGCGGGTGGCGAGCAATGGGTAGCTCGTCGCCCGGTAAGGACCAGGCTCGGGTCGACGGCGCGCAGTGTTCCACGCGCGCCTCAAAGAGATGTCAGCAGCAGTGTAGGGGTCTACTAGGACCGATGCCTGCCGGGGTCGCGTGATTGTTCGAAAGAGATACCGTGACCCTGACACATGGGCAACTGATGGAACACGGGTGGGTTTTAGTCAGTAAAAGTCTGACACGCCCTCCCGCTCCACCCAGAGCGGGAGAAGTCATTTGATGATTTCCCATCCAGAAAAAAAAAAAAAAAAAAAAAAGCCTCATACAATACGAAATCTTGAATACTAAAAGGCCGATTTGTTCGCGGTTTTCGACGCTATCCTTCGTAATTAGGCTACGGCCCACCGTTTTAGCTGTCAGAATACATTTTTCTTCATGGGAAGTAGGCGAATGTGCTAGGTAGTTGAAGTTCTCGTTATTTTTTTATAACGATAAAATAATAATATAAATTTGCTTAATATTCTTACTATCTACTAAGTTTATTTTCATATAATTAAGTACTTATCCACCGCACCTTCCGGGTGGACTGCGATCCTCGATCGGTTCTGCCTGCTGGGGGGCCCAAATAGCGTAATTTCATCATAACTTTAATATTTTGTACTGGACCCATCCTCGAATACGTCGCCGTTGAACTGCCCGCGCGCAGACGCGTCTCTGGACACCTCACACGTCGGTCTAGCTCAGAAAAACGGAAAAAACTTTTGCTAACTCGTTGCGAAAATTCTAACTTAGTGATACAGTGAGCCTCATACAATACGAAATCTTGAATACTAAAAGGCCGATTTGTTCGCGGTTTTCGACGCTATCCTTCGTAATTAGGCTACGGCCCACCGTTTTAGCTGTCAGAATACATTTTTCTTCATGGGAAGTAGGCAAATGTGCTAGGTAGTTGAAGTTTTCGTTATTTTTTTATAACGATAAAATAATAATATAAATTTGCTTAATATTCTTACTATCTACTAAGTTTATTTTCATATAATTAAGTACTTATCCACCGCACCTTCCGGGTGGACTGCGATCCTCGATCGGTTCTGCCTGCTGGGGGGCCCAAATAGCGTAATTTCATCATAACTTTAATATTTTGTACTGGACCCATCCTCGAATACGTCGCCGTTGAACTGCCCGCGCGCAGACGCGTCTCTGGACACCTCACACGTCGGTCTAGCTCAGACAAACGGAAAAAACTTTTGCTAACTCGTTGCGAAAATTCTAACTTAGTGATACAGTGAGCCTCATACAATACGAAATCTTGAATACTAAAAGGCCGATTTGTTCGCGGTTTTCGACGCTATCCTTCGTAATTAGGCTACGGCCCACCGTTTTAGCTGTCAGAATACATTTTTCTTCATGGGAAGTAGGCGAATGTGCTAGGTAGTTGAAGTTTTCGTTATTTTTTTATAACGATAAAATAATAATATAAATTTGCTTAATATTCTTACTATCTACTAAGTTTATTTTCATATAATTAAGTACTTATCCACCGCACCTTCCGGGTGGACTGCGATCCTCGATCGGTTCTGCCTGCTGGGGGGCCCAAATAGCGTAATTTCATCATAACTTTAATATTTTGTACTGGACCCATCCTCGAATACGTCGCCGTTGAACTGCCCGCGCGCAGACGCGTCTCTGGACACCTCACACGTCGGTCTAGCTCAGAAAAACGGAAAAAACTTTTGCTAACTCGTTGCGAAAATTCTAACTTAGTGATACAGTGAGCCTCATACAATACGAAATCTTGAATACTAAAAGGCCGATTTGTTCGCGGTTTTCGACGCTATCCTTCGTAATTAGGCTACGGCCCACCGTTTTAGCTGTCAGAATACATTTTTCTTCATGGGAAGTAGGCGAATGTGCTAGGTAGTTGAAGTTTTCGTTATTTTTTTATAACGATAAAATAATAATATAAATTTGCTTAATATTCTTACTATCTACTAAGTTTATTTTCATATAATTAAGTACTTATCCACCGCACCTTCCGGGTGGACTGCGATCCTCGATCGGTTCTGCCTGCTGGGGGGCCCAAATAGCGTAATTTCATCATAACTTTAATATTTTGTACTGGACCCATCCTCGAATACGTCGCCGTTGAACTGCCCGCGCGCAGACGCGTCTCTGGACACCTCACACGTCGGTCTAGCTCAGAAAAACGGAAAAAACTTTTGCTAACTCTTTGCGAAAATTCTAACTTAGTGATACAGTGAGCCTCATACAATACGAAATCTTGAATACTAAAAGGCCGATTTGTTCGCGGTTTTCGACGCTATCCTTCGTAATTAGGCTACGGCCCACCGTTTTAGCTGTCAGAATACATTTTTCTTCATGGGAAGTAGGCGAATGTGCTAGGTAGTTGAAGTTTTCGTTATTTTTTTATAACGATAAAATAATAATATAAATTTGCTTAATATTCTTACTATCTACTAAGTTTATTTTCATATAATTAAGTACTTATCCACCGCACCTTCCGGGTGGACTGCGATCCTCGATCGGTTCTGCCTGCTGGGGGGCCCAAATAGCGTAATTTCATCATAACTTTAATATTTTGTACTGGACCCATCCTCGAATACGTCGCCGTTGAACTGCCCGCGCGCAGACGCGTCTCTGGACACCTCACACGTCGGTCTAGCTCAGAAAAACGGAAAAAACTTTTGCTAACTCGTTGCGAAAATTCTAACTTAGTGATACAGTGAGCCTCATACAATACGAAATCTTGAATACTAAAAGGCCGATTTGTTCGCGGTTTTCGACGCTATCCTTCGTAATTAGGCTACGGCCCACCGTTTTAGCTGTCAGAATACATTTTTCTTCATGGGAAGTAGGCGAATGTGCTAGGTAGTTGAAGTTTTCGTTATTTTTTTATAACGATAAATAATATAAATTTGCTTAATATTCTTACTATCTACTAAGTTTATTTTCATATAATTAATTCAAATTCAAATTCAAAATTTTATTTCAGACCAGAGATCCATAGAGTGTTAGTAAGAACTTAGCCTATGTTAGTAAACTCAATAATTAAAAATACAATAATAATACATTAATTGGCTACATGAACATGTGCACGCACATGCCTGCCAGCCCAGAGCCTGATGAATGGTCCATCAACCTTGTCCGCCAGTGTCGCTAATATACTGTTAGGGCTGCCCCTGAATCGCCGCAACATCGATGCGCACCGTTTGCGCATAATGGCATGAAAATCATCTATTCGCGCATCCGCAAACATGCCCGATGCACTGCAAAACCGAGGCAGCCCCAGCAATATCCGCAGCGCATTATTATACTGCACACGCAGAGCGTTGTAAGCCTTCTGCGTATACCTAACCCACAAGCTGCACGAGTAAAACGACTGGCAGTAGGCTCTAAAGAGCGTCAGTTTTACCTCGTCAGAGCACCGCGCAAACCTGCGGGCAAGCATATTGCATCGGGCTGCCAACGCCCTGCGCTCCCTATCTATATCCTGGTCATCTGTGAGAGAATCCGTGACCACATGACCGAGGTATTTAAATTGGGTGACGACCTTTAATGATGTTCCTTGTAACGTTTTTTTTTTTTTTTTTTTTTTTTTTTCAGGATGGGAAATCATCAAATGACTTCTCCCGCTCTGGGCGGAGCGGGAGGGCGTGTCAGACTTTTACTGACTAAAACCCACCCGTGTTCCATCAGTTGCCCATGTGCCAGGGTCACGGTATCTCTTTCGAACAATCACGCGACCCCGGCAGGCATCGGTCCTAGTAGACCCCTACACTGCTGCTGACATCTCTTTGAGGCGCGCGTGGAACACTGCGCGCCGTCGACCCGAGCTTGGTCCTTACCGGGCGGCGAGCTACCCACTGCTCGCCACCCGCAAGCTCGCGCCTACGGTGGCCGGGAGTCCGCTATTGACTCCCGACGCCCGGGGCGTCTCCTCCTGCGGCGGCTAGGGACGTGAGGGCGCAGAGACTGCCACTCCCTCACGCGCCCCGCCTCCTCCTTCGCGAGCATTACTGCTTCGCAGAAGGAGGTGACGGCTTCCCATTCCCTCTCGCTCCGTACCATGGCTCGCACCAGGGCCGGACGCGAGAGGTCGCCGCCGCCGATCGCCTCCACGAGGACACGGCGGTGCTCCGCCCAGGCAGGGCACACCTCCACCGTATGCTCCACCGTGTCCTCCAGACGATCCTCGCAATGGAAACACCCGGACGTATCCTCCCGCTTTATCCTGAACAGGAACCCACCGAAGCACCCATGCCCGGTGAGAACCTGCGTCAGGCGGAAGGTGAGGACGCCGTGACGCCTCTCTATCCACTCCTCAAAGAGGGGACTTACCGCCGCAATTGTGGCGTGCCCAGCACTGGGTTGCGACAATCGTACCCGCCATGTTGCCATGAGATCACACCGGAGCTCTGTCCGCCGTGCCGCGATTTGTCGCGGCAGCGGAGTTTCGCCCCGGCGTTTCGCCTCCTCGCGCCACTCCCACATGTGCGCGAGGACCTTTGCCTCCAGATCCCATGGCGGCACTCCGGCAAGGAGGCTCGCCGCCTCGCACGAGACCGTGCGGTATCCCCGGATTAACCGGATGGCCATGACCCTCTGGGCCGCAAACAACCGGCGCGCTGGGCGCAACCTCAATGAGGGTGCCCACACCGGTGCCCCGTAGAGGGCCATGGACCGCACGATCCCCGTGTAGAGCCTCCGGCAGGAGGCGTTTGGACCCCCCAGATTGGGCAGGAGCCGCTTTAATGCAGCCCCAGCCCGCTCCAGTCTGGGAGCCAAACGTCGGAAATGCTCAACGAAGTTCCACCGGCTGTCGAGGACAAGTCCCAGGTACTTCATCGTCGACTCGACGCCGATGTGAACCCCTCCTACCGTAAGTTGGGTACCCGCAGGTGGCGCGTTCCGAGGACCATGAAAACCCATGGCCTCGGACTTGTGCAGTGCCACCTCGAGGCCCAATTGCCGGATCCTATCGACGATTGTCGCAACCCCGCGTGTCATCAGTTCGGCCGCCGCCTCGTACGACCTCCCCTGCGCAAGGACCAGCGTGTCGTCAGCGTAGCAAACTACGCTGACGCCGCTAGGGAGGTCGGCGCGCAGCACCCAGTCGTAACCGATGTCCCACAGATGCGGCCCCAAGACCGATCCCTGTGGGACACCGCACGACATCTCTCGCCGGTTCCAGTCTCCCTGGTGACCGGGGTAGATGACGGCTCTATCCGTCAAGTAAGCCTCGACTACGCGACAGAGGTAGGTCGGCATCCGGTGATACCGGAGTGCCTCCCTAATGCAACTCCAGGGCAGGGTATTAAAGGCGTTGGCGATGTCTAGAGACACCGCCAAGACGACCCCACCCCGGGCCACTGCATCCCCCGTCGTGAGGGCTCGCACGCGCATGATGGCGTCCACCGTAGAGCGCCCCTTGCGGAAACCGAACTGGCTGTCCGCCAAATCCGGCCCCTCCCGCACCAGCCACCCAACGAGGCGGTCTGCAATTACTCTTTCAAAGAGCTTGCCCACCTCGTCGAGCAGCACGATGGGCCGGTAAGCGGACGGAGAGTCCGCTGGGCGCCCAGGCTTCTTAATGAGGACCAGTTTCCCCGTCTTCCAACGAAGTGGGAACTGGCCCCTCTCCAAACATGCGCTTAGGAGCCCCCTGAGTCGAGGCCCGAGAGCCTCTAAGGCCAGGACCCAGGCTTTGCCAGGCAAGCCGTCGGGTCCTGGGGCGGTATTTTTGGCATTTAGCCGACGTACCGCCACTCTCAACTCTACCCCGGTCACCTCTGGAGCGTTGTCGTCGTCCTCGGTGGTGTGGTCCGCAGCGTCGGGCACCACAGGAGGCGGAGCCATGGGTGGGGGACTATGTTCCCCTCGCGAAGGGAACAGAGCGCTCACCACGCCCTCCACGAGTTGGGGCCGGAGACTCTGAGTCAGCGGAGGAGCCCATGGGCGGAGTTTCTCCCGGACGGCCTTGTAGGGCCGTCCCCATGGGTCCCTGTTCAGAGTCTCCAGCGACTCCTTGCGGGCCAGTCCTCTGGCCCGCAGGATCTCCTCTTGGAGGGCGGTCTTCGCCGCTCTGTACCCCTCATATAGCTCCGCCTGAATGGCTTCCGTATCCGGAGGGCGGATTCGGAGCCTGCGGTGCCTGGTGTACCGGCGTCGCGCCGCAACGCATGCTTCGCGCAGCGCTGTCAGCTGCGGCGACCACCAGTACACCTGGCGCCAAGCCCGTCCTGGCTGGACTCGGGGCATAGCCACGTCACAAATCTCGGACATGGCCTCCCGGAACCACTCGGCCTCGTCGTTGATGTCAGCAGGCCTGTCCGGTAGTGACACCCAGGCCTGCACGATCGAGGCTTCCAGGAGAAGCTCCCGGTCCAGCTTCTTAAGCGCCCACCGCGGACCACACGGGGCCTGTCGGACCGGCGTGGTCGAGGTCTGGGCGGAGACGTCAAACCGGATATACCGGTGGTCGGAATACGTCTCCACCCCCTCCATTACACGCCAGTCAATGACCTGCGGCGACAGAGCGGGACTAGCAAACGAAATGTCCACCACTGAATCGCCCCGCATCCGTACGCACGTAGGGACAGAACCCCGGTTAAGGACGACTAGGCCTGTCTCAAGAGCCCAGTCCTCCACCATCCTGCCCCGTGTGTCCGTATACCGGGAACCCCAAGCCAAATTCTTGGCGTTGAAGTCCCCGAGCACGAGCACGGGGAGGGGACGGAACCCGACGACGACAACTTTCCACGGGTGGTATATTCGTGGGTGTATTATTAGGTACTTTGAAAACTACCACCTCACTTTTTGTAGCATTATACCTCAAGCCATGAGCCTCCGCATACCTCTCACATACGGCCACTAACTTCCTCAGTCCACAGATTGATGGGCTGAGCAGCACCATGTCATCAGCATAACTTATGTTGTTGATCATTGTACCATCCACAGAACAGCCAACCATAGTGCTACTCAGCTCGCCAACCAACCGGTCTATGTACAGGTTGAATAGAGTGGGTGAAGTCAACCCCCCCTGCCTGACACCACAGTCTAGCCCATACTGCATCGAGTGTGCATCCGACCATCTAACACAGTTGATTTGACTTTCATACCAACATTTAAATATTTTTATGACCTCAGGAGGAAGGTCTGTTTCATCCGACATTTTTTGCCACAGAATGTCATAATTCACCAGGTCAAACGCCTTGGACAGGTCCAGAAAACAACCATATACAGGTGTCTTCCTGTCCGTGTAGTACTGCACAGTCTGCTTGAGACACAGGATTGCACTTTCTGTCGACAAACCGGCTCTAAAACCAAACTGCGCGTCGTTAAGTTTGATATGCATCTTCAACTGTCTCTCAAGCAGGCTGTCCAGCACTTTGCCAATGATTGTACCCAGTGAAATAGGCCTATAATTGTTTTTGTCGGATGAGTCACCTGTCTTATTTTTAACTATTGGAACTATGACAGTTTTTACGAGATCGTCAGGCAGGTACGAGTGACCCACACAAAAATTAAAAAACATGGTGAGTAACCTAGGTAAATGCGGACCAGCGGACCTTAAATGCTCGACACTCAAACCATCGTGCCCAGGCGACCTGCCTCGCTTCATACTATTTAACGCCTCTTTTACATCTTTCACGTTGAATCTAATAAGAGGATCACCTTCACACGGGGTCCGAATGCCTCGCCTAGATGCCTTTGTTATAGGCGGAGAGACTTTAAAATGGCTCATGAACATGTTGGCTATATCACTATTATTTGATAAGCCATTCACACTCGAGGGCAGGGTCGGCTGAGGATTCAAAGAATTAGTTTCCTTCCAAAAAGAACTAAATTTCTTTTCTTCGTGAAGGGTTGCAATGATATCCATTTTTATCTGACTTTCATTATTTTGACACCACTTCAACTTAGATTTAAATCTATTTCTCGACATTTTCATTTCCTGATAAACATCCCCACACGCAGGCTTTCCATGTAAGATCCACCTTTGAAGCCCCAGCCGCGCCCGCGCATGAACCTCTTTCACATGTTTATTCCACCCCACTACAAATCTATTCTTACACTTAACAAATGTATTATGGCTCGAACTAGCAGATGTTTGTAACACAGATACAATTTGTTTGTACATACAATTAATTACTAATCTGTGTTGTTCCTTATTACATAACTTATCACTACATTTCTTAAACTGACTAGGAAAATCAATATCACGGAGGGCCTCTTGACAAAGATCAGAGTAATGACGTATTTGCTCAGAACTTCTAGTTCCCCAAATAACTTTATTTGGCACTACTTTTTTATTGCTATATTTCGGCACTAATACATTAAAATTACACGTAATTTCCAGGGGAAAATGGTCAGACCACGAAACATCATTTATAACATTTATTTTCAAAATAGAACATTTAGTAACACTCGTTACCAAGCAGTGATCTAACCATCTAACGCACCCGTGTGAGTCACTCATGTACGTAAAGGTGTCTGAACCGCTACCAAGTATGTCAATATCAGCACAGGTTAAATTGCAATCACAACAAAACTTTAGTAATTCATTACAAAATAACTCACCCGGGTGCGCGTTGAAATCTCCCAACACAAACACATTTTCCACATTACTACATTCTACAATTGCATTTATTTCAGCCAAACAGTTGGTGAAATCACTTAAATTATTAATGTTACACACGGGCATGTACACCGAAAATATAAGTATTTCTCGATTGTCAATTGCTACCTTAATCGCGACCAATCTTACGTTATTACACTGTATGACCGAAACACTATCAAACGCACTAGTTCTCCATAGCAAGGCCACTCCCCCATACGGTCGACCCCGCAGCAACTCAGACGCTTCTGTGGCCGAGACGCCTGTAGACCCGAAACCGGGGCAGATGGTGTTCAGATACGCCAGATCATGTGACAGTAGCCAAGTCTCTTGTAGTGCAATCACATCTGACGTTAAACATAATTCTCTTACGTAATCAACCGATCTCTTAATTGATTTACAATTGAAGCTCATTAGCTTACATTTTCGGCTATTATTCTGCTTAAAAAGATTCATTTTTATGCCTTATTATTCACTGAGCCTTGTACACTTCGTGTCTTAAACACAAAGTATTTTCTAAAATAAACACCATCCGGCCACATTTTATCATTCTCAAAAAGCTCAATTTTATGTTTAGGAATTGAGAACTTATAAGAATCGTAATCCTTAGACTGTTTTGTTTCAATTTTCTCTGGGGCCACGATAACCTGTGTTTTAGCCATTATGTAACTTGCAATATCCTCAGTACTCACATCTTTCGACACATTGTACAACATGAACGGTATTTTAACATCAGCGGCTTTAAATTTAGCTGTCATGTCAACATTAGCGGTCCCTTTTCGTCCTGCAAAGCGCGACTGTTTTTTGCGTGGTTGTACCACCGTCCATTCCTCATTATAAACGGGCACAGGTGTGCGTTGCAGCTCATTACTACTTGTTTGACTACTTATCGGTGCAATAACAATATTGTGTGAGTTTATTTGCTGTTTCCGTGTTTCCGCAGACAATTTATGTGCGAGTGACAGGGATGGCTGGAAACTCCCGTTGTCCGCATTTAGTAGTGGAGTGAATGAAACGGCAGTATTACTGTCGCTCGTAGGTATCACAACATGTTTATTTTGTGAATCAACACAGCTGTTTTCTTCCTCATTTAAGGATTTCAATGTACACGTAGGTTCACTATCTATCGCATTATTATGAGAATGGCAGGTAGATGCACCGCGTCTTCTGGAGTTCACATTGCGCTCATAGTCGTATGTTATCGACTTATTACTGACCGTCTTGACTTCCTCAAGTTGTTCCTTGGTTGCATAGTCATTCTTGATCTGCTTGATCTCCGTTTGCAATACTATAATATCCTTCAACAATCTTGTCACATCGATATGATCGAAAGTCAAGGGAGGTAGTTTTGCACCTCAGAGGTGGACCGCAGCGGTCACTGCTTCCGCTGCGGTCAGCCCGGTCACAAGGCCGGTTCGTGCAATGCCACGCCGCACTGCTATGCATGTGCGGCGGCTGGCAAGCCGGCCGAACACCGGGCTGGGAGTAAGGCCTGCGCTGTAGCCGCCAAGGCCAGAGGCAAGAGTAAGCCCTCCGCCACCGCTGTCACCGCTGTCGCCGCTGCCGCCTCGACCACTGCTGTCGTGGCCGGCACCACCACGGCAGGGCCCTCACAGGGGGCTCAGGAGGGGGCTGAAATGGAGTGCCAATAATAGGTACTCCATTGCGCCTCCTCCAAGCGAATATCAACCACTGCGCCTCCGCTCAGGATTTGTTACTCCAGAGCATGGCGCAGTGGTCGATTAACATCGCTGTGGTCGCTGAGCCGTACTTTGTCCCGCCCAGGGATGACTGGGTGGAGGACCTGAGCGGCTCAGTGACCCTCATTTCGTCGGCCGCCGCCGGAACCCCGACCCTCGAGGCCGTCAAGAGGGGACGGGGTTGCGTAGCAGCACGGTTCGGGGAGATTGTAGTTGTGGGAGTATACTTCTCCCCGAGCCGAACTCTCGCCGAGTTCCACAACTCCCTTGCGGAGTTGAGAGTCGTCGTCGTTGGGTTCCGTCCCCTTCCCGTGCTCGTACTCGGGGACTTCAACGCCAAGAATTTGGCTTGGGGTTCCCGGTATACGGACACACGGGGCAGGATGGTGGAGGACTGGGCTCTGGAGACAGGCCTGGTCGTCCTAAATCGGGGTTCTGTACCTACGTGTGTACGGATGCGGGGCGACTCAGTGGTGGACATTTCGTTCGCCAGCCCCGCTCTGTCACCGCAGGTTATTGATTGGCGCGTCATGGAGGGGGTGGAGACGTATTCCGACCATCGGTACATCCGATTTGACGTCTCCGCCCAAACCTCGAGCGCGCCGATCCGGCAGACCCCGAGTGGTCCGCGGTGGGCGCTGAAGAAGCTGGACCGGGAGCTTCTCCTGGAAGCCTCGATCGTGCAGGCCTGGGTGTCACCACCGGACAGGCCTGCTGACACCAACGACGAGGCCGAGTGGTTCCGGGAGGCCATGTCCGAGATCTGTGACGTGGCTATGCCCCGAGTCCAGCCAGGACGGGCTTGGCGCCAGGTGTACTGGTGGTCGCCGCAGCTGACAGCGTTGCGCGAAGCGTGCGTTGCGGCACGACGCCAGTACACCAGGCACCGCAGGCTCCGCATCCGACCTCCGGATACGGAAGCCATTCAGGCGGAGCTATACGAGGGGTACAGAGTGGCGAAGACCGCCCTCCAAGAGGAGATCCTGCGGGCCAGAGGACTGGCCCGCAAGGAGTCGCTGGAGACTCTGAACAGGGACCCATGGGGACGGCCCTACAAGGCCGTCCGGGAAAAACTCCGCCCATGGGCTCCTCCGCTGACTCAGAGTCTCCGGCCCCAACTCGTAGAGGGCGTGGTGAGCGCTCTGTTCCCTTCTCGAGGGGAACATAGTCCCCCACCGATGGCTCCGCCTACTGCGGTGCCCGATGCGGACCACACCACTGACGACGACGACGGTGCTCCAGAAGTGACCGAGGTAGAGATGAGGGTGGCGGTACGAAGGCTTAATGCCAAGAATACCGCCCCAGGACCCGACGGCTTGCCTGGCAAAGCATGGGTCCTGGCCTCAGAGGCTCTCGGGCCTCGACTCAGGGGGCTCCTTAGCGCATGCTTGGAGAGGGGCCAGTTCCCACTTCGTTGGAAGACGGGGAAACTGGTCCTCATTAAGAAGCCTGGGCGCCCAGCGGACTCTCCGTCCGCTTACCGGCCCATCGTGCTGCTCGACGAGGTGGGCAAGCTCTTTGAAAGAGTGATTGCAGACCGCCTCGTCGGGTGGCTGGTGCGAGTGGGGCCGGACTTGTCGGACGGCCAGTACGGCTTCCGCAAGGGGCGCTCAACGGTGGACGCCATCATGCGCGTGCGAGCCCTCACGACGGGGGATGCAGTGGCCCGGGGTGGGGTCGTCTTGGCGGTGTCTCTTGACATCGCCAATGCCTTCAACACCCTACCCTGGAGTTGCATTAGGGAGGCACTCCGGTATCACCGGATGCCGACCTACCTCTGTCGCGTGGTCGAGGCCTATCTGACGGATAGGGCCGTTATCTACCCCGGTCACCAGGGAGAGTGGAACCGGCGAGAGATGTCGTGCGGTGTCCCACAGGGATCGGTCCTGGGGCCGCATCTGTGGGACATCGGTTACGACTGGGTGCTGCGCGCCGACCTCCCTAGCGGCGTCAGCGTGGTTTGCTACGCTGACGACACGCTGGTCCTTGCGCAGGGGAGGTCGTACGAGGCGGCGGCCGAATTAATGACACGCGGGGTTGCGACAATCGTCGATAGAATCCGGCAATTGGGACTCGAGGTGGCATTGCACAAGTCCGAGGCCATGGGTTTTCATGGTCCTCGGAACGCGCCACCTGCGGGTTCCCAACTTACGGTAGGAGGGGTTCACATCGGCGTCGAGTCGACGATGAAGTACCTGGGACTTGTCCTCGACAGCCGGTGGAACTTCGTTGAGCATTTCCGACGTTTGGCTCCCAGACTGGAGCGGGCTGGGGCTGCATTAAAGCGGCTCCTGCCCAATCTGGGGGGTCCAAACGCCTCCTGCCGGAGGCTCTACACGGGGATCGTGCGGTCCATGGCCCTCTACGGGGCACCGGTGTGGGCACCCTCATTGAGGTTGCGCCCAGCGCGCCGGTTGTTTGCGGCCCAGAGGGTCATGGCCATCCGGTTAATCCGGGGATACCGCACGGTCTCGTGCGAGGCGGCGAGCCTCCTTGCCGGAGTGCCGCCATGGGATCTGGAGGCAAAGGTCCTCGCGCACATGTGGGAGTGGCGCGAGGAGGCGAAACGCCGGGGCGAAACTCCGCTGCCGCGACAAATCGCGGCACGGCGGACAGAGCTCCGGTGTGATCTCATGGCAACATGGCGGGTACGATTGTCGCAACCCAGTGCTGGGCACGCCACAATTGCGGCGGTAAGTCCCCTCTTTGAGGAGTGGATAGAGAGGCGTCACGGCGTCCTCACCTTCCGCCTGACGCAGGTTCTCACCGGGCATGGGTGCTTCGGTGGGTTCCTGTTCAGGATAAAGCGGGAGGATACGTCCGGGTGTTTCCATTGCGAGGATCGTCTGGAGGACACGGTGGAGCATACGGTGGAGGTGTGCCCTGCCTGGGCGGAGCACCGCCGTGTCCTCGTGGAGGCGATCGGCGGCGGCGACCTCTCGCGTCCGGCCCTGGTGCGAGCCATGGTACGGAGCGAGAGGGAATGGGAAGCCGTCACCTCCTTCTGCGAAGCAGTAATGCTCGTGAAGGAGGAGGCGGGGCGCGTGAGGGAGTGGCAGTCTCTGCGCCCTCACGCCCCTAGCCGCCGCAGGAGGAGACGCCCCGGGCGTCGGGAGTCGATTGCGGACTCCCGGCCACCGTAGGCGCGAGCTTGCGGGTGGCGAGCAATGGGTAGCTCGCCGCCCGGTAAGGACCAGGCTCGGGTCGACGGCGCGCAGTGTTCCACGCGCGCCTCAAAGAGATGTCAGCAGCAGTGTAGGGGTCTACTAGGACCGATGCCTGCCGGGGTCGCGTGATTGTTCGAAAGAGATACCGTGACCCTGGCACATAGGCAACTGATGGAACACGGGTGGGTTTTAGTCAGTAAAAGTCTGACACGCCCTCCCGCTCCGCCCAGAGCGGGAGAAGTCATTTGATGATTTCCCATCCTGAAAAAAAAAAAAAAAAAAAAAAAAAAAGGGAGGTAGTTTTTGCAAGTCTTTTGCCACAAAAATAGGCACACTTTCTGGGTCTGTATTCTTAAACAGAGAAATTATGTCCTCCAGGTCCCGACACACTTTGTTTTCTTTTCGACGTGTTTTTTTTTTTGTTGTTGTAGTTACAGATTTGAATAGTAACGTCTTTGCAAAGTCTACATCTTCGCCAGTAAAAGCAGAACTACACACTTTAACAATACTTTGTTCATCCATAACTTGTATTTTGTTTTGTATGAATGCCAGTACTTCACTGATTACAATATTACACG